>JANRGV010000120.1:27074338-27113840 GCA_024734035.1 Alethe castanea | reverse complement strand
TTTTTTTTCTTTTTTTTTTCTTTTTTTTTTTTCGTTCTTTTTTTTTTTTTTTTGAGGAGAGAGAGCACTGTGCACGGTGCGTCCCGCTCCATGCGGCTTTTCTCTTTCCCCACGGAGTTCATCCAAAGTTCGTATCCAGACGATGAACAAAGTAGCTCAGACCTTTTCCTGACTCCTCACCCTTTGTCCTCATCACTTAGTGACAGACAGGAATCAAATGCCACAGACAGGCTGACGGGACAGGGCTGTGTGAAAGTCCTTGGAGGAGGAGGAGGAGTGGAGCAGTGCTGGCTAGATGGGGGACTCGTGTTTAAACTCATCTCCCCCTCCCTGGGGAAAGACCAGAGCTACTTTTACTTTGAAGAGCTGAGGGGAGGTGCAGTGTTTTATGTGTATATATATATTTCTCTCTCTCTCTCTATATATATATATATTTTTTTTTTTTTCTGTCAGAAACCGGATAAATTTTCAGCGACAATAGTAGGGAAGGAGGACCGGATGGAGTTAGGCTCAGTGTTTAGCTCTGGGTGTGCCTCCCGTTGGGAGGAGGGGAAGGAAAGGGCTACAGACCATTATGGCTCAGAGGGATGGAGGCTGCTGGCCTGCCTGCACCACCTCTGCTGGAACAGCTGTGCCCTAGGGAGGAGGGAGTGCATGGTGCTGCAGCCTGACTGCTCCCAAAGGATGGCTTGGTCTTCATTTCCCCTGGCTCTGGAGCTCTCCTCTGGGAGCTGGGGTTTGGTGCTGGGGTAGCATGTCCAGGCTGGTGTAGCTGGGCAGCTGCCCAGGGTGGGCTTCTCACTGCTACCAAATCTGGGAAGGGACCAGACTGGGTGTTCTGGGTGCTCCAGAGACTTGCTTCAGCCTGTCAGGAAGGGAAAGGAGCAATTTAGCTGGTTTGTTCATTTGCACTTGTCTAACTCATTCAGCTCTCAGGACTGGGATGACTCCTGATAGGTATTTATCCCTCTTCCCAATGTCCTCCCCAGCATTCACCCCTTTTTTAATGAAAAATAATGACATATCCCAGACAAGGAGAGGATGGAAGCACCTCATGGTAGAGATTTTGTGGAGGCTTTTATCAAAGCTGGATTGGCTGTAGCCCAAGTCTGGCAGAGTTTTGAGGGTAAGACTCTCAAGCCTCCAGGGAGAGGTCTCCACAAAATGCATGGTGACCCTTTGCTCAGGGCTGTTCCTCATGAGGTGCTGTGATGCAGCAGATGTGCTGGTGCCACTCTTCTTGTCAGGGAGATGTGAATGTCCCTTGAATAAACCAGCTCCATGGAATGAGGCACGAGTGTGTCATTGGGAGGGAGGGGAAACACTGCTGTCAGAAAAGGACTTTGAAAGGACCATTTGCATTTGGCCCTTAAATCCTGAGAAGTGCTGTGGGTGAGAGAAGGCTCTGCCGAGTTCATGCATGTGGAGAGAGTCTGCTCATGGTTTAAATGAACGAGGTTAACCTTTTCTTCCTGTGCTGGTGGAGGAGAAACAAAATTGCTCAGCAAGCCCCAGGACTGTGTTCCCCAGGAAAATGAGGCGACCACCTCCTTGTCCCCAGGCAGAGCAGGTTGAGTCTTTATCCCAAGCCTGGCTGCAGCATTCCACATGCCTCTGGCTGCTCTCCTCAAGCCCACGCTTGTAGGGGGTCATCTTGGAGGCAGCAGGAAGGGGCCGGGGAGGTCCGGGTTTGCCCTCTTTTGTTTGCTGATGTTGCAGAGCTTGCTGGTCTGGGCCCTGGCCAGCTCGGCTGACTCACAGGAATCCTCTCACGAGTCTCCTACACCCTCCATTACCTGATGTGAGTGCTTCCTGGCGTGAAGGGAGCTGTGCATTTGTGCAGCTCGTGTCGGCCACAGGCTGCTGCAGGCAGGGAGCACAGCCTGTGTCACCCTCTGCAGTGCTCGCTGCCATCAGCATGACCATCTCCCTGACCCCGCAGACAGCCCCCAAGTGTCTTTACAGAGCCATTTGTGCTGCTTGAGAGGTCAAAGGAGGGACCTCCTTGCTGGTTTCCTTGCCTTTCTGTTCATCACTGCAACAAGTCAGACCTAGAGGAGAGGTTGTAGCACGGAGAGAGTGTTTAGTATCCACCAGCTCCTTGCAGCACTCCCTATCTCTGGTAAATGGCAGTGGGTCAGCTGGAGGTGACCACAATCGAGTCAAAATTCCCACGTTTTGGTGCTGCAAATGCTGCAGTCCCTGTTGAGCAAAGGCGGGTGTGAGACGCTTGCAAATCCCCTGGCTTGCAAGCTGGGGAGTCTCCTGGAGTTCCTGCCTTGCCAGTTGTGCTGTGAGGATTTTTGCACGCAGCTTTACCTTCTCAGGGAAGCAGCTGGGGCATGTTCCCATCTGAAGCTGTACCCCTGTGAGGTGCTTGGGTTGGCAAAGCACTGCTGTTGCATCAGGCTGGGCCGTGCCCAGTGAGCACGGGGGGAAGCTTCTCATGCCTGTGGCAGGAGCATCGCTCAAAATAGTTCCACATTGTGGCTCCTCTGGGGGTTTGGGGAGGTTTGTGGCTTGTTTGTTTGTGCCACACGCGAGTTTCTGTCCCGTGGGTCCTGCTGAGTTGCAAGATTTGGGTGTTTGGTGGCTTTCTGGCATGTGCCTGCCAAGCTGTGTGTGATGTTGTGCAAGTGGTTTGCATCTTGTGTGAAGTTTGCAGGAGCTTTGTGGAGAGCAGGAAGGTGCTGGTTTGGTACAGTCAGGGAGTCACATCCCCACTGAAGTAAGGAGCAAAGGTCTCTGTGTGTGCTAAGGGACAGCTGGACCTGGTACAGTGACAGGGAGGGCATTTTTGGGGTCCTACGAGCCATGTCCAGGGACTCTCTGTTGTGTGACACGGGGCCATTGAGGGGCTTCACTTGACTGATCCCTCACAGAGAAGAGAGTTCTGGATGTCCCTGGGTGCCAGAGCAGTGGGAGCAGCCTTGTGCAGGACTGGAAGCTGGAGAAGCAGTGCTCTCCCCTCTTGCTATCCCGAGGTTATGCCCGTGGTGGGATGCTCTCCTCTAGGACAGAGGCTGAGGTTTAGGTCTCCCCTAGTCTGAGCTTCCCACTTGCAGGGGCCTTGGAGCAGCCTGTTGCTAAAAGAGGAAGGTGGTGTCCTGAAAATGCCCTTTTGGGTGACTTAAGCACTGAGGTTTTATCACCTTTTCAGCAGAGCTGGAGTCTCACTGCTGGGTAAAAATTAGCCACTTGTCCGAGGTTGTGGGCTCTCCCTTTGCAGAAGCCTGTGTGCATGGGTACAGAATGGATTCGGGGTATTGCAGGGGAGCACCTCTGCGTGCCGGGATAGATTCCCCATTCCGCATCCCAGCGAGTGCCGCGGGGCCCCCCAAGGCGTGTGCTCGGTGACTGAGCCCTGCTGCCGTGTCCCCTTCCCCGCTCTGGTGCTCGGCAGAGCCTTTGTCAGCCGGCCAGGACCCCGCAGTGCCAGCGCTCGGCTCCTGGCCCCCCTCCTCGCCTCTGCCCCAGCATTTATCAGCAACCTCCCTTCCCTCCCAGCCGCCAAATTCCTTCTCCGTGCCGTCATCCTCCGGCCAGAAGCCGCCCCGTCCCACTCTCTCTCCCTCCCTCCCTCCGAAACCAGCCCAGAACTGCTAGGCAAACATTTTGCCTGTTGTTATTACAGTATTCCCATCTGCATACTTAGTCATAAACCCCTTTTAATTCCAGCCTTTTTCTGGGGCGGGGTTAAGAGTTCAAACCCATCATTTTTCTTTTGGGGCTGGAGGCTCACAAAAGCAGCCCGTGGCGAGATTGTTCAGTAGGATGGGGCCGAGAGCGAGTTTAGGGAGAGGGACGGGGGAGGGGATTGCACACAGCAGTACTGGCTGTGCTGCCCCTCATCCCCAGGGAAGGCTTCGGATGAGGTTTGTGTGGGGCTGCCTGGGGGAGGGGGTGCTCTCTGCCAGCCTCCCCTTTCCCCTTCCAGCAGCTCCAAGCCAGAGATGGTTGGGGCTGGCCTCTTGGCGGGGAGGCATCAAGTCATGCTGCTGCTGGTCTTGCCTCCTTTGCTGGAGTCTTTGGATAATGGAATGCCAAAAGCCAAAAGGAGAGTTCCTGACTATGCAGGGAGAGGAACGGCCCTGGATCTTTGCAGAGGTCTCTCCAGGAGAGCTTCCCAAGAACAGCTCGATGCTGCTGATCCTTTAGTTATGCAAAGGATGCTGTCAGATTCCCTTTGCCCAGCTCTCCATGCCCTTACTTTAAAAGGCTGTGCCCTCCTCACTTCGGGTAGTGAGGGTCCTGCTCCACACACTCTGGCTGCTGCTGTGGTCACCTCCCACCCTGTGCGGGCATCTCCAGGCTGGATGAGCCCAGATATCTCTCCACGTCTCCCAAAAAACTTCGGGGTCCGTCGCTTGTGAGCCTACCTGGACTTACTGGGTGGCTGTAGTAACAGTTTCCTATTGCCTATAGGGTGTGGCTGCTTTTAATTCCCTCTATGGCAAGGGTTCCTAGGTTCTGGCACTTCCCACCAGCCCAGTGCTACCCCATGGTATGGAATTCCTGCCCTCCATCAGCTTCCCTGTGATCTGGGTGGTGTGGATAAGGCAGCAGGAGGCAGAGAGCTTCTCAGGGCTGTGATTAATTCCCGTGCAAGGTTTGGTGCCTGCATCCTGCCCTGTAGCTGCTGCTGGACCCCTAGACTGGCTGCTGCCCTGGGTCTGGTGGGAGATAATCCCTCCTTCCTCTTGTCTGTTGCAGATACAACACTGCATCCCTGTGGGATGGGGTATGGACCAGTTACCGGTTTGGGGCTTAAGACAGGGCATCTCCTTGTCTTTGGGCAGGATGAGGTCTTTCCCTGCCCCCCTCCAAATTAAAAGGTCTCGAGGAGGAAAATAAATAAGAATGTGCATTTGTGTTGACAGAAGTGTTGTACAAATTTGTGCAGCTCAATTTCCCGGCATGTTGCAGTAAAGAAGAATCTCTTGCTTTGCTTTTGAGAAGCGTTAAAAAAGATGGAGACATCTCATATTTACGTATTTGAAATTAAGCCTTTGCCTTCTTTATTAGAAATATTTCTCTGAATTTTGACTTAAGTTTCAAATTACAAATACCTTTAATGAAAACTCCAGCTCTTAAGTGATGCTGTTAAAAAAAAAAAAAAAAAAGCCCTGAAAGAACAGGTATTTGGGCAATTCTGTTGGAAAGCGACTCAAAGGCAGGAATGCAGAAACAGCTTCCACTTCTTTCTGCATATCCCACCATTCTGTCTGTGGTTGTTACCCCACATGGGCTATGTGATGACTTCTCATTGTAGTTTTCCCACCCCTTCCACGGGTTTTCTTAGATGGAGGGCTTTATCTGTGACACTGTGGATACTGAACATCCACAGGAAAATAATCTAAACAACATGCTCTGTGTTTTAGCAGATCAGGTAGGAGCTTTCTTAAAAAGCACTGTGATCTTGCAGCTGTACCCAGCTGGTGGATCCCTGGCAGGGTGAGTGGACCAAATTTGCATCTAAATTATCTTTACTGCCTGATCCCTGAAATTGCACTTCTAGGTGGAGAGATTTTAGGTTTTTTTCTATATGGGTGCTGAATGGTTATTAAGCTGCTGTAGAGGGAAGGAAGCTTGTCACTCGAGAAATTTGGTTTTAGTCCCCATTAATCTCAGAGGCATTCATTCTGCTGGCCTGAACATTTGAGTCCCTTGATGTGATAAGCCTCAGCATGTGTTAGATCTGCACTTTTCTCTTTGCAAGTGCAAGGGTGGAAGGGGAAAGGTCCTGCTGTGAGCCGGAGCAGCTTGTGAGCCTGTGCCTGTGTGGGGAGCAGGAGGGGGCTCCTTCCAGCTGCGAGCGTGCCCGGGATTGTGTTCTCTGTTCTCCTCGGGATTGTGTGCTCGGAGCACGGGGCTCTGCCTACCTGCCCTCGGCGTGCCTGGCAAGCCACGGCTTGCAAGGCATGGCAGGTCCTGCTCACAGCCTGCCTCGCTCGCTGCAGCCTCCCCCGGCTTCGGAGGGGATCTGGGCAGCTCACAGCCAGCCACCCCATTCCTGGCCTTTCTCAGGGGGTGCTGCTCTGTCCCTGCTGCTGCACAGAGTTTTGGGAAGTGCTGAGCTGCTCAGAGGTGCCAGAGGAGAGGCTCTGCAAGGTGCACGCAGCGTTTATTAGACCTGTTTAACAGGAAGCTTACGTCTCCAAAAAGGACAGGCTGGGCTGCCTGGTGCAGGGCAGGAGAGCGGCTCAGCCCTTGTGCAGGAGCCAAGAGGTGTAAGTTTGGTTTCTGGGCATGCCGTGCTGTTGAGTGATGCTGGTCAGGTCACTGTGCTCCCTTGCTGGCCTGCCTGTGTGGCAGGGACATCTGTATCTGCAGATCTTAAGGCTCTTTGATCGATTAAAGCTCGGGTTGTTGCAGAGGAGGGAGCCTGTTGTCCTCTGCCCGCAGCCTTGCCTCGTGCAGTGAGGGTTTTTGGGGAGCACTGGTGGAGTTGGTTTTGAGTTTTCTTCAGAGAAACACAGACCATTGATCCCATAGGTGTTTGAAACCTTTTCTCTCTTCCACATCTCCATCCTCAAGGTAGATGCATCCTCAGGATTTGGATACTTGCAGGCGTTGCTCCCTGCAGGTGCCAGCAGGGATGTTTCAACACCATGTCCTGCCTGCCCCACAGAGCTGCTCCAGCAGGAGGGGAGCTGGTGCATGGAAGGGCACTGGGGTTGTATGATCTGTGTTTGAAGGTTTCATTAAATCAGGATTAATTTAGAACTGTTTCTGTGTGCAGTTTCACCCTCTTCTGCAAATGGGCACCTTGCCTGTGCCAGGAATTGGAAACATGGAGTATGCACACTGCTCCTCTTCCTGTCTCCTTTTATTTGAAAATGAGAGGGCTTGTGAGACTTTTTTTTCCCCCCCCACCCTGTGCTCACCTGTGCCTTTTGCCTTTCTGCTGCCCAGTGCCTTAATTACAGCTGAGGAAATGACGTGCTGGTAAATCCTGGGAGAGGTTGGCCCTGCCACATGCCAGCCCTGGGACGTGGACGCGCCATCCTGGCTCCAGCTCCCTCCCGACCATGAGCACGTTTCCATCACTGCTCCTTCAAGCTCTCTCCCTCTCTCCTTAACGTGCTGCTTGTGTAATTGTTGGCTGTTTGTCCGCTAATGATTATAAATTAGCGGCCGAGTGTATAAAAAGTTAATGAAGTTCTGTTGGTGGAACCATTACGCCTTCCCAGGCTGGCACGTACAGGTCGGCCGAGCCGGTAAGAAAAGCCAGACACCGAGTCCGGCCTTTCAGGGGATCAGGTTTCAGCTCGCTTGCTCTTTCCTGCTGTGTTTTTTCTTGCTGGATGGAGCCAAAGTTGAGCGCTGGGAATGCCAAAAGGTGGCAGGTGATATTTTCTCTGCTGTGGAGTGCAAAAAATCGCCACAGTGCTTGGATTCCTCCTGCCATCACTTATTTCCAGCCACTGTCCTGAGAGACTCTACTTGTCTCCTTTCTGGCTATTTCAGGACAGGGGTCTGAGGATTTCTGCCCATGATTTCTGCCAGATTTCTGCCAATTTTCTTGAGTTGAACCCAAATTTCTCAGACCCCTTCATTTTCTGCTGCTTTGCTTCTCGAGCATCTAACCATGACATGGCAGTAACAGCTTCTTCCATCACAGAGCTCGTGTACAAGGTGTATGATGTTGGAGGGGATGGCATGATCATACAGGTATAAATCTACCTGCTGTAAACTGCTCACCCCCTTAGTTTTTTTCCTCAACGCTCAGAACTTGGCAGGACTCTAACTGTGTGCCCTGGCATTTCTCTGGATGGAGGCAGGCTTGGCATAGGACCTGCTAAAATGAGCTGAGTGGCTTAGGGAAAAAGGTGCTGATAAAAAAAGAAGGCGTCCTCCTTGCTGTGGTGAGATTTTTGGAGATGTCTCTTAGGCTCTGGCACCCCTTCTCTGAAAGAGCTGTGGAAACTTGGCAGTAGGGCTGTCTTGTGTCATCCTCATGAAAATTCAGTTGAATTGGGAGCAGATACTCGTCTGCTCGGCAGGTCTCCGAGGAGTCCGCACGACGTTTTGGCAGCCAAACCCTGGAGAGTGGCTGCCAGCCCCACAGAGCTGCAGGCTAGGGGTCCCCTCTGGTCATTCCTCAGTGGAACTTCTCCTGGACAGTGGCTGCTGCTGAGTGAGAATGAGGGGGAAAATGCAGCTCATGTAGCTCTTTGGAGACAGAGCAAGGTCTGCAAGGTCAGAGAGACAGTGGGATCCTGCAGTGGATGCACGACCTGTGGCATGGTTGTGCCATGTGGTGCCTGAGTGCCTTGGAGAAGGTGCCATCTTTTCTACCAGGCTCTTGTTTTTTTCCAGATGAGATGATCTGTGCTCTTGTGGTGCCCAAAGTGTGAACACCAGTCTCCTGGCCTTCTTCCAGGCTGAACGATCGCTTTCAGCATCCCTTATTTTTCCCTTGCTGGGCTGTGCTCAGCAGGGCTCCTTCCTAGGCATGGTGGGCTTCCCTCTTCCTTCTCCCAAAGAATGTGGTTGCAAGGATGCTGGAAGGATGGCAGGAGGAGCATGAGCCTTGCCAGACCTCCAAGGGGTGTTTTGGGGTGGGCTGGAGCCACTGGCCAAGCTGCCAGTGCGGAGAGCCAGCACAGGGCTGGGGAGAAGCTCCTTGCAGTCAGCAGGAGCCTTCCCTTTGACTTGGCCGGGGCTCAGATAGGCCCCTGGGTTTTGGGAAGGACTCGGCGAACCTCTGTGTCCAGCTGCTGGCACGGGGATTAGCGGCAGGAGGCGTGGGTGAAATCTGGAGCTGAGAGTGGCGTGGCAGCAGCCCGGTGGCCTTGGGCACGTGGTGGGGATTATGGGCAGGAGTCCGCCCTGCTGGCTGCAGCCCTGCTGCTGGCTGGCTCTTTGGGGCTGGGCTGGGGCTTTTGGGGTCTGCACATCCCTCCCTCGGCAGAGGAGACCCACGGGTCTCTGGATTTGGTTGGAAAACGCTGCTGCCACGGAGGAGACGACAGCCAGGGGCTGCTGCTTGTGGTGAGGAGGGTGACTGGGAGAGCCCCCAGCCCCGGCTCCCGGGCCCTGCCTTTGCCCAGGGCTGCTTTTCGGGGGCGCAGGCATTCCAGGAATTTGTAAGGAATTAGGGAGCGGGTGGGGAAGAGCGGGAAGACTCCTGCAACATGAACCATCTGGCCTCTTCAGTCTCTGCACTCGGCAGTGTCTGGGATAAAGGAACTGATCGAAAACAGACATTGTTTGAGACAATAAAACCGTATTACACGTTAATGAGAAAATACATTGGAGAGCCGAGGGCCTGGGGCAAGCTGGGTGTTCTCCTCCCTCTCCCCTCGACCCGTGCATGGCCTGGTGCTCTGCTGCCCACGGGCAGTGGCAGCTCCTTTTCCTCTGCTGTGGGTTTGCTCAGCAAGCCAGAGTGCTGCAAGGTGCTTAGGCAAGGGTTTAAGCAAGGCTTGGCTGGGGTGCACTGCCCCTGTGTCCCTGTCTTGGAGGGGAAAGCATGATCCCAGGGGGAAGGCAAAAAGCAGGCCTGCAGTGCATGGTCCAGAGGGGCTCCCTTTGCACCTCCTTTGCTCCCCTTGCCTTAGGCTCCTGCAGTTCCCATCCAGCAGTAAGTGGAGTGGGTTAGGGCTTGTTCCCTGGCAGACCCTGCCTCCCATCTACCTGGCACTACACTTCCTGAGTGCTGTAGGAGAGCCCCACAGCCTGTGGCTGGCCCTGCTGAACTCTCAGTCTCGGGGAGCCCAGGGCTGTGCTGGTTATTAGATCCTACAGCCTCGATTTCCTTCCTGCTCTTCATCAGCTCGTGGCTTTTCCTGTGGGGTGGGCAGTCACTCTCTGCCTCGGGATGTGGAGGCTTGCTTTAGTGTCCATGACTTGGCAGAGCCCCTGTCAGGCTCTCTTCTCACTGTTCAGGTGCTGGGCTCCCCTGCTGGAGCTGGGCATGGGTTTCTGCGTGTCCTCTGCTCCACATCCCCTCCAGTGAGAGAGTTGGGTACCCTTGGGAAGAAAGCTGGGATGGATCCTCACCTGGAGGAAACTACTGATCCCAGCTTAAAGTCAGGCTCTAGTGATCCGGTGGCTGGGTTTTCAGGCTTCCTGCCACTTTTTTTTTTCTTTTTTTTTTTTTTTAATTATCATCCTAGTAATGGCCAAAATTTATGAGTTAGGGAGAAACAAGAGTTTTGAAGGTGGGGATGCAGAAGCAAAGAGGTTGTAGGGGGGTGATATGTCTGGAGTCTGTACCTCCCAGCCCAACATTTTTGGAGATGTTTCTTCACCTCAGGCAGGAGCGGGAAGCTGATGGTCCATGACAAAGGCCCCTTTTCTTCTCAGGGCTGGTGTTTTCATAGTGTTGGGTTACATCCCCCTCACTTTGGGGGTGGGCGGCAAGGGGGCATTGATAGAACCTGACACAGCTACATGATGTAATGTTATTTTTTTGGTACCAAAACGAGGCAATTTTTCACTCAAGGTCAGCAGAATTTATGTCAAGCCCTGCTGGAGGGAGGGAGCCTGAGCTGGGGGTACAGGATGGGGTATCTGACCCAACCCTGCACCCCAACACCCCCTCTAGCCCTGCCACAAATGCTGCTGCAGGAGTAGCAAGGACATCACCCCCAGGCTTTTCCCCACTCCCCCTACCCCTTGCCTTGTGCTTGAGCTGAAATATTTTAATTAAAACGGATTCTGTTGGGACTGTGGAGCCAGGGAAGCCCGCTGCAGACCCTGCCTTTGGTCACTGGGCCCTCAACATCTGTTTCCTATTGAAAACTCCTTTGGAAAGGAGAGCTGGCCCCTCCTCCCATCCCCAGTTTCAGTCCCTTTGGAGACCAACGTGCAGCCCAGCTTTCTAAGGGTTTGTCCCCCTCCCAGCCTTCTTCCAGCCCAGCCTAGCTGAAGTTTTGCTTAAATGAAAATAAACAAGCAGAGTTGATTGCGGGCAGCAGGGAGGGTCATGTCCTGTTGGATGTGTGATTCCCTGCCAGTGTTGCTGGGGGTGAAGATGGGGTCTCCACACTCACCCAGCAAGGAGGGAAAAAAATCAGTAGCTTTGATGCTGTGGGGCTAAAAAAATAGGGTTGTTTGTGGGGATGTGCATGGGAAAAGCTGTTTGTGTCCTGTGAACAAGAGCTCTGCCTGTTCCTCCAGCTGGGAGCCAATGATGCCACTGGTGTAGGCATTTTTGCCTGTTGGTGTGGTGCCTGCCCTGGTCATGGTTGGCTTTTTGGGCATCAGTTAAGCTTTCTATTTGCCCTTTCCACCTGAGATGGTCCCAAGATGTGGGGAGCTCAGGAGCAGCTATAGTCTGGGTGGGAATATGTTAGAAAGAGCCACCCCAAGTGGGTTTGGTGGTTGTTTGTGGGCCTTGCTGGGATGAGTTCTCCTGTTCCTCAGGACATCACTGCAGTCTTTCAGCAATGTGTTAAAATTGTTGGTGTTTTGGGAGAGGCAGCTCCTACAGAGAAATGTGGCTGTGTGAATTGTGGAGAAACTGCACACAGGAGAGGGAGCACTTGGATCCTCATATGTGGGAACATGGTGTGGTATCAGTGACCATCTGGTTTGGCCCTTGTGTGCCTTGGAAGGGCTTGGGCCACCTCATGCTGAACTGTCTGGGAAGGCTGAGGCTGTGTCAGGCACTGTTTCACTCAGCAGCCTGGTGGGATCTGGTGCACTTGATGCAGCATAAGAAGGAAGAGTCACCAAGGCTTTTCTAGAGCTCTGTCAGAGATGGTCATGGGTCTGTAACCCCTGCATGAAGGAGGTACTGGTAAAGACGCTCTGCAGGAGTGTGGAATTTGAATGGATTTGTTGATGCTGAGGCTATTTGCTTTAGTTATTTTTATATCTGCCCGGTTTGTAGTCTGGATCCTCTTCTCCTTGACCCCTCTTCAATCTCCTGAGCAAAGACACCCTGAACTGGGGCCTGTGGGAGCTGTCAAGGCAAGGCCAGTCTGGAGGAGCTGCACCCCTTGTGAGACAGTGCCATGTCCCCAGCGTGGCTGGGATGGAGGTCAGCAGAGGGACAGGAGATGGGTGGGTCGGAGAAGGGAGGTCAGAGGACCATGATTCCGGGAAGGTCGCTGCACGGCCGGCGTTCGCCCTTGAAAGCCGGAGGTTGCAGGCATGTCCAGATGTGGAGAGGTCAACCCTGCGCCCTCCTGCACAGGGAGGGGAGAGGTTCCTCCCTGGCCATTTCAGTGGAGTGCTGCCGCCATTTGAAAACGTGGGAGAAGGGGGTAAAGATGAGTGCAAAACTAGAGGGGGAAAAGGTACAAACCTGTAACCTGTGAGAGCTGATTCTTACCACATTAAAGGGTTTTAAAGAGGGTTGTTTCTTTTCCTTTTCCTGGAACTTTTTCCTGACCTCTTTCAAATTGAAAAGCTTTATCAAATGTTACTGGTTTTTCTTCTTTGTGATTGTTGCTTTTGGCTTGAAAGGCAGGAAGCCAACAAAAGCAGTTTGTGCTGTGCTGACTGCCGTAACCCCATCTCCCAAGACAGTGGATGCTTTCCAGTGTCCATATTTGAGTGCAGTGTTCTGATTGTGGTGACAGGACAAGGAGTCTGCTTGGGATTGAACAAATGCATCTGCTTGTTTAGAAAGACCTCCTGGTCCTTCTCTGGGGTGTTGCTGACTTCCTTGCAAAATTCCTGGATGTGGGTGGTACCCAGTTGTGTGGTGACTGAAGAAGGGAGATCTGCCTGTATGGTGAGATGAGTGTCTTGATTCCCTGGTGCCCTTCCATCTCCCAGCACGGGTCAGGCACCTCTAACATTCTCCTGATGGCAAAAGATGAGGCGTGGACACCCTGTGACTTTCCCAGAACCATTCCCAGACAGGAGTGGTAGGGAATTAAGCCCCTTCCCTGGGATTCCTGTTCCTCTAGGCTACCATCCTGCACTCCCCTGCCCTGTATTTTATCTTCTTGGTGATAGTTTCCTGGCTGTGATGCTCCTCTGATATCGAGACCAGCTGCTGCGTGAAGGCGCGCGCATGTGCGGGATGCAAAGGTTGTGCGTATGAATGAGTAAAAACTTGGAAAGAGCCTCAACACCGCCTTTATCTCATGGAAGAGGAATTTTTTGATGAAGACTCGCAAAATCATCCATCTTCCCCCTGTTGTTTTGGCAGTGGTGTTGCCCACGAGGATGTGTTCTACCCGTTCCGTAGGGACCTGCGGGGGTCTCTCCAGATGAGTGCATAAAAGCCCCCAGGCTGCCTTTGCCGGGTTTGTTTTATGTCTTTGTTCTAATGAAAGTTGTGTGCTGCTTCCCATTTCCAAGCTGTTGCTGCGGTGGTGGTGGTGTTTGTTCTCAGCAGCTGAAGGAAAGCTCTCGGTTGTTTCCTCCCCCCCCCCACCTTTGCATTAACATCTGGACAAAGATAAATGCATATGTGGGCTGTTTTCACTTGCTTCGGTGTCTTCGCAGCTTTAATGAAAAGATCATTTCTGCCATGGAGGAGCAGCGGCCCGGATTGCAGCGGGGTTTGCTCCCCACCTCTCACCAGACAGCGAGTGAGCAGCGTGTTGGGAACAAACTCTGCAAACTTGGCGCAGGCGGGGGGAGCGTAAGTGAAAGCTAATTGGAAGCAGCCCTGACTTGCACTCTGCTGGAGCTATTTACAATATCTTTCATGCGGTGACTTATTGAGTTATTCTCTCAAAGGGAAAAAAAAAATGCCCCTGCTTATTTATAGCAACGGTGGTAACCACTGATACATGAGCTGGCTTGGGCATGGAAGCATTTGTCCTAAGCTTTGCCTGGTAATTCACGTCTTTGCCCCTGGATGCCTTG
The DNA here is from genome assembly GCA_024734035.1 of Alethe castanea. Lineage (NCBI taxonomy): Eukaryota > Metazoa > Chordata > Aves > Passeriformes > Muscicapidae > Alethe > Alethe castanea. Next base: position 27,100,058 of record JANRGV010000120.1, on the reverse strand, counting down.
GAGCACCTATGCAAATATTGCTGTCTGGGAGTCCCATTTGGGTACTGGAGACCTCTCAGGCTTTTCTTTTACGTTCTTGACCAAGGTCCTGTGCTGTTGTACTATGCCAGGCTGTTGTGTCCAGCGCCCTTCCTCTCCTGCTGTGTAGTGTTGGTGAGTGGTGGTTTTCCATCCTCAGGTTAGCTGGGGTGGTTGCTCAGTGTTGTGCAGTCTGAGCTGCTGGGGTGAGGCTGGTGCTTGGCATTGCCTCAGACTGGTTTTATCTTGGGGCTGGGGAGAGGGAGAGCTTAATGTTGGTTTCAGGAGGGAGGAACATGAGTGTCTTGCTCTGGGTTTTGGGTGCAGGGTATCCTTGCAGGGAGCAGGGCTGGCCTGAATAGGTGTGAGTGGTGTCCTGGAGTCAGCCAGATGGGAAGGGTTCAGCTGGGGCCACAGATCTGTGCTGTGGAGCTCCTGTGGACCCTGGCCATTGCTCCCATTTTACCCAGATCCTGATGGTAATGGTTCTGGTTTGTGATCCTGACTCATCCCTGTACATGTGCTGTATCCAGATCATGGGAATGTTACCTTAGTCTGTGAAAGACACACGGTGTGTGTGAAGTATCTGCCTGCCTGGAGATGCTCGTTTCACCTTCCACATCACCCTGGTTTCCCAGCAATTGGCTTCTGCCCCTGCTTCTCACTGATCTTGTTGTTATTTTTTTTTTTTTAAGCCTGGCACTGATGCTTTTGATGTTCCCAGCCTCCTATCTCTGCACGGCTCCTGCAGTACCAGCCCCGTGCCTTTCATTACCGCATTAACAAACTCGAGTCGTGCCTAACGAGGACGCCTCATACGTTATGCTAATGATCAAGAGACATGTTAATGATATTTTAGAAGCCTAATTAGTGGAATATATAACTATATGCAATTTGGTAATGGACTGTGACAAGAAGTTGTTAAAAGGGGGCTTGACAAATCCAGTTGCATGTGGCCTCAGACAAACAGTTGCTGAGAATAGATGAAGAGGAGCGGGGTCTCTGCATGCGTGCGGGTGCTTGCGTCTCTCTTCCCCATGCTGAAGGGTGTGTTTCTTGGCGCCTGCGCTCGTCAGCCTGACTGACACAAGCTGGTTTCTTGGCTCTAAATTTTCTATTCTGCTTCTTGAACTGACGTGACCAAAGCTTCAATTTATGGGCACAGTAATTTTCTCTCTCCATCTGTCGATATCTGCACGCGTACGTATAAAATACAGTTGGTCTGTCTGCGTGGGGAGGCTGTGCTGAGGATGGCCAGAGCTGTGGTTCTTCACTGCTTAGGAGGAGGCAGAGGAGTTGTCAGAGCAGACCTTCTGTGCTGTATGTGCCCCCTGAACATCTCATTTAATGGCAGCTCTTCCCAAGATGGGTACACAGCCAGACGTGAGGGTACATGACTGGTGGACCCACAAGTTGAGCAGGACTTGGGTCAAGCAGGTCCTGAAAGCACCACCTTTGATGTGAACCTTGGCAGGAGTTGTGCTTGGTTTCTCTTCCCTGAACAGTGGAGAGAGTAGTCTGGCTGTAGAAACCTCTCCATGGGCAATGCAGATACTTCTCAGGTGGTTTTGGCTGATGTGCTTTGTGCAAGCTTTGAAAACTGGTCACCTGGTTCAAGGCCAGTGCTGAGTGTTTGGAAATCTGATGTTCAGTCTTGGCTGGACCAGAGGTAATTTGAGCCTTTAAGAAAGCCAGTCTGGATATAGTCTTGAAGAAGTGCCAAGCTAGAGGGTGTGATTTGGTGGCATCTCTGAGAACTGGTTTATGGGGTCTGTCCAGTGGCGATGTGAAACACACAAATCTGTGTCTCATGCTTCCCGTGTCACAGATGGGAGCAGAGACGAGAGCCAGGTGGTTGTTACCCATCCCATTTCAGACTTCTGAGGTTGCAGGCTGCTTCTTTGTGTGTCGGACATCTCTTCTGCTTAGCAGAAAAGGAGCTGCCTTCCTGCTTCCCATGGGAGAGGTGAAACCTGGTTTCTCTTCCAGGCTCTGCTCCATCACTGCCGCATGACCTGCGGCAACTTGTGCTGCTGCTGTGCTGGAGCCTCTCGTGTGGGGGGGAGGTGACTGTCCTTGTCTGACAGCAATGGGGCCAAGGGTTAACGGTATTAATTCCCATCACTTATGAAACAGTGCCAATTATTAGATCTTATTTCATGATACCAAGCCTAATTTTTGTCTGTCCTTAATGACTTCTCAGTTTTCCCAGCTGTATCCTGAGACCTGCACCGTTTCATTACTTTGTGCCTCTTCACATGTATGAGTTATGTACCTGCCCTAAAATCAAGACTTTAATAAGATTAAATTCCCATTAAAACTCTCACTTTATTATGTGAATATATGCGCTGTGCCTCTCTCTGGAAGGAGGTGCTGGACTGAAGGGATGGGGAAGGATGTGCGTGGCCTTTCAGAGGGTTTCCAAGGGGAGAGGGCTGGGTGAGAGCAGTGGGATCACATGGTCCTGCTCTGAGTGGAGGCATGCTCCCATCCCAGGTGTCTCTGTGGTCAGGGGGACACTGCCTGTTCCAAGCAGATGGATCTGTGATGGGAATCTGACCCCAGAGCAGCTTACTGCCAATGGGGCTGCCTGAAACGTTTGACTTGAGGATTCGCAACTGCTTTGAAGCTCGGAGAACTTTCATCCCGTTGATTTTTCTCCTCCCTTTAAAATACACTTCTTTAAACATGTGTTAAATTTCTTTTACTTATTTGGTGTCTTTTCCCCCTGCTAATAACTAAATTATAATGAGGCTCCCAGTGGGATTTAAAAATATTAGAAAAAAAAAAAGAAAAACCACACAAAAACCCCTGCGGAAATTATTCCCCCCCCCTTTTTTTTTCTTTCCAGTGCAATCCGTTCTGCATAATAGCTCTTTGTCTCGCTGGCAGATAGGCACAGGGGAGGCCAGGAGCTGTGGCGACGCAGCGGTGGCGTGCAGAAGAGTTCTGTGCTGTCCTTGCCAAATGGCACAAAGTTCCCTTTTGGGGGGACAGTGCACACTCTGCACCCCCAGGCAGCCAGGGGGGTTTTGTGCCCCGGTACCACCCTGCTTAGTCCGTGCTGGGGCTCAGATGAGCTCACCTCGCCCAACATTCCTGCCATGAGACAGGTACAATAAAGCAGGGGAATCTTTACACTCCGCGATTTCATTCCACGGATCAAAGATCAAAGCAGAGGAATACACAGTGACCATAAAATTAACTGCTTTTTCAATTTTACAATGCTTTCGGTGATAAAGAATCATATAAATTTAATATTAATTAAACACTTAGCTTTTAACCTCCTCTTGCATCTACTTTTGGCTCCTTGTTGGGGAAAAATTAATTGGGCATCTTAAATCTTGCATTACTAAATGCTTTGACAGGGGGTTTCAAAAGCACTTAGAACTCAAGCAAAATGTATTTGCTCCATTCGTCCTTCCACTCACCTAATTGAAAATCTTAGAGGGGAAAGGGAGGGGGCAGGAAAGAAGAAAGGGAAAAAGTACCATTTTATGGGTTTGTTTCTTGAAAGGAATAAAAAAAAAGGGGGGGGAAGGAGAGAGGCATAACTTATAGCCGCTCTTAGGTTTTTGGCTTTAATTCAATCGCCGTCACACTTAACACCTTGCAAAATGGAAGCGATTGATCTCCTATTGCAGATGGCCTATTGATCTTGAGCTGCTGCTCGCTCCCGTGGCTTCCTTCCCTCCATCCCCAAATTCTCCTCTGCAGAAACCTCCCCGTGTGGCACATGGGTTGTGTGGGCAAGAGACATAAACATGAGTCCGTGCCTGTCCCTGCCCCCGGTGTGGGAACGTGTACGATCAGCTCCCGACCATCACAACGCATCTGCCTTTGGGGGAGAGCCCAGCAAGTGGCTTTTTAGTGGCAAACAGCAACACTTCATGAATGTGTGAGGAATGAATTGCAAAATACTACCCTCACGATCCAAACCGGAAAGATTCAGTGGGAGGAAAGCCCTTGGAAATCGGTAATGTTGCAAAAGACCCAAGGAGCACAGCGGAGAGCAAATTAGATGTGTTACTTGCAGTGTGGTTTGGCAAAAAGGGTAGCAGTGGGCTTTCTGGGCTGCAGAGGCCACACTTGATAGAGCAGGAGAGATCTTAGTTCCTTTTCCATACTGGGTATGGCATGTGTCTCCAGACATCTTATTAATGCAATGGTACTGGTGAAATGAAGGGAGTTTCAAGAACTCCAGATGTACAGAATCAGAGCTAGGAGGTTACAGAGAGCAGTTCTTCCTTCATGGTGGAGCCTCAATTTCTGTGACAGAGCAGGAGACCCACCAGCAGCCACTCTCCAAGGAAACACCTGGATGAAGAGATACCAAGAAAATGAATTAATGAGCAACAGGATGTTGAGTAGAAGTGTGTTAGATGAGTGTTTTACCTGTTTGTGCTGATTCTTTGCACAGCACCAGAGTTTCATAGGATTTTTTGTGAAAACAGGAGAGTAACAGCAACAGAAGACCTTCTACAGGAGTCTCTGTCATGGTCTTGGCTGCAGATGCTGGAGAGTCTCTGAGTGCACATCCATGGAGCTGCACAAGCATGATATAGTAGCTGGTACCCTTATTTGGGATTCTCCATCTGAGTTTGAACCCAAAATTCCCCCTTGATTTTGGGGATGCTTGAAGAATTTTTTTTTTTCCAAAAGAAGAAGCTCCCATCTTGCCAAGTTCAAGTAGCAAATATTGCTGCTTTGCTTCTCCCTGGATGACCTTGATGGGAGGGTGTCAGATAGTGAGGAATTATTGAATGGGTAACATAGACCTACCCCTGGACTAGGAACTGGGCGGTGAAATTCTGAATGGACAAGGAATGAATTGAAAAATGGGGCCAGAAACAGGGTCTGAGTACAACTGCAGGAGATTATACTGTGGGGGGCAAAAGCTGTGAGGGGCTGGAGATATTTTGCAGCACGCTGCGTGGTTGGCAATGTTCTACATAGCTCCTCTTCTGTGTCAAGATCCCAGTTTCTGGCAAGGTTCATTTTAAACTGGGGAAATGGAGGGAAGCAGAATAACCTGGTGCAGATCACCATGGATGTATCCCAGGAGGATGGTCTGTTGGTTTATTTTTTCTCTCTTTCTTTTTTTATTGTTATTAAATTTCTTTCCCCACCCCATTCTTGGCTGGTTGAACATTTTTAAGAGGGGATCTCATGCTTGATGCTGAGAACCATGTGGTCCAGCAGAGCAATTCAAGGACTCATCATTTAGAGTGGGCTCTTCAGTGGAGGCTCTGCATTTGGATGACAAGGTAGGGCCAACAGGATCTCTCCTCTGCCTTTTTAGGCTGTTGGAAAAGCCACCTGGCACTGGTTCTTTGTGGCCAAGCAGTACCCTCTCACCTCTCTCCCAAGCCATACACCTTGGAGAACAGGAACTGACCTCTTTCCCATGCTGGCTCCCTCAGTTCAGCCCTGGGAGGATGAGCTGTGCCCTGTGTGTGGACTTTGTCTGATGGGGTCTCAGTGAAAGGGCTGACACTCGGACTCGGTGTTTTGATGGATTGATTTACTCTAAAAAATGTCTTGGGTTAGATGCAAGGCATTAGTGGAGGACTGGGGAGTGTAGATGCTGCAGTGACTCCATGTGGATTCTCACAAAAGGTGTTTGGGAGGGATAAGGGGCGTTCCCATCTTGAGGTGTGTAGACAAATCTGAGGCTCTGCGTATTTCAGATGTGGGACTCAGTCCTTACTTGCAGACTGATTGCTGGTCTGTTTGATAAACACAACTTAGCATGTGTTTTCAAACAGAACTAGATGAAGAATGTGCCCAAGACACCTCTGAAGTTTGGTGCTAAGCATCCCATGTCACCATGGGCCCTTGCTTGCTTTTGTCTTCACCTTAAAAACTACCAGTGTGGGGTTAGAGGCTGCAGTTGCTTAAATAAAAGGCTCATGTTACCCTGGCTCTCTGTATGCAGCTGTGGAAATTCTTTCATACAGCTTATCCTCCAGGATCCATAAGAAAAGTCATTGAGAAACTGCATTGCTCCAGCGAGGCTTTTCTAAGTAGTCCTTTGTGCTTAGGAGTGTAAGATAATGTTAAGAGGAGAACACGGAGCAGCAGCAGCAGTGAATGGAGGAAAGTGCTGCTGGGCCCTGCTTGCTTGCCTTGGGGAGCCAAAGGCTGCAACTTTAAAGGTTTCCATGTCTTTAGGATTGCTGGCAGCAGAGAGAGTTCTCCTGAATTAGAGGTGACCTCAGGACATGGGTGAACACCTCGCTGCACCCTACTGTGGCACAGAGAACATGAAAGAGCCTGGCACCTGGAGCTTTGCAATGGTCCAAGGGGCAATGCTGGAAAGGAGATGGGGGAAAATACAGTGAGGGATTGGCAGTGGACTTAAACCAGGTTATTCCTGCTGGTGGTGGAGGAGCTCTACCCTTGTATACTAGCTGGGACTCATCTTGTTTTTCTACCATGTGCCTGCAGCTGCATGTGGAGCATCAAGCGCAGAACCTCTGGGTTTGGCTTGTGTTTAACCCCCTTTGGTAATGCTCCTGGATTTCCCAAGTCTTGCTATTGGGAGAAGCTGAGAAGCTGCATTCCTAGCCAGCTTTGAAAAGGAGTCTTGGGGTTTTGAACAGCTCAAACACTTTAAAAAATGTTGGTGGTTCTTCAGGATCTTAATTCTCAAACAGAGGTGTGCAGAGTGTGTGCCTACAGCCTGCCTATGTGCACGTGCAGCCTGTGGTGGATGTAACTCAAGCCTTGTCAAAATGATTTCATGCTTTAACAAAACTTTGACTAATTCGGAGTTTGGTAAGAAGAGGAAACATTTCAACTTTGGTTGGGGCCTGAGGCAAAGCAGCTTTGGGTGGTGGATTGCTGCGGTGCCAAAGAGGCTGTGAGCATCATGGAGATGCTCAGGGCAGGTTTGCAGATGCCAAAAAGATAGACTGCAGTAAGGTTCATTAAAAAACCCCAAACCTTTGGAGTTCAGCAGGAGCAGAACATAGACCAAGCCTAAACCTTCTCATCCTGTTGATCCCAGTGCTTGGGATGAGTGTTTGAAAAAGTGGTGTGGATCACCCTTGTCTTACCCCATCCTGCCAAGGCTGTCCTGGCTCAGCATATTCCCAGACATTTTCATTCTGGGGGGCTATAATGAACCCTCAAGTGCTGAGTTTCTGCCTCCTGTGTTCAGGCTCTCATCAGTGCAGCACAGCCCGAAGGCAGCTACAGCTCAGCACCGGTCACTTTGCCAGTGCTGGCAGGAGGAAGAAAGTGTTTGAATTTGGGTCAGTCTCTCACCAGTGCTCCTCAGGGAGGCTCTGGTTTCTTGTTCGTACGAGAGTGGGGTTGCCTGGTTGTGTTCAGAAAGGCTTGAGAAACGTGCAGGGGTTCTTGTTACCTGCTCCAGCCATGGAAAATTAACTCTGCGCATGCATTTTGCTCTGGGGAACTTTGCAGTCTTTTGCTCTTAATTCATGGTATTTTCACTAGCTTCCCCCTCTAGTCCCTCTTCCATAAAAGTAAGTAAAAGAAAAAAAGGAGGACGGGCAGTGGAGAGGAGAAAGTGGCTGCAAAAAGGCTGATCCACCAGCAAGGGGCATAAACCTGTTTGTCAAGCCCTCGGTCCTGCTGAGAGCTGGAATGGGCTGTTCAGCCCTCAGAGGGGAGTTGAAACCACCCTTGTCTCAGCACCAGGGCTGCCCTGCCCCTTGGCTGTTCTGCATTTCCATCCTCCTCCACCCGGAGCTTATTTCTCCATGGCTGTAACACGTGCAGCATCATGTCCCTCTTGTATTCCCATGCCTTTGTGGGGTGTTAAAAGCTCTGTTCTGTGACCACATGGAGAGGAAAGGAAACCCTCGCCACCCTTCTTGGGCAGCTGCTGGGGACATCATCTGGCCTCCCCTGTCCTCTTCTTGCCCACCCCCCCCCTTCCTGCCATCGGAAGGAGGGAAAGAAAAGGAGAAACAACCATATGAAAAAAATGTTAATTTATTAATCACAGAATATATAGCAGTTCATCTGAAATGCTGTTGCTATGCCAACACCCTGGGAGTTTATTTTCTTAATCCAGGAGCGAAGCGTTTGGTCCCCCGCTCTCCTGCTGAGCTATTTGAATATGTTGCTGCTGCCGCCATATCTGTTTAAAAGGGGGAAGGAGGGGAAAAAAGGAGGAAAAAAAAAAATAAAGTAGGCTAAACCACCAAAGCAGTCAGATGCAAAGCAGTAAGAAGCCTTTCTGAGTACGACTTAGTAAAAATGACACAAATTAATATACTCTACTTAAACCAGACCAAGATTAATGCTTCTCTTTCAGAGCAGCTTAGTCCAACTGTCACTCGACAAGCGTTCGTCGGACAAAATCAACACTAATCAACATTTATTCCTCTCTTGCCCTTGGGTCTGAGGAGCGTAGAGCGGGCTGCGCCATTCTCCGGCTCGTCTCGCCACGCTTTTCACCCTCCATCCAGCTTTGCCATATATCACCCTTCCTCTCTGTGCTTCTGCTTGTACGGATCCACACGCTCAGCTATCAGGCTACATTAGAGGCATGATAGATTTTCTGTTTTAATTTACATCTATTATATTACAGCATAACAGATCTTGATTCAGTGGAGACCAGTGTCTCCTATAGCCAGACTCTTTGGGAAGGTTTCTGCATGAACTTTTTAAGGCCGGTTGCAAAGTGACTTCCAGGTGGACTCTTCTTCCTCTCCTCACTTGTGAGCCCTGAGCAAAGGTGTCGTGCACCCCGCTGAGGGAAACCTGTGACTGTGTAGTTGGCTGGCTTGTCACTTTGCTTTGGAGGGGCCAGGTAGCTGAGCACTGGATCCTTCTTTTTCTGTGAGCTGGCTGCTTTGTGACTGCAGGCTGGAGGAGCTCTTGCTCGTGCCCTGTGCCACAGATCACTGATGGGGTGGAAGGAAAGAGGCTTGAACCCAGCTGTGGATGCTGGGAGAACGGGGTCGCAGCATACCCATAGGGCATCTTCCCATTTCCTGTGCAGGGATGCTGAAGCCAGGAGTGTCTGGCACACGTAGGGTGGCAGAGTTTTGTGAAGATTCATGGCTCATTTCTGGTCATCAAGGTGCTGCTTCTTGCCATCACTGTGGAGCAGGGAAAGGACAGGTCTGACCTGAAGTCTGGCTGATTTCTCCAGAAATTGGTTGGGTAATGCTCCAGCTGGCTTTGCTGCTGAGCATTACATTTGTCTTCTCTGGTTGTCTGGAGGGTCTGTGGGGAAGAGAAAAAGGCAGAAGAGTGGAAGAAACTGGAGCATGTTGTATTCATTTCCTCTCCGATGAGCGGAAAACTGGTGAAGGTCATGATGCTGCTGTGCCCAGCTCAATGTGATTTTGAAGAGCTCTTCCTGTCCTTGCAGCATTGGGCTGTTAAAATGAGAGGAGAGGAATTCCTCTTCCACCTTCCCATTTCTGCACTTTGTATTCAATGCTCTTTTTTTCCCCTGATTTGTCTCATAGAGCATTTGTTTGGGGTTTAGGTGGTCTACATTTGACTCTTTTCCAGGGCCACATAGCTGCAAGCTTGGACAAGACTTCATCTTACAGTCACCTGGATGGGAATGTGTGAGGCTGCTGGGCAGACTAAAATTGGGGGGGTTCTTGCTCTCCTTTTGTAACCTCTTCTTCAGGTTGTGTGCTGGTGTAAATCCATCTGGGAGGGTAGACTCAGCTTTCCAGTGGATGTCTAATAGCAGCTTAAAGTATCCATCAAGGATGCTTCTGTTCCAGTGTAGGTAAAGAATCACTCTCCAGGTCTCTGCCCCAGCCCTTGCACTGCTGATTTGGAGTGTGAGGGGCCAGTGTGGTATTGGGCCTCCCAGTAAGTTGATGCTGGTGTGCTGTCCATCCATTCTGCTCTTGCCAGTCGTGGGTAACATGCTGAGGTTGCCCTTTATCTGGATGATGCTATGGGTAGCCCTAAGTCTAGAGGTTGCTCTTTTGGATTCATTGCCTGAGGGTCCAGCACATAATGTCTTGATTGCTATATGGCTGAGCTTGCCTCCATAGCATGCTGTCGATGATGGATCAGCAGTCTGAGGGATGGGATCCATTTAGGAAGTTGCTGTCTGTCTCCCAAATCGAAGCAGAGCTTGGTGATCTTGCTGGGAATTTCATGTCCCTCTCCTGCTGTAGGTCCCTTATGCCCTGTTGCTGAACCTAGTTTGGAAGGTTGTGATTTCTCCTTTTCCCCTGGGAACACTTAGGTCTGTGCAGGCTGTGACACAGAGGCTCCTGCTGCTCTTTTCTGCCCTCATGGCATCAAGCAGAGGATGCTGGCTGGCAAAGCTCTGAAGCAGGCTCCTTCCCAGCCTGGCTGGACTCAAGGCCGGGCTCAGGGAGCTGGTGGGATCTCCCTCTGCCTCTTCCCTCTCTCTCTCTTTGCTGGTGTGAATGAAGATTTGATTAATGCGGGCACTTTAGCACAAGTGCCATTTTCCAGGCTGTAGCTCTTGGCACGGGGAGTGCTGCCGGACCGGAGCAGAGGAGAGCTGCAGGCAGCATCTGCGCGCCTGGAGGGGAGCGCCCTGCTCCCCTCCCTGCTCCTCATTGCTGAGCTGTAAAGTAAATGATGCTTGGTATAACTCTGCACTTACAGGACTGCAACTTAATTTAAAAACAACCCCAAACTCCAGGAACAGGAGGGGGCTCTGTAGCCGGCTCTTCTCTGCAAACCCACCTCGTTAATTTTAATGGTGGGAGAAATTCTCCAGCCGGGGAGGGAGGCGAGGCTGAGATGCTGGACTTGGAGTGCCAGCAGCCCTCAGGGATGGGAGGACAGCAGTAAGCCCCAGCCCGTGGGAGACTGGCCAGGGACAGACTTCTCTGTCAAGTCCTGGCTCTTCTGATGACTTATAAATTATCCAGGCTCCCACTCCAGCTCCAAACAATGGTCTGGAGCAGAGGCACGGTGGGAGCCTGGATGGTGGGACCACGAGCCTGCGTGGGAGACTTCTTGCTCCAAGGCTGCTCCAGGCTGTGGGGCTTTGCCAGCTCCTCAGGGAGGTTTTGGAACGGAGCTAGCATGTGTAGGAATTAATGCTGTTTGTAAAGCACTTGGAAGATGGGAAGAGCTATAGGAGAGCTGTAATTAATAGGGGCTGGCTAATTTAATGTTCTGCCTTGACATCATCTCAGCTGATATATATGTAAGGAAAAGCACCTCCATTAGTGCTGGGGAAAATCATTCCCCCTCCAGTGCCGAGGCTAAAGCAACCAGATTTATTTCTCTTTATTGTCTCCAGGAACCAAAAGCCACACATCTGAGTCTTGGAAGAGGCTGTGCCTGTGAGGCAGCAAAGCTTTGCAGAATATTTTTGCTTTGGTCAGATGCCCAAGTGCCCTGTGGCTGAGGTGCTGCCACTCAGTGGCAGAGGACAGCCCAGGTCAGGGCTGGGGGAGAAGTTTGGGGCAAGCTCTTGATGAAAGCTGTGTGGGTCTGGGACAAACTGGTTTTTTACTGGGAAGAGAGGACAAGTTTGTTAGGGGGATGGCTCTGTGCCAGGCCAGGATGGCCATGGGAGTGAGTGCTTTGTTTGGGTCCTGGGGAAACTGAGGAAAAGGGCATTTTCTTGGTGGCAGCATATGAAGTATCAACTGAGGGATGATGTTTCTGCTGCTCTCAGTGGGATACCCAAGGAGATTTGGAGGCAGCCGGTATGAAATGAGTGAAAGGAAATTGGTCCTGTCTGCTGCGCATGGATTGTTATTGCTGCAAAACTGAAAGATTTGGATGCTGGTTCTTTTCTTTCCTGGATGTCTTGTGTTAAGCCAGATCTGGGCTGTTGCAGATGCCTGATGCTGCAGTACTCTTACTGAGAGCTGTGGTGTTTAGTGACATATTTATACCGCAGAAAGTCTTGCTTTTGTTTTGTTTGAGGATGTAGTGTAAGCTGCATCTCTCTAATCCATGCTCTCATTTACTGTGCTGCACTGGAATGGAGTGAAGTGGAGGAAATCTCCACTTTTTGCTTTTGCTTTTAACTGGTGTAAACCCATTCTCTAGTTTTGTGGTAGCATGTCCCCTGTAGTTGTGTCTCAAAAGCGCTGGTCAGCACAACCCTCCTGCCCTCTTCTCCCAGGGTAAACCAGACTGGACTCAGAATCCATATATAGCTCTTGGAGAGGCTTTCTGTGATGCTGGCTGGTTTCTGTCCAGCTTTGGATATGCTAGGCTCACTGGGAAGCCGGGCTATTCCCTGCAGCTGAATATGGCATTGGGGCCTGCCCAAGTCTGAAGCCATTGGCCTTATATGCATAGAACAGGCAGCTTCTATATAAATGTTTTTATAAGGGCTATAAACCATAGTGCTTTGGAGTGTGAGCCAAGCTCTGCACGCTGAGCTGGGAAGAAACTTCCCTGTGAGCATCTCATCCCGAGCTCCTTCTCCATCGGGCTTGTTGTGATGGCATTGCAGTCTGGAGAGCTGCCTGCACCAGGACTGGGAGGGCAGGAGCGGGCAGAGGGGATGGGGAGTCAGGGCAAGGCTTGCCCCACTCCTGCTTGGTGCTGCTGGCGTAGGAAGCAGCCCTGGAGGAGCTGGGGTGTGAAACCAGACCCCTGGCCTGGAGTTTGTGGGTGTCTGTGTGTGTGCACCTGCCCACGGCCCCCTCAAGGGCATCAGCTCGCTCAGTGAGTGACCTTCTGCCAGGTCACTGCCTGCCAGGGTCACTTGGCTGCTCAGCTGCATGGCAGGGATGCTTTTCCCTGCTGCTGAAAGAGCAGAGCAGAGATCCCGCTGCAGGAGGGGAGGGCTGGCATCCCGCACGGGCCGGCTGTGTCTGGAGCTGGTCCAGGGGAGGTGTGAGAGGAGCTGGGGAAGGGGGGCGGCTGTGCAGCAGTCGGACTGGTCAGTGCAGCATTCCATGAAGCTGAGCCCTCAGGCTCAGCCCCCAGGGCTGTCTGTGCCTCATTTTCCCCAAATGTGGAGCCAGTGGTCTTGCAAGCCAAGTCACCCCTTTTTTTTCGTGCAGAACATCATTGAGACTTGGTTGAAAAGTGCCAAGGGAGCCCGTGCAACACGTAAGCCATGAGTGATGGCCTAGATTGAAAGCCTAGTTGCCAGGGCTGACTTTTTCCTGACGGGGATGCAAAGCCACTGCTGGAGCAGGTCTCCCTGCAGGAGGCAGTCGGACCCATCTGTGTTTAATGGGGACCACACAACACGGCAGCTGGCCCTGGGCCCAGAGATATTCTTGTAACTTAATAGCGTCCTGCAGAGTCAAACAGTGCTGTAAAGGGGGTACAGATTTTTTAAAAGGTATTTGGAAGCCCGGGGCTACAGAGAGGGGTCCTGTGGACTGTTTAAAAGCTGTGTGCTGCCCACCTTGGTTGTCTGTCCTTGTATATTCCCGAGGCACTGGGATCATGTTCCTCCAGTGAGTGCCTGGCTCGGGGCCGCAGGGGTGACAGGTGCTGTCCTCTGCTGGGGCCTCGCCTCCAGGCAGGGATGACTCGGCCCCAAAAGGTCTCCAAAAAGAGTCAAAGATTCGGGAGCTTGGGATCTAGGGTTTCCAGAAGGACAGGCATTTGTCCTAAGGGCTGCACATTGGGTGATTCTGTGTAAGGTGTGGATAGGGGTCTTGGCCTGCACAAGGTCTTCTCCACAGCAAGCGCATACTGTGTGTGATCTTGAAAAAATGGGGTGATCCATGGGGGACATCACTCAAGGCCCGCATTTCTCCTTTTTGGTAAAGCAGAGTACCGGGACAAGCTTTTTCTTGGCAGAGGGATCCATGGAGAGGGTTCCAAAGTGTGCTTGGGGCATGGAGGGGAGCTGACTCTGCCTGGTGGCCCAGCACAGCTGCTGCAGGCCATGTCCCCCGAGTGTGAAGGGGTGAGCTCTTGGGAGGAGCTGGAAGGAGACATGCCCAGCTTGCCAGGTGGATGTGTGGAGTGCTGGGGCTGGGAGCTGCAGGGACATCCATCACCCTGCCCAGCTGGCTGCTGGAGAGGTGTCAGAAGGCAACAGCTTTCTGTCGCTGCTGACCTGGGCTGGGGTTGAACTTCTGACCTGGAGATAAAAGCCTTTCCCCTCGCTCCCTGGTTCCTGTGCCCTTTTCCTCAAATTGCCAAATAAGATCACTTATTGTGCTGCTGCCCTTCTGCATCCCGTTCCCCCAGCACCTTCACCGTGAGACCATCTGGCTCCATCAAAAGCCTACCTGCCTCCTGCTTTCCTTCCTCATTCTCTGCTTGCCACAGCTTTAGCACTCATTCCACAGAAACCTGACAGTGGATGCAGTGTGCCAAGGTGAAGAGAGAGGGGCTGGTGGTCCTTTGGCTCTGGTGGGAGCAGTTAGAGAGCACTGATGGACGATGTAGTTCCATGCTGCAGAGGCAGCTCCATGAAATCTGTAGAGACTTTGGCTTTCGTTGGGTCCTCAGAGCCCCCAGAGTTGGGCAGGTGTAGGCATGAAGATGGGAGAGGTCTCCCCGTGCTGCCCCTCCCTCTCCATCCTGCAGAAGGAAGAGATGAGCTGGGGAGTGAGAAACAAGGTCCATGCAAACATATTTTGTGTCTGCTGCTAATTCTGTGATTGGAAACAAAGCAACAAAGGGAGGTGGTGCAGCATGAGGATGGTTTAACCTTGATAAAACAGTGATTTCACCAAGGATGATGTTCTCCCATCTATCTTCATCCATCAAGGTGCTGCTGAAATATGCTGATGAAGCCTGTGGATAGGAGTACAGTGCAGTTAAATGGGGCGTTGCAAGCGCTCTCTGTACCCCCGTGACAAGGTGGCGTTACTTACTGTCCAAATGCAGTGCTGGGAGCAGCACCATCCGCTGCCTTTTGCTCCGTGGGCTGGCGTGGGATGCAGCCAGGGCTGTGTCCCCTCTGTGGAGAGTCAGAGATGGCAGTGGCACTTCAGCACATGGCTTAATTTCCTCCTTTCCTTGAGTGCTACGGAGAGTCAGGAGCGCAGAAGCTGTAAACAAATTCAGCTTTGCTGTAAAAATGCCTTCTCCTCCCTAGCAGAGGGAAACATTTGCTCATGAGGGATACCAGGTGTGCAGGTAAGGCAAGCAATGGTCCTGTTGGCTTCAGTTGAGCATTAACTGGTGGGTCTGGTCTGCGGGGGAGTCAGGAAATCCCAGGGCTTTGCTGTTTGTTCGGCGACCACGCGTTTCGCCTGCGCGTGCTGTGTTGGAGGAGCAGCAATTAAGCTTTATTTATATGGGCTTTCCCAGCTTGCCGGGTGGGAAGTGGTGGTACGTGGGTGTGAGCACTGTGTGTGAACTTCTCCTCAAGTTTGGGGATTAGCAGCATGGGCCAAGTGCCATAGTCTTTTTTGGTCAGGTATCTGGGGGTGGTTTGCTGGCCGTGTGTGAGTGTAAATGTCGATAGGTCAGTGGTAAACTGAGCTCTGTAAGCCAAGCTGCTGCTGTGCCCAGTTCCTCTGGGACCATGGCCATGGCCCCAGCACTTGCAGCTTCAGCAGTGGTGTCCCTGTATCTGAGCCGGGCTGTGCCAATGCTGGAGTGAGCCGGAATCTCCTCGCCTTGGGAAGGTGGAGCTGGCACGGAGGTTTGTTCCATTCCTGCCATGCTGCAGAGAAATTATCTGGTGCTGCTGTTGGCATGGGCCCATCCTCACTCCGAAAGGAACTGAGGGTTCAGAGTCCTCTCTGAGTGCAGGCATGGCTTATCTCCAGCCAGCTTCTCCTTTTGCAACTGGGTTTATCTTCCTACGATGTGCATTCAGGAGCTGGCGGGGTGTGAGTGCTACCTCCAGGCCTCCTTCCAGACTTGAGCTTGCAAGAAGGTAAAGCTATGTGTAATGCTTCTGCAGTCAGCAGGGCTCTGACACTGCTCCAGGGCTCTCCTCCATAAATAACCCAGACAGGCAGATGCCTCCTTACAGACCAGACGTGTGGTGAAGGCTGGAGAGCTGGCTCTGGGCTTGGAGAAGGGATGTGTCCATCCAGAGCATCACAAGGCTGGCATAACCTGCTGCGAGAGGGCAGAAAGCCTGAGCAGAGCTGCCACCCCCACTGAGGCAGTGACCAGAAGACTCTGATTTCACACTGTCAAAGCTCTCTCTATCTTTGATCTTTTGGGCATCCTGGTTTCCCTGCCCCCTGCCAGCCTTGGACTGTTCTTTGGGCTCTCAGTTGTTACTCAGGATGCTGCCCAGCTACACTGAGACCATCCTCAGCCTGTCTGGCTCCAGGTACAGGCAGCAACACAGACACAGCAAAGGCTTTCAGTGCACAAGGTCTTCATCCCACCAGCAAACTCACTGCTTGTTGGTAGCTCAGACTTTGTGGTGGCCTCCCTCCTCCTCTGACATCTCGTGAGACACTTTGGGAATTGGAGTGATGTGCTGGTCAACTCTAAGCAAGGCTGTTTCTTCCCCTCCTCAGCCTCTTATGTTCCCATTCTCCTATTGCTGCTTCCACTCCTGATGCTTTTGGGAGCATTTGGGGGAAAAAAAAAGTTGACAAAAGAAATGAATTATGCATAAGGAATTAATTTCCTTGATGAATAGGGACTTACAAACTCAATTGCCATTCGCTTTCAAGGAATGCTTGGGGGAGGGGGGTGCGGATGGAATAAAAGCAGAGGATGGAGCAGTGGCTGAGCCTGGAAGTGTTCCTGGCCTTTAAGTGGACTTTGGGAAACAGCCCTGGGTCATTTAAACCATATGATGGGTCTTGTATTCCCATCAACGTGGGGGTTCTTCGCTGGAGTGAAAATCAGGGTAGCAAAGATGCAGCAAATCTAGCAGTGCGTTTGTTGGTGGGTGCCATTTTTTGTGTGGAACAGAAGAAGAGGGACAAATTTGGGTATTTTTATAGGTAGGGAAACTGAGTCAGGTGTGCACATGTGACTTGTTCAGATTGGGTACAGGCCAACAGCTAATACAGGAGTAGTACTCAGTGCTCTTGTTTTCCAGAATTTTGCCTTTTTTGCCTCGTGTGCCCTTCCCTCCTGCATGCTGCTGTGTCCTGGGAGCAGAGCCAACAACTGGGAGCACTAAAAGCAGTGGAGTGAAAATGCTGTAAAAGAGCCTTCTGGAAACTTTGCCCAGCCAGAAAAACTTGCCCCCAAACCCAAGCAAAAAATTCAGATTCCTGATGGGAAGAGAGCATCTGTCAACCCAAGTGATCTGCTGGGCATCAAGCTCTTGTGCTGTGTGTATGGGGAGCACAGAGGGATGGGTCAGCGTTCTGGAGGAAAGGAAACCCTTGTGTTGCTCTTGAGCTGGGAAATATTTCACCTTGCAGAGCATCAGGGGCATTGCAGGAAGGTCTGATCTGGCTGTTGGGCTGGTGATGGATTGGAGAAGTGATGGACAGGGCAGAGGCACCAAAGGAGCTGTGCTGGACCCTGAGCTAGAGAGAGATCCTTCCTCTAGATCCTGAAGCTTTCCTGTGCTTTGCAACTTGCATATTTCCCCTCAAACATTATAGTCTTGGTAGGAATGATGTACCTGAGTACTCAGGGATTTGGGATAAGGGTTTGCAAGTGAGCCAAGTGAAGTGTTGCTGGTTGCCTGCGTATTGCCAGGATCAAAGAGGGCAGTGAGTGCTGGCAGAAGCTGTGCCAGAGCCATGGATTCCTGTAGCCAGGACACCAACCCTGAGACACGTTGGAGCTTGCTCCTCTCCCCCTTGGTTGCTGCTGTGATGGGCCTGGGGGATTTGTGCAGCACTTGTCTCACCCTGCTCCCCCCTCCCCTGTGCTGTTTGGAGGAGGCAGAGTGTAGCCCAGGCATAGACAGCATCCCCAGAGCCCCCACCCAGGGCCCAGGCACGGAGTTTGGGGGCATGCAGGCCAGCTGGGAGGAGGTGCGCTGCCCGGGGAAGGGTGGGTTAATCATGGGAGGGGTGGTTTAATTGCTGCTTTTCTTTTCCATCCCCTTCCCCAGGCCGCGGGCAGAGGGGATGTGCGGGCAGGGGGCTGTGGAAGCCGTCGCTTTGCACGGCGCGGCTGGGGAAAGGTCTCTACCTGCCTTATTTTGTCCCTTTTGCTGTCAGTGCTGACAGTGCTCATGTTTATTTCATCCTGCGTGGCGGCTGTCTCGTTTCCCTATCCTCCGATGTCATTAGCGCGCCGAGAGCGGGCCCTGCAGTGCTCAGCCTAATGAATTCCGCTGTGGCTCCTCTCTCCCCGCCTCGTTACCAAAGCTCAAGGTGTCAAATTAAACCTGGCCGGGGAAAGGAGAGAGGGAACGAGGCGCGAAAGGAGCAGGGGAGGGGGAGGCTCTGTGTTGTAGGGGTTCCTTTGATTCCAGGGTTTCCCCCTTTTTCCAGCTATTTTTCCTTTTAAGCTGTTTCCCTCGCGGCTGAGGTTTCTCTTAGAGGCTGGATGTGTCGTCACACCAGAGGTGGTGACTTTGTGCTTGGTCCTGAGTCCTCTTCTGTGGGGGTGGGAGGAGGGATGGCCTCCTCTGCAGAGTGCATCTTGGCTTTGAGCAACCTGGTCTAGTGGAACATGTCCCTGCCCATGGCAGGGGACGAGATGATCTTTTAAGAATCATCTTTTAAGGTCCCTTCCAACCAAAATCATTCCGCAGTTCCTCAGCCCCTGCTCTGTCTTGTCCACGCAGGAGGCAGCAGCGAGTGTCAGGTGCTGCTTTAAAAACCGAGTGGCTGTTTCTTAGCTCCTGCTCCACCTCCTGGGCTGTGCCCTCAAAGCTGGGATGAGTTTTGCAAGTGGTTTTAAATGAAAGCTGCCATCCCCTATCTATGAGAGCTGGTGAATTTGGAGTGAGCTCCTGTCTGCCTTGAGAGTAAGGGTACTAAAAGCCACACTGGCAGTCTCCCATCAGCTCTGAGGCCGTGCTGTGCTGGGCCATGTTTCACTTTTTTTTGGTATTACTCATCCTTGGTTTGCCCAGCCCCTGGCACAGAAAGCTTGGGGATTCCCCACCCTCCCTAACCAGGGAGTCCAGCCCTTTGGAGATGGCTGGGCCATGGAGGACACCTGGAGTGATGGCAGCCTGTCCCTAGCACCCCCCTGCCCCATCCATCTTGGCTCTTATTGATCTAAAATAGTTTTGTAATATAATTATCTCCTCGTGGATGGGCTTTCTCACTATGTCAGCTACTTCAGCTGTGGGGAGCATGTTAATATGGGATTAGTGCCATGGTGGAGTGTGTGTCAGCAGGGGCAGGGAGGGACAGCCCTCTCCACTGTGACTGTTCCTGGTGTCCCCCCAAACTGAAGCAACCACAGGCTGTACTGAGTCTGGGATCTGCTGGGGACAGAGGAGCAGAGCAAGAGCCAAGGAGGACGAAGTCTTTCTAGGATACTGGGAAGCTGGGGCCCTTTTGCAACCCAGGTTTGGCTTCTCAGGGCCACTGGTGGATGCTGCTGGGAGGATTTGTCTTGGAGAGCACCAGCTTGGGTGGCAGAGTGGCCCTGGGGACCCTCCAGTGACCTTCTGTCTTGCTGCCCTTGCTGGGTGTGAAGCTGTGATAGCCTGTGGCATTTGTTTTTGCTTTGCCTTGATTGCTGGAAGGGGAGCACATGGTGAGAGGGGACAACAGGTTTGTCCCTCTGCATGGGATGGAGCATTGTCACTGCCTGCCTGGGGAACCTGGGTCTTGATCCCCCAGCCTGGAGAGCAGAGGAGGGACCCCAGACCTGCTCCACTGCCTACAGCAGCAAATTTTGGGCGAAAGGAATGAAAGGAAGAAGGCTCAGAGTGAGGAGAAGGCAGAAGTGTGTGTCTCTGTCCCCACAGCTTGCTGGACACGGGACTGTTTGGGCTCAGGACCCACAGCCCAGAGCTGTGGCTTGTGGCAGTGGCTTTGAACCCTGTGCAGGTGTCCAGGGCACAGCTGGGTGCGCCGGGAGGTGAGGAGCAATTTCACGTGCAATTGGAACTGCAAAGGGAGAGCAGAGGGAGGCACGGTTTAATCACCTCAGCTGGCCCTGGGCCAAGACCACCAAGGTTCAAACACCTCTCTGTGCAGGAGATGCCGGGGGAGTATTAATTGGCATAATTCATCAGCCATTTGGCGCCTCTTGGTGTGTTGTCCTCGCAGTGTCCAGGTGCTCCGGGCTGGGGGAGCAGTCTGGGGAGCTTTGAGGCTGTTTTGGAAAGCAGGTGAAAGTCAGTGGGCTGGGCAGCTCCTGAGGCCAGCACGTGGTGCTTGGGGGTCAGTGGAAGGTTCTCCAAAGCTGCCTGCTGGTGAGGAAGGTGTTCTGGGATGGATTGGTCTGTGGCTCCTGGTACACTGGGCGCTTCTTCAGCAGGTTGGTGCAGGAGCTGAATGGATCTTTCAAGCCCAGCTCAGACTCTCCTCATGCCTGCTTCTTGAGAAGGATTTGGACCAAAGATGCTGTGGAGGCCAGGCAAGCCCCTCTGGCAGCACCTGGCTTGCCAGCTGCCATGTTTGGTTAGCGTGGGCCTTAGTGGGCTCCCTGGACTGGTATGGCACTGAAGATCTGAAGAGGAGTTAAGTGATGTGAAAACTTGTAGAAGGGGCAGTCTGAGATAAAGCAGAAATATTTTCGCTGCACTATCCTAAGAAAATGCAAGAGAAAGTAAAAGCAAGCGTTCTGTCTGTCTCTCTGGTTAAAGCCTCAGCCACAGATAGTATGAATGTACCCCTTTTTACTGTGCAACCAGAAGGGGTAAGTGTGGCCTAAACTGGGCTCGGCATGAGTATCAGCTTGGTCTGTGGAGGTATTGCTGCTTTTCTTGGCCAGAGGTAGCATTGAAATGCAGCCAGGTCATTTTGATTTGAGTAGTTCACATGATGTCCTCTCAGCTGGCTGGTAATGTTGCAACTGTCTCCTCCTCCTCTGAAGACCTGGGTCAGCAAAGGCTCACGAGGTCTGCACAGCATCATTTCCTGTGATAGCTGAAGGTGTTGCATGGCAAGTACCTGTGTGGTGTGGGGATCTCGGGGTGGCTGTGCCAGGCCAGGCTGAACGTGGACCCAGCTGTGCCAAAGCCTGGTGGCAGCTGCCAAGGGAAGGGCCAAAGGGCAGAGCCAGGGTGAAGTACCCCTTTGGGTGTCCCTCCCAAATCCCAGCAGCGAGCAGCAGTGTGTTCGGTGATGCTCAGCACACATTCCCTCACCAAGCTTGGGCAGCTTTTATTTTGCTCTGTGTGTAAACCTGCTTGTGTGGCTAGGGACAGGTCCCCCTGCACTGTGCCTCAGTTTCCCCATCTGGGCAGAGGGGTTGGTATGGGTTTGCTTCTGCTCTGGAGTGCAGTGGAGACAAGTTCAGTCAAGCACTTTGAAGTCCTCTGATGAAAAGCACTGGAGAAGGACAGAGGTTTATTAATTGTTGTTGAGAATTATCTGTCAGTCCCACGTGAGGAGCTGCTGGCTGAATTTCTGCTGTCTGCTCTTCCTTGCAGAAGGTAGTGACAGTAGTGAGACGATGAGAATGGGGCTGTCATTCTCACAGAAATCAGTCCTGAAGGCTGAAAACCTCCAGGTTTCTGGAAGCAGTATGTCCAGGTTATGAAGGGAGACATGGCTCTGTCCTGGCACACCACTGTGAAGACTCAGCCATCATTTCCTTTCAGATACCAGTGGAACCATGAAGGTGCAGGCACTGTTTGGCTGCTGATAGCCTTCCTCTTCTGGGATGGAGCTGCTGCCTGGGTTTTGGATGCTTGACATTTGTGTTGACACCAGCTTGCAGGAGACTTAGACACCGGTCTGTTGGCAGAAACAGAGAGTTGACATTGTATGTGCAAAACCGATGGCTCTTTGGAAGGCTGGATTTATGCCTGACTCAGTGACCTGATAAGCCTCTCCAAAGTGTGAAAACACAGCATTCTCTGCAGCTGTGAGACCTGTGCTGGAGCGTTGATGAAGCTCTTGACTGTCTCACACCCTGGTTGGATTCATGTGTGTTTCAGAGTCCACAGCACTGCTGGATGGGTGGTTGGGGTGGGAGCTGCAGGCGCTGTGTCCACATTGGTGATGCTGCCCACAGGGGAAGGGGGCACAGACTCCTCTTGGAGAGCCATGGAGGAGATTTCTGGGAGACAGAAGGCCCTTCTTCCCTCAAGCCAGCTCATCGTCGCCTCTGTGCTTTCACCCTGTTGAAAGGCTGGAGCATCGGCTTGGCTTGCAGGGTCTGACCTTTCTGATGGGGTGGGTTGTCTTCCTAAGCCCAGAGGGAATTTGGAGCTAGGAACTTGCCTTGTTGCAGGTGATGTATCCCATAGTTGGAAGCAGGGAGATCTTCATGCTCAGAAGCTGAGTCAGACAGGGAAGAGCAGAATTATGCCCTGATGACAGATCTTGGTAGCACAGGCTCTGGCAGTGAAGGCCATGGAGAACTGGCTGACCTCAAACATGGTGTGTGGGTGAGCACTGATGCTGTGATCAAAGCCTGGCCCATCCCTGGCTCTGCTGAAGCACCAACTTCCTCCCTGGTTGTGGGGATGCCGATGTGCATTCCCATCCACCCACTCCAGCCAGGCTCAGGGGTGCTCTTCTGCTGCAGACTGGGATCTCCCAAACCTGTCACCTCTTTGGGATCGGTCTCCTTTCCCCAGCCCTGTCCCATGCTTTCACACCCCGCCACGACACTGAACATCTTTCTCATGGATGAATTTGGCAATGCCAAGCCCAGCTTTTCTTGCCAGTGTGGCAACAGACACGGCTCTCAGCTTGTTAGACTGAAAGAATGTGCCGTTTTAATTAATGATATGTAAATATCCTTGAATGGGCCGCATTTGCATATTAAGAGAGATTTGCGGAATCTGCGGAGTAATATATTTTAATTAAGGATTAATTAAAAATAATGGGAATTTCATTTCGCCTGGCAGAATCCGTTTAGATCTTCGCGCACGTCTGCTCGGGAGCGCGGTCGGCGCTCGCCGCCGGTGCCGCGATCCGCAGCCGGGGCCGGCCGCCGGTGCCACGCCGCTCCTCGCCGGGCCCGGCACCGCCGGCACAGCCCGCGGCCGGCCCCCTCGGCCGGGCTGCGGCTTTCTGGGCTGGTTTTCTTACTCTTTATGGCAAAATAAGCAAATGGCTGAGAGACACGGAACACTAGTTGTGTTGGCAATTATGTTAATAGCATGCTATTAGGCTATGATTCTATATGAGCAATTGGGGAGAAGAAATGCCTTACTGAGAGAGAATGATACAACAGACGTCTGTCTTATTGATATAGCTCCAGAGGAGCTTTCTGCGTAATTACACTCGGCCACTTTTCGGAGGTGGGAGAGAGGCTGTGGCCGCGGGGTGGAGGGGAGAGTGGCCCCGTGCATGTGAGGCAGAGATGTGTTGGGATGCCTTCATGATGCTTCCACGAGGGATTTGTCACCCAGCTGCAGCGGGCTGGGTGTCCAAGTGTCCGGTGGGCTGCTTGGCGTTTCTTGCAGAAAGGATTTGTCCTGCATCAGTGGCTGATGAGTCACTGGAGAGCTCTGGAGGCCTTAGCTGGTGGTGGAACCATGGTGGTGGAGAACTGTAGTGATGGAGAGCATCAATGGGCAACCTCGTGGCTTCTTTGGGAAAGTTGTCTGCCGAGCCAGGCAGATAAGCAGGTGGCTCTGGTGGGACTGGCGAGGAGCAGGAAGCCTCTTGAGGGCTCGAGGTGGGTGGGGAGCAGCAGGGGAGAGCAGGGAATGGCGGGGGTGCTGCTCCCTCCATCCCGCCCGCCTTTTCCCGGCGCTAAGCCAGCCGCAGCATATCGAATGCAAATGGAGAAAATGCAGTTTGTGGTAAGTGTCCGCTAATAAATAACCTCCGAGTCTTCTCCCTATCAGGCAGTGACATCCTGCATTTCTCTTCCCCGCCGCACCAGCCCAAGACATTTAATGATGTGGTGCTCCTTACGGGATGTGCCGCCCATGCTAAATATCCGCAGCCTTCACAAGATGGTGGGCAGGGAGCGCAGCCCCGCTCCCCGCCAGCCGCCCTGGGCACGGGGTCAGCGGTGATGGCCCCGCCGCCCCTCCTGTCCCCTCCTGTCCCCTCCTGTCCCCTCCTGTCCCCGGCGCCGCCGCCGACCCCTCCGCCGCGCTCGCCGGAGGATTTCATTAACTGCGCCAAGTAAAAAATAATCAATTTCAGATGTTCCCAGTGTTTGTGGTAATGGTCTCTCTAACCATTCTGATTAGCCGAGTGAAATGGAATTTTTCTTTTAAATTACAGCGCGTTGACATTAAATATAGGGAAACTTTGTGTGTGCAGGGGGAGGGGACAGGCTTTCTACATTCATCCCTGTCCTTCTCCCCCCTCTTCCATCACTCCCCTTATCTTTCCATCACCCCCTCCCCAATCACGCCGAAATCTCCAGCGACTTCTTTCTGCTGCCCACCAGACTGGATTGTTTTTCTACACTGGGCTTTGTGAAACGTTTTCTGGCATTTCAGACTGGTGGGGGTGCATTCCCCCTTTTTTTTTTTTTTTAATATTTTAATTTTTTCATATTTTCCCCTAAGCTTTTGGGCTGGGGCCAGTGCCACCAGCATGCTGGGCTTCCTCCCTCCATCCTCCTCCTGGCTTCCTCCCTCCATCACCCTTCTGGCTTCCTCCCTCCATCCACTGGGCTGCATACACAGTGTTGCTTTGGTGTTGCTGCTCTCCCTTTTCACTTTCCAGTTTGCTTTTGGATCCTGAGCAGTGCAGTCCAGAGTGAAACAGGGAAACTCCTGGCCATGTGCCTTGGGGATGATGCTGATCTCCTTCCTCCTCACCTCCCCTCCCTACACCCCTTCTTTTCACCCCAGGCTGCGTTTTTTAGACTCCAACCAAGCCTGCAGCAGCCCTTCTATTATTAATTCTGTTTTTTAAATTTATTTTTCATGTCTTTTGCCCCCACCTCCCTCCAGTGGCCCTCTGGCCAGCACGTGGTGGGCGCTGGTGTGGCGGGGCTCTGGACTTCTCCTTTTGATAAGCTGTCATCCCCCGGCCCCGCGCGGGGATTTGATCAGAGCGCTCTCTCGACCCCGTGGAAGACATTAAACACCCTCCCAGACCCTTTTCTCTGTCTCCATCTCTGAACCTTTCACTCTCCTTTAATGAGAATTTCTCCTAATTATTTCAGTGGCTGCAGCACAGGGACCGCAGTGTAGTTAGATCTTGATACCAGGACGTGACTGTTATGCTGATAAAGGCAAAAGATCAATAATTTAGGCCCTAGCGTTAATGGCAGAGCTGAGAGCTTAAGTGTCTGTATTCAGGTTTAGTCCTGAAGGTTCCTGGAGTATTAATGATTTCCAGAGGAATTCCCCCCCTTCCCCTTTCCCTGTGCTGCCATTGCTTTTTTCCCTAGTTTTGTCTTTAAACCCCCTTTCTCCTCATGTTTTTATTTAATTTTGTTTTGGTTTTTTCTCATTGTTTCCCTGCTCTGCAGCCATTCTGCTTTACTTTTGGGTTGCCCCTTATCTGGGGATGTGGTGGTGTGTTAGGAAACCAAGGGAGGAGGGGAACCTGGGTCAGGAGGAAGGGCATAAAAAAATGATCCATTCCTTTCTGTTTTGCTTTGGAGACTGCATGACTGCCTTCTGGAGGTCTCTGTGATGGAGGTGGTGGTGCAGGTGGAGTTCTGCCTTCTTGCTTGCTGGATTTTCTCCCCCAGGCCAGCGTGTCTGAGCAGATCCAGAGCTGACTGGAAGTGTTTGGAGGCCCAGGGTGGAAAGGGGGAAGTAGGAGAGAAGAGAGATACATTAGGAAACACTAACCAGTTTTCTAATGGTTCATGAGCACTTTCCTCATAGTTTCTTTTTTTTTTTTCTTTTTTATTTTTTTTTTTTTTTTTTTTT
>JANRGV010000120.1:27006781-27045761 GCA_024734035.1 Alethe castanea | reverse complement strand
CACCATTTTTGGGGCCCATCCAGGTTGCAGCAGGAGCAGCAAAGAGGGGCCAGAGATGCTCTGGCCACAAAGGTGATGCCCTTCTGCACTAGGAAGAGGATTCGTTGGCAAAGTGATTTTCAGGATCCTGAGGACTTAGCTTGGGAATATATACCTATATCAAGGTGATAGTGAGGGTGTGCTCCAGTCTTCCCCATGTGACAGGATCTCCCCACTCTAAAAAGAGCAGAAGGGACCGAAATACTGAAAACTGAGCAGTGAATGGATTTTATTTTCCCCCTGCATTTTCTCCCCTGGGGCTTAAAGCAGTCCCAGCCCACCTCACCCGACAAACCCAAAACCACCAGATTTCTCCTCAGCCCAGGGCTGTGCCATCTGCTGTGGCTGTCTTGCCTTTTTCTGGTTATTTTTCGTGTATCTGTTGCTTGAAGACCTTGTGGCCTCTTCCTTCCTAGAAGGGAGCCATGGGGCCTCCCTGGGGATCTCCCTCCTTTTCTTGGTTCTGATTTCTTTCAGCTTTTACTTGGGGTTGAACAGATGCAATGGAGCCCCCTGCACATGGGGTCCCAGCAGCATGCATGTGAACATACAGGGTGTGGGTTATATGTGGGATTATGGTATTTAGATCACATTAATGAGCATACAGGAGAGCAGGGAAAATGGATCATTTGTGGTTACGATCTGGCTACTGTCAAAATAGGGTGTTATTTTGATGGTTGCTTTGTCTTTGCTCTCCCAGCATTATGAAGATAGTTTCTTAGCAACAAAACTGTGTTCTCAAACAACACCGGTGAAAAACAACCCCCCAGAAAAGGAGGAGGCAGCCTCAAAAACACTGCTCCTTGTGTGTGCCCCCTGGCCACTCTGCATCCACTAATTCAGTGCAGAATGTCCTGCTGGACAGCACCTGCTCCTCCATGGTCATGGGGTCATGCCAGCACTGCCCTGCTCCCTGCTGGCATGGGTTGCTTGGGGTATGATCACAGTTCCTTTTGCACAATGGTAAACTGAGGCAGCTTGGGAAGAGCGTTCCGGGGTGGTCTTTAGGAGGCATGGGAGGGTTTGAGCTTGTGCTGAGTGCTGCTTGCCACGTGGTGCTGCAGGCGCTGCCTCGGGCCTTTCCTGGTCAAGGGCTTCTCCAGGGTCTCGTCCCTGCATCTCAGATGGGTTCCAGAAGGAGGGCAGCAGGGAGCTGCCTGCCAGCCGTTTTGGCAGCAGTGCTCCCATGCAATTTGGAGTGTGTCTCCTTTGAAGGAGGCGCTGGGCCTGGTGTCTGTGCTGACGTTGGAGTCCATGAGAGCAAGCGGTTCCTCCAGCCAAGTATCTGCCAGGCTGTGTCGGGAGAACTTTTATCATTTCTGTCACAGACATCACAACTCGCTTGTCTTACCATACATCTTCCTAAATGTGACAGAATATTCAGCTGTTATTAATTGAATACTCTCTAATTTAACTGCTTAGCAGGACAGAGAGCAACTGGTTTGTCTCAGCACTGAGAGCTGCTGTCAGGCACGCACGAGGTTTTGGGGTGCTGAGAAGTTATTTGGGGAGTGAAGTGGGGCTTTTTTTTTTAAGTATTTCCCCCCCTCCCCCCCAATGCCACCTTGCATGGGACTGAGCCTCATCCTGCCAGGGAGGGGCTCCAGCATCTGCTGTGGCTCCTGGTCCTGGGGCATGTGGCCAAGCTCAGGATGGAGATGCTGAGGACATTGCTGTTTCTCCATTCTATCCCTCTGGGCTTAGAGAGGAAGGACATCCTGGGAGCGTGGCCAGGAGCTGGTGATGCTCCCTGGGTGCCCAGGATGGAAGAGTGATTTGGAATGGCTTGTCCCAGTCTCCATTCAGGTGGGTAAATACCTTCTTCTCTGGGGAGCTGCTGGAAGCAAAGCTCAGTCCTTCAGTATCCTCCTCGATGGAGTCACATGCCCATCGTGGCCTGGCCATCCCCTCAGTCCCTCACAAATCCCAGTTACGACTCCTTGTCTTCCTCCTCTTCCTCTTTCTTTGCATCCATGTCCAGAAATGCCAGAGATGTCCCATATGCAGACTGGATGTCATGTTAGGGTTGCTGAGAAGCTGGGATCCTGTGGAGGATGCAGGAGGCAGCTCCCCTTGCTGTCTCCTGGGCAGCAGGCTGGTGAGGGACCATCCCCTCCAGCCTCCCCAGACCCATGCCTGCTTGCACACACTCGTGTTCACATCTCTCTGCTGCTCTCCCAGAAAGTTCAAACCCAGAGTCAAGTTTATTGTTTCTATCTCGTTTATTTTAAGTATAGTTTTACACTTTATTATATGCTGTGACATCTTAAATGGAGCCTGTCACTCTATCTTGACTACTGCTAGGGGCTACAGCCACTTACTGTGTCAGGCTTTTCGGCAGCCCTGATTAACGATATCAAAACGAATGGATCCCAGCACAGGCACAGGCACGGAAATCGAGGGGTGATTTGCATACTCAAATCTTGCAACACATCCCAAGGCTGCAGCCCCTGCAGGTATTGCACCGGCACAGCCCAGGGATGCACATTCCTGCTGTCCCTCATCCCTGTGTACGGGGCCTGTGAGTGCTGTGCACACCTAAGTCTGTTTCTTCAGTGCCTTCTCCTTCCTAAAGGAGAAGCCTTGCCCTTTTTAACAGGAGTTTTTTCATCATGGACAACATATCAATTAGGATGGTGAAATAGAATAATATTTTTTTTCCTGTGTGCCTGTTGGGATATGTTGCAGAATTACCCATGCAAATGCTTTTTTTTTCCCTGAAAGTAACATTTTGTTAGGTTAATTCATGCACTGGAGAAACAAACTTTCTGTTCTTCCAGTCCAATCTCCACTTACAAGTCAGGTTTTTGTAACCCTGTCATTGAAATGCGAGGTAGCCTACAGTAATTTGAATATTTCATTCTGCCGGCTGCTAATGCACTCTGCATTACAGATGGTACTTGCTCCATCCTTCTGGACTGGGTTCAATTATAAATGAAAGTAGGGAGCTGAGATTTGTCTTTTTGTCTGTGCTTAGTTGGAATAACACAATAAAGCTTGATGGGTAAGAATTCCTCAAGCTGCCTCTTCTTTGCTCACGACATCTCCGGTGTAGCTTTCTTCTCTCGATAGTGAATCCCACTTGCCTTTCAAGTCGAGCTTGGAGTATTAGGGTTGGCAGTGGTGGGGTTTTCACAAGGAATTTTTGGCTCAGATGTCCCCTTTTTGGAAGTGCTTAGTTCAGTCCTCTTTCTAGCTATTTATTTACCGGGCTGTGCATCCCCCTTTGCATCCCAGGCCAGGAATGGTGGTAGGAGAAGCCTGCTTAGGCTGGGCAAGAAGGTTTCTGCATGGTTTTTGGAGTGGTGGGATTGTCTTCCCTCCCAGTGTTGACAGGGTCAGCAATCCGGTCTGCAGCCACAGAGAAGCAAAGGGGATGCAGAACAGCCCCCCTCCATCCCAGGGTTGCTGCCATGGACTCTTCCCAAAGGCTCTAGGAATAAAAGGGCCCCTAGAGATCCAAAGAAAACATTTACCTCTGCTTGGTGATTAACAGGAAGGGGGGTTGGAAGCCTCCAGCCCAGCTGCACAGGGGCTCTCTATTACATACAGATGCCTTTTGCGAGCTCCTTGGCCATCCCGGCCGGTAAAAGCAATATTGCCGAGGCAGTCGGAGGAGGTGAGGGCAGGGCTTTCAATTTGGTTTTACATTTACAAGGACCAGATGGCCTCGCTGGAGATGATCTTTGATCTGGGACGCAGCCGGAGTTGGGCAAAGATTTCTTTTTTTTTTTTTTTTTCCTCCCTTTTTCAATCTCCTCTCTGGTTCTGGCGGGGCCTCTCCCACCAGAGCAGGGGGAGCTGCGTGCCCGTGTCCTGGCTGCTGGGGCTGCGTGTGAGCTCCCTGTGCCCCTGGGGATGGGTGAGCTCGCTGGTGAAACCCTGAGCAGGGCTGTCCGAGGTGGAAGGCAGAGCCGGATCCCGTTACACCACCGCCCCACAGCACGGAAATCTGCGACAACAGCCCCTTGCACGGAATGTAATTAAACACACGCGGGCGCCTCCAAACAGAAATGCCGCTAATTGATTATTTTTAATGTTTTCCCCCATTTCTTTCTGGCGTCTCGCACCCTCCCAGCCGCGCGGACGTGTGGGGGCTCTCTCCTCCTGTCTTGCCTTGCCAGTTTTGGGTTTCTTTCTTCCCCCCACATGTTTTGAATGGAGCGGGAGCGAAGGCAGCCGATCCTATTTCACAAGCGCTTGGACTTGCAGCACTCTCCCTCCTGTCCAAACAGATCGTTTACAGAAGGGGCCTCTATTTAAAGAAGGAACTGAACGTTCAGAGCTGTTTTCTGGCCTTAAAACGCTGCCGACCGGCTGTTGCCTCTCAAAGAGTCGGGCTTTGTCTGGCACGCCCCAGGACCGGGTTTGACGCCAGGCTCAGCAGGTCGGCGCGGTGGCGCGAGGGACTGAGTGAGCATCGTGCAGAAAATGTGCTCCTTTGTTCACTGCCATCACTGGATCACAGCAGAGTTGGGTTCAGGATAGCATCTTATACACGGGAGTGTCTAGGTTTGGGAAAACCTCGCCTCTCTGTGGTGGTGTGGGTGGGACAAGCTTGGAAACCAAATGGAAAAGGAGCATTCGGATAGGTTTTGGTGGGATCTGTGTATGGCATGGAGAGAAAGACCCAGAATCGTAGAATCATTGAGGTTGGAAAAGAACTTCAGGATCATCGAGTCCATCTGTTAACCCAGCACTGCCAACTCCACCACTAAACCCTGCCCCTAAGAGGCACATCTTCCTGTCTTCTAAATACCTCCAGGGCTGGTGACTCCACCTTTTGTGTGAGGGAAGAGTGCCACGTGTTAAAAGGAGCATGTGGTTCTGGAGAGCTGTGGTACTTCAAAACTATCCAGGGGTGACATGAATACATGCTCCAGGGTGGCTGGGTCTGGTCCTGTCATCTTGGTGTCATCTGTAACACTGAAAGTGGGTGCCTGAAATTGTCCAGTGATGAGTATGTTGCATGTAAGGAGTTGGGGTGGGATTTCTGATGGCTTTGGTTGTGGTTGGTTTTCTTGTTTTGCGCTTGACCTATCCTCATAGGTGTACAACTTATTTTCGGATTTTTCGTGGAGAAGCCTTTGAATTGCCTGCAGCCATGGCTGGCAGGAGGTGCACATGTGGAGGGATGGTTTCTAATGCTTGTGGAACAGGACACCCTGTCTGTCAGGGATCAGCATGTCCAGCCTTCCCAAGGCAGAGACCCTGGGCCATGGCGGAACCTCAGAGGTGACTGTGACCCATGGTAGCACTTCTGATCCACTCGTACTCAGCAGTGGTTGCCATCTGCCCTTGGCCAGGGCCACGGGTTTCCTACTGCAAAACCCATATCTGAGGTTTTACACTGGGTGGAGAATCCTTGCTTAATAGTTGCTTCTCCTTTGTTGGCCCTCTTGTTGTCATGCAGCAAAAAAAAAAAGAGGATATAGTGCTCCTGCAGCCAGGGAATGAGGCTGCCTTCAAGTGAGCAAAGAAGTGACAAGGGCCACCCAGCTCCTGTGGTGCTGCTGGAAATGGGAAGGTGGTTCTGGGCAGAAAAGGTGCTTGTAGGTGGGAGGTGGGGAGGTCTCTTGGCAGCAGAGGGGCAGGACGTGGCCACAGGGCGCTCTGCAGTGGGAACAGTTCCCTGTCTGTCCCCAGCTTTTGTAAAGATGTCTGTCGTGGTTCTGTGCTGCCCACTTTGGGAGAGAGAAAGGGAGGGGAGAGTATTCCATGCAAGGGCTCAGCTCCAAGACCTGGAAGATCTTTCCTGTATTGCACAAAATCCTGAATCTAGCTCGTGGCAAGGCCATCAACTTGGCAGCAGAGTGGCAGCACTCTCAGGAATGAATGTACCTTCAGAGTACTTAGCAAAGCTGAGGCTTGAGTGGGACATTGCCATCTGACGAGCTCCAAGCCAGCTTCCCTTGGATGGAGGCTCACAGGTCATCTTTTTTAAAGGATGGCAGAAGAAGGGAATCTGAAACGCAGCTTTTCAACCTGGTCTTTTCACTAAGGCCTTTCATGCCCCAGCCACTGTGTGCATCGAGCAGCCTTTTGCAGACAGTGTGTCCAGGGAAGATGGCCTTTGGAGAGGGGAGCAGGCTGGAAAGGCAGCTTCCTTCTGGGAGAAAACCTCTCTTTGTTTGTTCTCAGGTTTCAGGGCTTGGCCTGGGGCAGTTAAGTGGGACCCTTGTCCTCAGAGGAGCTCTGGAGGCCCCAGCTTCTCATTAATAGATTCAGCTCATTCAAAGAACCCATTTCTTTTCAGCGAGCAGAATTCATATGCAAAGCGCCACGCAGATCCCAGCCCAGCTCTCTGTTCAGAGGAGGGGGTTTATGGCTGGACCTGACCTGGGAGCAGTCCCATCCTTTGTTTGCTGATTTGTTCCTGCAGGGTTTAGGCAGCCCCAAGTCCAGCCTGGAGCCCCGAGGAGGGCCAGGTCCTCCTCATTTCCTTAAGTGAAGACAGTGGTTTACTCTGTCCCTCAGTGACTGTTTGTTCTCTTGGTGCTGCAGTGGGGACTCAGGTCCATCTCCCAAACTCCACCAGGAGAAGGTGAAGTCCTGGCACAGGCTATCTTGGAGGGACTGAAGCTTTTCTCCATGGTTTGGGCTGCTCTCCTGAGCCAGGCCAGCCTGTGGTCAGTGAGCTGGGTCGCATGTTCTGCTCAAATCTGGCCCAGCAGCAGAGCAGTGGTGAATCTCACTCTGCTTTCCTTTAACTCCTGCCACTGCTGCTCTGAGCCAGCTGGAGGCTGGTCCTGGCTGTGGTGGGGTGGAGGAGGCTGGGTGGAGATGGCCGTGCACCATCTCTCCCTTCTGGTGTGGTCAGTGCAGCTGAGAGTTTGAGATCACAGTATCACAGTGTAACCAGGTTGGAAGAGACCTCCAAGATCATTGAGTCCAATTCACACCCTAACACCTCAACTAAACCATGGACCGAGTGCCACATCCAGCCTTTTTGTAAACACATCCAGGGATGGTGACTCCACCACCTCCCCAGGCAAAGCATTCCAGTACTTTATTATTCTTTTAGTAAGAAACTTCTTCCTAATATCCAACCTATATGTTGTACTGGGATGTACTGGGTTTGCCCATGCAGATCAGGGATTGATTGTGATTCAGGGCTCTGACTGGAGCCTGCTAATCCTGCTCTGCTTAGGAAAGGGAAAACTGCTTTGTGAGGTGAGGGTGTGGGATAGCTTCAGCATTGCTCCCCAGCATCTGCCTGCTTCCTCAGACCTGGCCTGGGGACCTGTGAGGTGCTCAGTGGGGTAGGGAGGGGACCTGTGCACGACCTGTGCTTTTCAAGGACAGAGTGTGCCAGTGAGACAGCACTGAGCCCTCTGAGCCCAGAGTTTGGCTCTGGGGTTTTTTTGGGTTGTTTGCAGTGTGTTACTG
Source organism: Alethe castanea (assembly GCA_024734035.1). Taxonomy (NCBI): domain Eukaryota; kingdom Metazoa; phylum Chordata; class Aves; order Passeriformes; family Muscicapidae; genus Alethe; species Alethe castanea. Next base: position 27,038,333 of record JANRGV010000120.1, on the reverse strand, counting down.
GGGGAAGTGGATGTGCCTAATTGGGTGGAGTTGTGAGGGTTTGTGCTTTGTGGGACATGGCTTGAAGCTTGAAGCTACTCTAAGTGGGAAGGGAGTGGTTTGTCCAGTGTTAGGCTCTGGTTGCCTTGTCTTTAATGTGTGGGAGCACTTCCAGCCTGCTTTCTGCTGCTAAACACTCGGCTCAACCATCTGCGTGTGGTGCAAGAGGTGCTACCTGTCCCCAAATGAATATTTGGAAATTCCAGCTGGGGAGTCTTGCTGCCCAAGCCCACCAGTCTGCAGCAAAGCATCCACGAGAAACATGGATTTTGGCATCAGGACTGCAAGGAGAAAAACGAAAAATATTTAAATTTGAGCCACAGTCAACCCTAGCAGTAACTGGGTGTGTGGGGCTGGTGTCAGAAATTTCCATACCAGGTTCAGTTACTGGCCAGGAGCTAAACTGGTCTGCAGGAGCAGGATGCAGGGAAGGACTGGAAAGACGAGCTCATCTGTGTTCATTCAGCTTCCCCACAGAGTCACATTTCGCAGAGAATCTGGTTTTCAGTAATCACAGCAACATTGTGCTTTATTTTTTCGGCTATTTTAGATCATTGTCCAGTTTAAGGGGGGGAAGGGGGAATATTTTTTTCCACGGAATATGTTAGTAATAATTTTCCAGATCTTTGGATCGTTTTGCTGCCAGATCCTTGCTTGCTGTGGCAACTTATTTGGCATTTGGGATGGGGTTAGGAGAAAACTGGTGCAGACTCTTTGCCAGCACTATGAAATAAGTGTCTCTCTTCTGCAGCTTCTGTGGCACATCCAAGCTGCATCCTCCTGAAGTGATGGAGAGCTGCTGCTGGGAGCTGAGAAACTTTTTGGCATGTGATAAATTCCATTCTCTAAACTCCAGAGTTAAGGTTTGAGGGAAATATGCAGCATTTAAAAAAAATAAAATAAATAATATGTTGGATTTAGCAAATAATTTAGACACTTCCACCCCAAAACGATGGGAAGCTGCTATTTTTCTAAGTTATGTTTTTAAAACAGTTTAATTGGTTTGAAATTCACCCAAATTTTTATTTAAACAAGAAAGAGAGAGAGAGGAAATTAAAATGAAGTGGGAGGAGATTGCATTTTTGATTCAGGAAGCATTTTTGATTGATCTGAATTTGAGTTGTGATGTGGGTTTCCAAATTGGTGGTGGGTAGGAGGGATCTGGGGGAAGTGTTGCTGCCCTGAGCATCTGATGCTTCTGTTGTTGGCCTTGGCTGAGTCTTCACTTGGGCTTGTTGGCCAAGGCTGGAGCTCACCTCTAGGACTCCATGGACATTGCTCTGAACTGATGTGACTTGCTCCTGTCTCTGTGGGAGTATCTTATCACAGTTTTATGGACTGCAGGGACATTTCTCCACCTTTAAAAGCAAAAGAGCCCTGAAGGACAGTCCTGTGTTGGGAAAAGAGGTGGGTTTACAACAATCCAGGGTGGCTTTGCAGTGCTTATGGGTGCAAGCCTCTCTCTTGATTTGTTGCTGGGATTTTTGGTTTATTTTATGGCTGTAGGCAGTAAAAATTGGTGACAGAAACGGCCCATCGGTTTCACAGAGTTCCTCCTTTTGCTGGGAAATAAATAAAATAAGTAGATGCACAAAAAGCTATTTTGCCAGCTGAATTTTTGCATGCCTCATCTCACGGCAGCCTGTTTTGGAAAATTTGAGCAAAAAATCTGTTCATCCATTTGTAAGTTTTGGAAAGGTTGAAGTGAGGAGGGGAACTTTAATGTCAATTGCAAGAAAAAAATTAAGAACTTCTCTCAATTCCCACTCCCTGGAAGGGCGTGTATCTGTGTACTTAGAAATTCCAGCTTCTGTTTATGTTGGAAATAGGTAGTTGCATTTTGACTTTGATTTTCTCAGTGGTTTATGTCAACATGGTGAATATATCCAACCAAGGTTTAAAACTCCTGTGATTGCTTGACATTGCAGTGCTCCACGTTTGTTTTGGAGATGTAATTCCCATTTAAGGTGGACACTGTGTGCCTTTCACCTGGCAGTGTGACGACCCAGCAAGGGCTGCTTTGGTAACCTCCACAAAGCTCTGGGAGTTCATTTCTTCTGACCATTGGGTATTGAAGGCAACTTTGTGTTTAAAGAGAGCCCTGTGAGGGTGGTGAGGCCCTGGCATAGGTTGGGCCGGGCTTGCAGTAACGTGAGGTGGTGGGAGAAGTCCCTTAAAATCTCTTCAACCTAAACCATTCCAGGATTCTGTGGTGGGATCCAAGACTCTGGGTTTTCCTTGCTGTGGGGGATTTGCTGTTTCAGAAGAAAGCAGTCTGCAAATACACTTGGATAGGAGAAAAAGCCAAGAGTTCAGGTAGGTGCATAGAGTCTGGCAACTTCTCTGCGCAGAGGAAGTTTGGGAAGAGCAAATCAAGCCTATGGCATCATGGATCAGCCAAGGAAGCAAACCCCAGTTCTCCTGACCTGGTTGTGACCACACATTATGAATATGAGGAAGATGCAGTCCCTGGACGTGGAATTGTTCTCAAACATGAGGCTATCTTGTCCCAAGTTCAGTCTTTTGATCCTTAGCCTTCACAAATGCAGTCTCAGGCTCCAGGGAATATTGAGATAGGCTTAAAATTAGGTGATTGGTTACTGGTTTTGTTAGGAGAGGCATTTGCTGGCATGACAGCTGTCCCTGTGTTTGCTGGCTTTTGTTAAGACCTGGAGCTGTAAAAAATACATTTAAAAACCCCAACATTTTCCAGGTGTGACCCCTGAAGCTGGGTCTTCAAGCAAATGTTGCCAGTCCTAAATCCCAAAAAGCTGGAAGAGAGCTGATGTCCCAGGTGTGTTTCAAAGCCATGCTGTTTGCTGCATTGGCAGGAGTTTTGGGATTCCCAGGGAGAAACAGCCACGTCTTCCTTGTCTGTACCACTCTCACAGGCAGCCACTGTTCCAGGAAAGGGTTTGGGTACACTTTGGTGTCTGGGTTGGGTGGTGTTGGGGCAGATGAGCCTTGGTGGGGGAGGAGGCATCTCACCCACTTAAGGCCGTGTGAGAGAACAGAGAGAGCAGCCAGAAGTGCTCCAGCAGCAGTGGACATCTCTGGTTTCCCCATGAGCAAGTGACACCTTCCATCCTGACAAGAGGAGTTGTTTCTCTGCCTCTCCCCAAACTCTGTTGTTGGGTGGGTTGTTCCTGCCTCCCAGTGCATCTTAGGCACAGTGGAGGCAGGAAAGAAAACCCTCCTGAAAATCACAACGTAATTACTCCCATCTGCTCCGGCACTGCTTCCCATTTCTGCCTGCCAGGATGCTTGTCTCCAATGCTAAGTAGCACATTATTTTCGATAAGTTGCAATCATTTACTTGAAATCTCCTTCTCCTTTAAAATGTCCCCCTGGAAAGGCAGTTCAGCAAGTTGGGAATGGGCAGAAACAGGCATGATAAAACCCAGAAGTAGCTGAGCTCGGGCAGGAGGGCAAGCCCTCCTCCTGGACTCATTAAACCACCCAGCAGGTTCCTTTGTAGGGTGGGTTTGTTTAAATGCCCTTGGCTGGTGGTGTCAGCAAATGAGGCTGCAGAGGAGCTGCCAGCTCATGTCATCAGAGGGAATCTTGACCAGGCAGTCACAGAAATTCCACAGGGGCATGGTTTTGACTGCTGGAGTCAGCAGAGAAAGAGCTGGCTCTGGGGCACCGATTCCTTCATTGTCACCACCTGGGTTGGCATCATCACCACACCTGGAATCCTCTTATGAGGGGCTGTATGGAGTCTGGCCCTGCTTCCCACATCTCCTCAGCTCAAAGGCACTGACCACAGCAGGATAAATGGCCCTTTCTAGAAGAAAGATGGAGCTGGAAGGTCCTTTGCTGTTGTCACTGCTAACCCACAGTCTCCTGCTCAGCTCCTGCAATCACTCCCAGCATGTTTGATTGCCTCCATAATGTAGTTCTGTCTTTGCTGCCTGCACACCTCTAGTTTGGAGGGTTTGGAAAGGGTGAAGAGGAAAGAATTGCAAAGCAGAAGTATTTTGGTGTGGCCTTGGAGAAGAGAGATGACTGTGTGCTCAGCTCCTGTGCTTTTCAGATTCCTTTGGAAAAATGCTCCCAGAAAAATGAAGAAATAAAGTAGGGGATGGTGGCATGGAGTACCAGAGGAGTCTGGTACCCTCCTTTGTGGATTTCTTAGGTGTCTTCACAGTCCCAGGCCATTCCCAGAGTGGTGTTTGTTCCAGAGCTGTCTGGCAAGTGCTCTTTCTCCTGCCCTGTGTCCCCCACCCTGGCTGTAGCTCAGACTGAGTGACCTGAGGGGACACCAGGCACAGATGCCAAGCTGTGGGGACATGTGGGGTGCTGGCTGCTCATCCCATGTGAGCATGGAGCTGGCTGCTTTGTAGGGGCTCCTTGGAGACATTGTGGGAAGCATCTTGGAGCATCTGCAAGCTTTGGTGGCTCAAGGCACTTTTCCATCTTGTGTCCCTGAATTGCAGGGCAGGCAAAGAGCCAAGGAGGTGTTTTGGGCTTTGTCTTCTCTGAGGTCAGTCGTGCCACCTCTTCCCATGCCCTGCACTGCAGCCACTCCACAGAGCCTGTGTTGGTGTCATCTGAGCCGTGTGGCTGTGCTGCCTTCCTCAAGCAGGGAGAAGGAGCAAGTGTGGGAGCTGGGAGCATTTTCCAGCTGCTGGAGTGGGTCTCTGTGAGCCAGCCTGGTGGCCTGGAGCACAGGCTGGTGGCTCCATGGTCCCCAGATGCTCCCACTGCTGCCATTGGGGATGGTCAGCCTGGGACAGATACATTCGAGGCACATGCCTTGGTTTGCTTTTGAAACACACCCATATATATAACACACATACACCCATATAGGTATATATATATGTAAGTAATTTTTGTGTGTGTGTGTATATTTACATCTGAAAACGCATTTTGATCAGCAGGGGACCTGGGCGAGGGCTGAGCACCATCTAGTGGCGAACACCACGGCTCCAGAGGCAGCAGGAAAGCAGCCAAGGACAGAAAGTCTTGCAGGAATTTTCCTCCCCCCGGCTACCAGTCACTATCTTTCTTTTTGTTCTTCCCATTTTCCCCCCTTTCTTTAATCTGGAGCAGCAAATGGGGGGTCCTGAGGATGCCTGGGTGCCTACATGCCTGTAGCCCCTTGGACCACTGAGGATCATCCTGCTTCATTTATTCTGTTTTAATTTGGTGGGAGAGCAGGGTTTTTTTGCCACCAGCTGCCCAGGCACTACAGGTTGGGTAAAATAAAAAAAAAAAAAAAATATTTTGCTGCCAAATCCCCCAGCCAGCAGAGCCTCATCCCATCACAGGGGGCAGTTTGGAGGGTGGGAGCTGCCAAGGATCCCAACATCCCAGGCATCCTTGCAGGAGGTGTGTCAGAGCTAGTCCAGCACTGGGAAGATAAAAAGGGAGCTTTTAAATTATCATTTTGTCTTCTCCTCAGCTGAGCACGGCCTTTCAGGGATAAATAAGCAGCATCAGTCCTGCTTAGACACATGGGCCTTTCCATTTATTTACTCCCAGGCTTTATTTTGGGTGAGCAGCCAAGCCCAGGCTGGGTTCAGGTCTCTGCTGTGGGGGACACATCTCCTGCATCGGGTGCTGGTCTGTGGATGTGGCATAGGAATAAAGCTCCCAGGAATACACAGCACTTTTCATCAGGAAGCAGCTCTCTAAACATAAACTAATTAATCACTTGTGCCTACCTGTCAGGTCAATGATTCCTGAGATTTTTAATCTAAAAATATTTCCCTTTTGAAATCCAGATGCACCTGTTTTGGCAACTCTGCTTTTGATTTGTTTATTTGAGGTGTTTTTTAATTTTTTTTTCTTTATTTTTAACTTGTGTTGCTTTCCTTTTGTATTTGGGCTTTTGATCTGCTTTAATTGACTGATTTTTATTCATTTTTTTGTCCTGGAAGAATAGGAATTTGTTCTCTTTATTTTCATGGCAAGTCTCTCTCCCTTCTGCAGCCTGTCAACTTTCCTCTTCTCTTTTTAAGGGATTTGGCTACTTTTGACTCATATTTCAGTTTATGGACCATAGACCCCAAACCATTTTCTTGATGAAATGTGTCCTCTCCCCTTGGATCTATTTATCATGGCTGGATGCCATGGGAAGCCTCCCATGGAGGGGGGAGATACTGGTGCTGTCTCCTGAGGGCTCAGCTTCAAATTTGGCACTCTGCCCTCATTCCTCCACATAGAAATGATCCTCCCTAGAGTGGAATTCTTTATTATTAGTTCCAGTTTCACTGTTCTTGGGCTTTTTTCTGCCCACCTTCCTACCTTTGTTGACAGTGCATATTTTAATAATGAAAAATGCCAGTAGATGCATGAATGAATAACTGATCCAAATGTATGAATAAAATAAAATTAAATGAATGAGTGAAATGTCCTGAAAATAGTAATTTCAGTAGACTTTGAGGCTTTTTAGAAAAGCTCTTTTTAGTCTTAACCAAACCTCTCAACAGGGTCTTTTACTTCAATATTATACTGATAATAGCCATATCTTTAACTTATTGCAGAGAGGGGAAGACTATGCCCAGTGCTTGCTGGGGTTTTTTAGCTGCTCTGATTTTATTTCTTGTTGCTAACACATCTTCCACTACTTTTTTATTTTAAATGACAGGAAAAATCACTTGCTCTTGTTTGTGGCATGGATTGGGAGGAGGTCAAATTCATCTCAGGTGTCAGCAGGCACGGCTTTATCGAAACCCACACAACATTTCCCAGCTCTGGATGTGCAAAGAGTGTGTGCTCGTGGGGGGGTGTGTGTGCTCAGAGCCCCTGTGCCAGATGAGATGGGGAAATCCCATTGTTTTCCCTTAGGAAATGCCTTTTTTTATTCGCTCATCAAGGATTCCTTTTATTTATGTCGTTTATTATGCAGCTGGTGCGTGTGGAAATCTCACATTATCGTTCTGTATTTGAGCACAGACCATGGTGGGGAACATGGGGGGAGCACAAAGGGCACCTCCATTTTTCAGACATGGGGCATCCCAAGCTGTTGGGATGCTCCCATGTTGTTTTTCCAGGACAGCCCTCACAGGAGAACTTCTACTTAGAGCAGTAATTTAGACAGGGAGCACAAAGATGGGAGGAAGATTCTCCTTTTGAAAAGTCACTCTGGGAGGATTAATTAATTGTTGCTCCTTTTCTCAGGATGGTTTAGACATCAGCGTAACAACTGGATTCTTAAAGAAAAGGCGTTTTTCCAAGAATAAAACGTATTTCGTATATTTTTTTGCTTATGTTCCCAGTGCATGGCTCAGAGCATGGGCCTCAAGTCCTCTCCACAGTCGGTATTTCAAGATGTAGAAGTGAAGGCACAGCTGCCCTGGGCTCTGTGCGTCTTTCTCTGCCATCTGGGGTTGATGTAAATGACATGTTGGGCGACAGGAGAGGACCCCTGAGCAAGATGAGATCAGGGCTAGAACTTCCAGCTTCCATCCCATGCTTGAGTCGGGATATGGTCTTCTGGCTTCAAGCATGGGTACATTTATTGAGTTTTTTGGGTTGCTGTTGCTAGGAGTTTTGCTGCTTGTTCAAGCAGAAAGTGTGGCTTTCTGGGTTAGCTCACTGCCAGTTCTGCCCTACTTCTGTCCTGCAGGAAGGAGGGAAGGAGGCAGGGAGAGGAGCAGGGAGCTGGAGTGCTCCTGGAAGCCGGGTAGTGATGAGTGAGGCCAAGCTTGGTGATGAGTACTTGGAGCATTCAGGATTGTCTATTGGAAACCTGTTGGGAAGGAAGAAAACCCCTGCTGATGGGGTCAGTCCAGTTTGGGATTGATGCCTAAAGAGGCTGACCTGGAACAGAAGCTAGGCAGTGTTGAAGTAATAAAGCAGGGATTTATTAAAAGACCTTCAAAGGATTCACCTTGGGCAGTGCAAAAGCCTGGCGGTTGCTCCACCCAAGATGGATCTCAGTCATGAGTTTTCACACTTCTGTAAGTTTTGGTCCATTTCCATATTGGGGTTAATTGTCCAATTCCAGCTCCAGCTTCCAAGTCCCATCCTCCCAGATTCTCTCCTCAATTTGCTTTTTGGGCTTGAAGCTGCAACTGTGTCTTTGGTTCTCAAGCTGGAAAGGGCTTGTTTTGTCTGACTGAGCTGTGAAGAGAACTTGCTAACACTTTATATGAAGTTCAGAGCCACACACTAATGCAGTACAAAATCTGGAAAACATGAAAGCTACAACTTAAGGCATCAAGACGAGCTTCCCCGAGTTAATCCCCAAGCGTAACTCAGGCTTTCCTCTCCCCATTGTGTCTCCTGCAGTGCTGAGCATCCGGGGGGCGCAGGAGGAGGAGCCCACGGACCCGCAGCTGATGAGGTTAGACAACATGCTGCTGGCCGAGGGGGTGGCGGGCCCCGAGAAGGGAGGGGGCTCTGCCGCCGCCGCCGCCGCCGCCGCCGCCTCCGGAGGAGCCGGCTCCGACAACTCGGTGGAGCACTCTGACTACAGAGCCAAGCTCTCGCAGATCCGGCAGATCTACCACACGGAGCTGGAGAAGTACGAGCAGGTAACAGGCTCCTTCGTGCTGCTGCTGCTCCTCGCTGGGGCGCTGGGGGCAGGCACGGCCCGGAGCGCTGCTGGCAGCTCGTTAGCGGTGTGTGGGCACACAGCGCTGGGTGTTGGAGTGAGAACATGCTCTGTTTTGGGGTTGGGCTTTTGTGCTGGGATGTGGAGTGAGAATAGTCTTGGTATGGAATGCCCCTTGGATTTTCACTTTTCACTCCTGCCCTGATATCTTGCCCAGAATTGGCCCTGTGAAGGAAAACATGCTGGCCTCAGTGATGACAACTGTCCAAGCAAGACTTGAATCGATACTGAGTATCTTGAATATATTCCTTCCTTGGAGTGAGAACATGCTCTGTTTTAGGGTTGGGAGAGTTGGGCTTTTGTGCTGGGATGTGGAGTGAGAATAGTCTTGGTATGGAATGCCCCTTGGATTTTCACTTTTCACTCTGGTATCTTGCCCTGTGAAGGAAAACTTGCTGGCCTCAGTGATGACAACTGTCCAAGCAAGACTTGAATCGATACTGAGTATCTCGAATATATTCCTTCCTTGAATATATTTTCTGCTTGAAAAGCTCTTTTTCCAGGGAAAAAAAATAAATCTTTTTTCTTGTAGTAAATTACTCTTAAAAAGAAAAACTACTTGGGTCATGAACACAGTTATTGGTAACACTGACAATTTCATGAAGAGCTTTGCAGGTCAGTGCTCAAAACCAGTTCCTTCAAGTCCTTCCAGATGTTTTTTAGACCTCTCTTGGCTGCTGTGCACCTTGCCCTTGTGGCCTCTACTCCAAGGTTATGGATTATGGATGTGAGCAAGAAGGGGTCTCCTCTTTGGGTGCAGGACAAGCTTCACTGCCAGGGGCTAGGTGGGCTTTCAGATCTCTGGTTTAGAGCCAGTGAAAGCCTCCAATTTACCTGGCTGACTGGATGTGTGGTGGGGCTGGGGGATGTCTCACCCTCATGGCCACATTGGCCAAGCTGAGGGAAGGGTGCCCCAGGGTTGGAGCTGGAGTCAGGGTGGCCAGGCAGGGCTCTGGAGCAGCCAAGCACAGTCATGCCATGAGAGGCATTTTGGCAGAGCCTTAGGGAGGCAGGAAGCAGGCTAGTTGGAGGGATGACCTTTGGTGGCTCTCCTCAGCCCTTGCTGTCACTCCCTTGGGGCACAGAGACAGGGAGGAGCCTCAGCCATCCCTCATGGGTGGGAGTGGAGAGCACTTTCAGGCTAAAGAGGGGTAGAGAGACCTCTGCTATCCAAGCTCAAGGAGAGGCTCTTGGCACAGGGACAGACTTCAGGGAAGCCTTCTGCTTCTTCCTGCCCTTGGGCAGGAGTTTTGTTTTTTTGATTTTCTAATCCTGGTTTTGTTTGTTTGATGTTCTGATCCTGTTTTTGCTTTGTTTTTGCTCCTCAAAGAGAGGAGCACCCATGTGAGAGAAGCCTTTAGCCAGGCCCAGAGGGTGGGATGGGCCACATCTTCTCACAACCCTCTGACAGGGTTTGGTTTTGTCACTAAGTAGCTTTGCAAGTGGCTGTGCTGGTCCACATCTCTGGTACCATTGCCCACAGTCCTGCAGCAGCAGGGCTCAGGGTTTTTCCACCTCCTTCTCACTCTCTCCAATCCAGCTGTTGGGAGCTCAGCCCCTGGCTTCTCAGTCTGGCTGCTGCTGGGTCAGCATGGCACTCAGTGGTGATTTTGCCTTTAATGCTCTCTATTTCATGCCAAGAGGAGATGATCTGAAGTTGCTGGGGTGTCTGACAGCAATGAGATGTCTGGCTTAGAGCTCTCATAGCCAGCACTCATCCTGGGAGATGGGAGTCAGCAGCTGGAGCTGAGGATGGGCAGTTGGAGGGGCTCTGCTGTCTCCTTGTTGGATCTGAGCCATGGTGGCAATTCAGCTTGGAAGGGTGGGGTAAGACATAGCAAGTCAAGCCCATATCACCAGTCCACAAATGCAGTGTTTTTTTCCCCTGCTAGCCCCTTTTTCCCCTGCCATCATGGGCTGGGAGCTGCAGACACTGTCCCCAGAGCAGCCAGCCTCATCCCAGGAGCACCAAAGGCTTCTCCAGCCATCACTGTCCAAGTGCTGCCCCTGCTTTGTGAGGCTTGGTTCTGGGGATCAGAGGATCCCATCATGCCAGTGAGGTGCTCATGGGGATGAAGAAGAAGGAAGTAAAGTGGATCTGACCTCAAAATCCCTCCCTTGTCCCCTGGCTCCTCTCGCTGCCCTGTCCTCACAGCACAGCATGGGGACAGCAGGAGCAGCCAGACAGTGCTGTGCCAGCAGCAAACTAATTGGGATTGTTACCTGCTTGCCCTTATTTGTCAGGACTCCTGCCTCACTCAGGCTTTAATTATTATCCTTATTTACTTCTTACCTGATGTGCCAAGAGCACAGAGCAGGGCTCTGTCTCTCTGGGAGCTGCTCCTGTGAAGCACAAGGGGCTCTGCAGGACACGTGGTGGGGCTGTAGGAGGAGGGGCAGTGGGTCAAAAGGTTCATGGTCCTCCTCAGATAAATCTACAGCTCCTCCAGTCCCAACCAGGAAAACAGTGGCTGGGACTTCTTCATACTTTACATGAATCCTAGGGCTTCATCTTCCCCATATCCATCCATGATCCCCCTGAGAGCAAAGAAATCAGCTCCTGGCTTTCCCAGCATGTTTGTTGGGAGTCTCTCACGCCCTGTGCCTGGCAGACCAGGGAAATTTCTCTCTCCCTGATGCCTGTTTCAGGCTTAGCTAGAAACAGAGGCCAGACAAAGTTAAAAGGATAAAAGTGGATATATTTAATGAAAGGCCTTTGGGTACATTACGGGCAGACGAAGGGGCTACACCCAAAATGAATAATGGTCACGAGTTTTTCAGACAGATACAAGTTTGGTCTATTTGCATATCAGGGGTTAATTCTCCAATTACAGCTTCAGGTAAGGAAGTTTGCTCCTCCCCAGTTCAATTTGTTTATACTTTTTGGGGCCTGAGGCTGTAGGGTGTCCTTGGATCTCAGGCCTTGAAGGATTGTTTTGTGAAGGGAAAATGTGAAGGGAGTTAACTAAGACTCTGTATGGAGTTTAGAGTTATGCAGTAATGCAGTACAGGATTTGAAAAATATAAAAGCTAAAATCTTAAGGCATCATCCCAGCACATTCTTGCTCTGAGCCTGCTGTGAAAAACCCCGGCCAGTGAGGCTTGCACTTCCATAGCCACACTGCCTCTGCCCTGTCCTTGACACCACCGAATGACCTTCCCATCCCGGGGTTCCTTTTGCTTTTCCTGCCATCCCAGGCGTGCAACGAGTTCACCACGCACGTGATGAACCTGCTGCGGGAGCAGAGCCGGACCCGGCCCATCTCGCCCAAGGAGATCGAGCGGATGGTGAGCATCATCCACCGCAAGTTCAGCTCCATCCAGATGCAGCTGAAGCAGAGCACGTGTGAAGCCGTCATGATCCTGCGCTCGCGGTTCCTGGACGCACGGTGAGGGCCAGCTGTGTCTTGAGCCAGAGGGGTTTTCTGCCTTCTTTGTGCCTTAGTTGTGTGTGGCTCAGCAGGGGAGGGGGCTGCAGTTCAAACCTTCCGTCGGTGAGGCTCCCAGCTGTGCCTTGAGAATTGCACATCCTGGTTTTGCTGTGGCAGAAGGAAATGCTGGGGCATATTGCAACAAGCCTCTGCGGTGAAAACGTGCGCTCTAGTTAGGGATGAAAGTTTATCCTCCGGGCCATCCTGTATCCCCCTAGATTCCCACTGTTTTCCCACTGTTTTTATTGTCCCAGTTTTTCAGATTGCTGTAAAATTATTTCATTTCCCAAGCTGGTTAGGTGCAGACTGCAGCTTGTGATGGGGAGGGGAGGCAGCTTCACCAGGGGTACAGGGAAAGAGATGGCAGACAGGTAATAATGCCTAGGTGTGAATGGACCAGACTTCCCCAAGGATATATCCAGCTCTGCTGCCTCAGCACAGAGCTTTGCAGAGTAGCACTGATGTCTTTGGCCACGACAGCCAGGTGTCAGGAGTCACCTTCCCAGGTGGAGGAGCTGGATGCCAGTTTTCAGACTCTGCTGTGAGCTGGAGGATACAGTGATAAATTTGAGGTGGAGACTCGCTTGCTTTGAAAGGTGCTGAGAGAGCAGTCACCAGCAAGGGACAGATAAGAAGCTTCCTGGCCATGAGTCTTGCACTCCATGCTTGGAGGAGCAGAGTGGGGGAGGGAGGAAAGTGGGAAACTCAAGAGTATCTAAAATTGCATTCTATTTTTGGATCCCTGGTGCTCATTCGCTTTCCTTTTCCTTCTATTTCCCCCCATTCTTTCTTGACATGAAGGCGGAAGAGACGAAACTTCAACAAGCAAGCCACGGAAATCCTGAATGAGTATTTCTATTCCCATCTCAGCAACCCTTATCCCAGTGAGGAAGCCAAAGAAGAGCTAGCCAAGAAATGTGGCATCACAGTCTCACAGGTGAGAGAGCTCAAAGCCTGGACTAATGGGAAACCTCAGCATGGGGAAGGGTATTCCAGACCTCAGAGCAGTCAGCCATGTCCAGTGTTGAGCATTTAATTATTAAATCAGTTTAGTGCAAGTTAGTGAGAGTGAGTGGGAGTGCAGATGGCACTTGCAGATTGAAGCCATAGATGGAAAAGGAAAGTCTGAGAGGGGATTTAGGAGGTATGAAGGCTCCATGGAGCAGTGGCTGTTTGTGCAGCCAAGGTGTTGACAACACAGAAATGATGTGGCAGCACCCAGAGGGGCAAAGTCTCCTCAAGGAATTAGTACTGGCCTGGCCTGCAAGAAGAGCTTGTTTGATCTGAAAGTCTTTTCTTCAGGGGATTAAAAGCAGTAGGAAGAGTTGTGCAGGTTTTGCTTGGTAAGATAGAATGGACAAGTCTTGGTGGGAAGGATCTGGGTGTAACTGTTAGAGTCTGTGCTCCATGAGGGTGGGATTGCTCAGGGTCATTTCTCTCAGTCATTACCCTTGTGCTGCAGAACATGACATCTCCCTGACTTGCACATCTCTCAGAACATGGTGGTTAGTAAAGACAAAATGAATTATTTCCATATGTTCAGGGAAGTCTGGGAGCTGCTGTGATTTGTGAGGAGCGCAGTCAGCCCTTGAAATGTTCGGCCATAGATTGCTCAGGCCTGCCCTTCTTTATTTCCTCCCTTTCTGGAGCAGGCTGTGTGACAGAGCCAATCTTTGTGGCCTGCGCTGGGCTCGTCCTCACGAGAGCTCAGCAGCCCCTCTAGGCTCCCATGGCATTCCCTGCCTTGGGCTGCTTCCCAGCCCCAGGCACGTGCCTGCTCGTCACTTGAGCGAACTGCAGACAGCAGCAGCATCTGGTGTCCTTGTGGGAGCGTGTCTGCCTTCAGCAGGAGCAGCAGCATCCAGGGGTAGGTGTCATCACCGTGCTGAGTGCCTGCTGAGTGACTCCAGTTGCCTCCCCTGGGCTGCAAGACCCAAACCTTGCTTCTTCCCAGAGTTACCTACAGGAGACAGCACATATTGGCTTAAGTAAAGCTCCAGCTGTCCCAGTGCTTCGCTTCGCACTTCTAATTCATCTGTTCACACTTACAAGTTCTCCTTTGCAAAGACAAAATGCCCAGGAGGAATGCTGTGCCTAGGAGGTGTTTTTGAGCGTGCTGTATCGAGGCTGCTTGGTGCCTGTCCCCAGGATCTGCCTCCCTTCTTCATCCAAATAAGGCAGGAACAAACACACATCCAGGTCTGGTTTTGCTGAGACTTGAGTGGGAACAGAGGTCCCATGGATGTGTGCAAGTCATGAGCAGAGTTGATCTGGACTCAGAGTCTGACCAGGTGCTTCACAGATTTTTTTAAAGAGCAGATAGGTTGTGGTGGCTGTGTATTCCAGCCTCCTGCCCTGTGGTGCTCAGAGTTTACCCAGGATGTGAAGCCAGAAGAGCAGTCATGAGGAGATGTGCATGTGGAAATATCATGAAGGAGCACATTGTCATTAGTGGGAAAGCTGGACCAAGAGGTGGAATGGAGCTCCTTGCCAACAGCACCAGCTCCTGGCAGTGCCATCAAAGTGTTTGCACCCAGATCTGGGCTGGATGCTGATCTGAGTCTCTGCAGATAATATTTTCTCTTTCCTTCTCTGCAGGGTTGGATACCTGTAGCTCAATAGCCATTAAATTGGTGGATGAAGCCACTTCTGTGTGGAAGCTGCTGAATGTTCTAATAGCACTGCAGATAGAAAGCAGCACAGGAATAAAAGCTTACGGGTTTCAGTTATCAACACCCAAGCCTGAGCCATTTCCCTAAGATAGAGAAAAAATCATGGGCTTCAAAGGATGAACATTCATTATTGTCTTCTGTGTCTTGGGTGCTTGCTCAGTTCATTTTTAAGAGGGGGCACTGATGTACTTCTCACCAGAAAGCAAAGGGAGAATGTCCTTGGAATCTCACCAGAGAGGTTGGTCTTGCTAGCTCAAGATTGCAGCTCCAAGCAGTTCTAGGAGTGTCAGAGCTTTTCTGGAGAGCTGCAGCATCCTCCTCATTTGCCCATCCCCTTTATCCTGATAAGCTCTCTCGAACAAAGTCAGTAGTGGCTGGAATTCGTCTTCTGCTTAGAGACTTGCACGTAGACATTACCCTGATTGTGTGTGTTCAGTGCTGATGAAGAAGAGGCTGAGAGCTGTAGGGTTGAATCTTTCCCATGTCTTCTCTGAAAGAGTTCAGTGTGACATAGTGCCCACGAGTGAACAGGAATATCAGCAGCATGTCTCCGGGCAAACACAGTGGAAACATCTTCCACCCCTTCCCAAGGCACACACTTCTTTCCTGAGACCAAAGTTAGGTTTTAGGACAAGTCCTGTGCTCCTCCATCCTGCCCCTGAAGTTCCTGGCTCATGCAGTGGCTCATGCTAAACCTTGCAAAGCTGAACTCAGCTGGGTGAAGAGCATCCACTTCTGGCTTTGTTCCCCTGTTCCCTTCAGATGGATCAAACGAGAGCTTCGGTGATGCTGAGGCAATTTTGTGTGTCAGCCAGGCCCAGTCAATTCTCTGAGAGTTCTCCCTCAAAGCTGTGCTGGTAATCAGGGCATCTGTCCCATCAAAGGGATACTGAGGAGGAGGCAAATAAAAATGACTCATACCTGTTCTCAAATTGTGCAATTTCGAGGTCATTTGACTTCACCATGTTTTTTTGAATCCATCTTAAGATTTTTATGGGGTGGGTCTGGTGGTTCCTGTGGAGCATCCCATCTATAGCAGAGCTAGCTGCATCCACACAAACCCAGTGCTCCCAAGGAGCTCCCATCACCTTTCCTGGGCTTGGTGTAGCACACATGGGGTAGAAGGTGCTAGGAAAACTGGGGTGGAGAAGAATCTGCCCTGCTTTACCTGAACTAATCCACCTTCCTCACCCAGGTGCACTTGGCAGAGCTGAAACCTTAACATCCTTGTCTTCTCTTGAACTCGCTCTAGGTATCAAACTGGTTTGGAAATAAGAGAATCCGGTACAAGAAGAACATAGGTAAATTTCAAGAGGAAGCCAATATTTATGCTGCCAAAACGGCTGTCACGGCTACCAACGTGTCAGCCCATGGAAGCCAGGCTAACTCACCCTCAACTCCCAATTCAGCTGGTTAGTTCTGATTTTTCTTTTATTTTGGGTCGTTAGTGTTCGGGTTTTTTGTTCGTTCTCCCTTCTCCCTTTAATCTCTCTGGTTTTCTCCTTTTGGTTATTTTGGCTTTTATTCTCTGGGTCTGGTTTGCTCACTTTCGTGGTTTTAAAAAAAAAACAAAAAGGGGACATGGGTTTGGTTTGGTGAGTTTGTTGTGTGGGGGGTTACTTTCTTTGCTTTTTTCTCCCTATTCTTTTTTTCCCCTCTTCCCCTTTCCTGTTCTGTTTTTTGTTGGAAAAAAAGGATGTGATCAGACCTTGTGACTGGTGGTGTTATTGTGGGGGTTTTATGCATGGATGGTAAACACAAAACCAGAAGAGTGGTTCACAAACTGTTGCTGGGATTGCTTGCACTTTGGGGGAGAAAAGAAAAGTAACAGAAAAGTTACTGCATAATGATGTTATTTCACTGGGGCCGAAAGCATGAGTGATCCTAATGGATAAACGCCAGCATTTCTGAGATGTCCTAGCTCATGCCATTTTGGGGGTTGTTTTGGGTAAATTTTTGTCCTTTGATTTTCTTTCTGTTGTGGTTATCGCTTTGATTGCTTACGTGACAATGTCTGGATCACCTGCAAGAGTGTTCTTGGTGTGAATTTTATTTTCCCTTCGTGTCAGTGCAATCCAGAGAAACTCATGGGTCATTCCCTTCCCTTTCCCCCTTTCCTCCCCGTTTGCTGTGGTTTCCATTTGTTTGTTTTGAGAGTCAAAGGCACAGAGCACTTTGCCCAGATTTCAACTCCTCTGCTAGAGAGCGATGCTCAGTTCATGCGTGGTGCCTGCTGCAAGGTTGGCCAACCCAAAAATGATCAGGGGCTGCGGATCCAAGAGCAGTGGAAAACTGGGATTTGTTTACAAGGAGAGGAAAAAACCAAAACTTCATGGGCGCCATGTACTTTGTAATCCATGCAAATACCTGTGTGCCTGTTTTCTTTTTAGGGGTGGGAGGGAGAGTGGGAATGTGCCACTCTTGAGCCTTTGAGCAGAGTGTTTGCAGCACCCTTCCCCAGGAGAGTGATGCTTGGTGTTATCAGAGAGGCAGGAAGGGAGCACAGAGGATGGTGGAGTGGGCAGCAGGATGTTACCCAGACCATGCAGATGCTGGCTGCCATCAGGACATGCTTCTGTTGTGACCACAACCCTGCCTCTGTAGGTATCAGAAACACCCCTGGCTCTGGAGGATTTGAGTGGAAGTTGGAGAGCCAGGGGTCAAACAAAGGGAGGGAGCAGTGACATGGAAGCAGGGACAATCTCTCCCACCTCCTCCTCACCCAGGGCTTCCTGCTCTGCCTCAGGTGCTCTAAGGGCTTAGGTGGATGCAGCAGAACTCTGCAGAGACAATTTGCTGGAGTTTTGTTTGATTCTTTTTGCTTTGGGGATTTTTGTTCCCCTCCCGTTCTCTCAGCTGAATTTTCAAAAATGCCATTCTTTCCAAAAGCTGACACAAAATACCTGGTCAGGTGAGCTCTCCTGATGTTAATACCCCCTGTAGAAAAGGCTGGAGGGAATTCTGCTGGAGAGGGCAGAATTGTGTGTGTTGAGGGAGAGGGCTCCTGCCTGTGATGCTGTCCTGCAGCCCACATCAGTCTGGACCAAAGAGATGCAGCTCTCCCTCTTTCCCTCTTTCTCCAGCTCAGTCAGATCCAAAGGTCTGGAATAGCAAGGGAACAGCTTCAAATTGCCTGAGTGGGTTTGAATCTGGGCTTCACATAGGAGAATAAGCATTTCCTCAGTGCCTGGCCAGTTAAATAGTGCTCCAGAGCAAGGCTGTTTCCTCGCCCTCCCCACAGGCAGTAACGCGGTTGTTTCAGAGATAAATTGACCGGTGCCCTGCAGTAAACAGCTGAGATAATCCCTGGATAACACTGTGCTTTCAAGAAAGGACAAACAGTCCTGTTATTAACAGGGAAAACTTGAGCTCCTGGGTCCTCTTTGTGGCTCACTTGTCTGCAGTCTGGAGTCATTGACCTCTTTTCACGTGCCTGAAGTGTCAGCGGTGCTAAAGCAGTGGGAGGGGAGCTTGCAGGGCACAGAGATCCGTCTTCTGCTTAGAAATAAAGTGTTCCTGACCTGGCCCAGGTCCCACACTCTGCCTGTAATGCTGCAACAGTGGCAGCAGCAGGGAGGCCCCAGTTGCTCTAGGTCAGCCTGCAGAGGTGGTGGGTTTGGGTGTCCTTGTCGGTCCTCTCCTGAGAAAACAGCTGGAATTGCGTGAGATTTTTATCTGCTGACATTTGAGATCCTCCCAGCTGAACCACACAGATGTAACAGCTCAGTTGAGCATCCCTGCATTGTCATATTGTGGGACAAAGACACATCCTGAGGACATCATGTGATCTTCCCTGCTTCAAGGTGTCCTGTAGGTCCCAGCAGCAAGAAGCACACCTGTACATGCTAGGTCTGAAATACCTGTCTGAGAAAGATTGGGACAGTTGTGTCCAGGACCATGAGCCATCAGATGTGCTGAATTCTCCAGGGAGGATCTTGGAAGCCAATGATGAGATGAAGAACTAAGATGGCCAGTGCCTCTCCTTTTACACTGTGGACATCTTTCTGTTCCCAGATCATTGGCTGAGACTTTGGTGAGGAAGTAGCTGAACAAAGATAGGACTTTCTGGTTTAAATACATTATGGGGCATGTGGAAAGAAAGGAACCAGAGGACATGAGAAATAAATGACCAGCAGTGTAATCCCTAGAGGGGTGTGATGTTGGAAGAGGAGGTGGAACAGGATGCAATGGGACCTGGGACAGGAACTAAATTCATTTCTGCTGTGGCTACACAGGCCCATCTGTTCTCTCATTGATGCCCATGTTACTGGAGATCAGTGAATGGCTACAGTCAGTCAAAGAGATTGGCCACACATTGACAAGGGCAAGGATTGCATCTGTCTGGCCATCTGGCACGTTCAGAGCAGGGTCCCCCATCCTCAGTCACCCAGGCCTGAATGTCAAACACCTTTTCATCCCAAATACGCGCGGTTGGCCTTTATCAGCCAGATGTTCAAATAAGCTGAGAAGTCTGGCTCATTTGGGCTAACAACTCCCCATCCTCACTTTTATTTCCTGGACAATCTCAGCACAAAAACCACATGGCAGATGAAGGCTGGTTTATGTGGGCAGACGCTTTTGCCAGCCACAGGTGATGGCATCCAGTGAAATCTTGAATGCAGAGCAGCCAAAATTGTCCTGAGCTGGTTTTTTTACCTGCGCACCCTTTTGTTTTGTAAAAATCTTCTTGTGAAGCTGCTGCCTGGAAATGTACTTCATCAGGCACAGGTGTTTTCTCTGCCTTCCTCCATCTGTGTCCAGAACACACCACTGGGGAGGACTCTGCTTCAGCAGAGACTGCTCTGGTCATGGCTTCACTGTCCTCAATGTTGTGTGGCAAGTGAAAAGGAACAATTGTCCTGCTGGATCATCCCTGGCTTTTGGACCTGCTTTGTGGCCTTGTCCAGCTAAGGAGCTACAGTCCATCACCACAGTGTTCCCTCATTTTAGCCACGGTGAAGACACGACAAAAAGTCACAGGAGGCATAAATTTTGTGCTGTCAATGCATGTGTGTCATTGCTGTTGCCTTCAACTAGGAATCCTGTAGACATGACCAGAGTCACTTCAGAGGTTCAGTGTGCTGCATCTCTCTTGTTGGTGGTAGGTGGGATGAGGCAGCAGATGAGGATTTCAGCTCCAGTGAACACCATTACCCTGTTTGTTTGTTCGTGGTACCATTTGAATTGTCAGATATTTTAGAGAAAAGTACTTACTAGGGTCCTGGAAAATTGGAGGTGGAAGTTGAGACTGTCAGAACACAGGAGACATCGAAGAAGCTGGAGAAGAAGCTCTCTGAAGAGCTGGAAAAGTGGTGCAAGATACACCAGCAGTCAAGTTTGTGAAGATTTTTGAAATGGAGGCAAAATTGAGGTGGACTTTGCTCATCAGAGGTGTTAGGGATGGAAGAAATCTCTTAGGAAGCATTGTTTTGATGTAGGCTTTCACCCAGGGCAAGACCTGACTGCCAGAGTTTGCTCAGACATTTCCAGCACTGTTTCTGAAACTGCCCTGATAGAAACTCAGGAATAGTGAGGATAGGTCTTGGCTTTAAAAAGATGTCTGGATGCTGAAGATGAAGCACTCTTTCACAGTTACAAGTCATGGGTTTTCCTGGGCTCACAAGCTCGAAGATGAGCTTCTCTCACTCAGAATCTCTGAATTCCTGAGTTACCCCAGACCAAATCACAACCACCAAAAGCCCGTGGTGCATTCAGGAAAAGAGCCTTTCAGAGGGACAGGTTGGATTTACGATGGGGCCTCCTCTAGTGGAAGGTCTTGTTTTCCTGGATCTTATCTCTGCATAGTTAGCTGAGTCTAAATTTTTGGGGCTCTTTCAGGGCTGGCCCCTCTTCCAGCTGGGTGCATCAGCCCCTCCTAGCTGTGCCTCTGAGGCTTTGGGCCACTGTAATTTTTGGGTGAGTGCTGAAGCAGCAGTGGTGGTGCAGAGGGCTCTGCAATTACGCCTCTGATCCAAATGCATCCATACATGCAGGGCATTGGTATGCGCATATTTATCTCTGCATCCACATCAGCAGCAAGACATATTTACTGTTTAGATATGCACATATATTGTAAAAACACCCCTTGCCAATAGCAGTGTATATCTTGTAAGTGACATTTCCAGCGCTCCTCATGATTTCCGAGACACCGTCGCTCTTCAGAACTGGAGTTTGTGGCTGTTTGTTTATTTTTATTTCCTCCCTCCCAGTCTCAATTTTATGGCCAGGTTTGTTAAGTTTCTATAAAATATCAGTTAAGTTTATGGCATTTTTATTTGTTA
Organism: Alethe castanea; assembly: GCA_024734035.1. Classification (NCBI taxonomy): domain Eukaryota; kingdom Metazoa; phylum Chordata; class Aves; order Passeriformes; family Muscicapidae; genus Alethe; species Alethe castanea. The sequence goes on along the minus strand of JANRGV010000120.1, from coordinate 27,017,344 downwards.
TTGTTGTTATAATTTTCTTTTGGTAGGGGAAGGTGGGATGAAATGTTGCTCAGCTGGGGGCAGAGTGATAGCAGTGCCGTGCCAGGTGCTTAGGGATTCCAGAGTCCTCTTTCCAGCTCTGCCACTGATTATTTGTGTGATCTCAAAGATTTCTGCTCACCTCAGAAGAGGAGGGAAATATTCTCTGCTTCTTGTGAGTGGTAGCTGCAGAGTCTTTCGGTTCTCAGCCACTGTGGGAGTACAAAGCTGCATTACTGTGCTTTGATTAAGGTGGTCAAGGCAGTCACTCAGAAAATGGGGTCAGAAATGCCTTTGTGTGTGTGAAACGTGCCTATCTTCCCACTTCAAGTTGAGCACTGTCAGGGTGGGCTGGCCCCAGTCTGCCAGCTCATTTCTCTAGGCTTTTTGCCTTTAAAATAGCAAGTAACCTGAGAGGTTGGGAAGTGACAGGAGCCCTTTGCCAGCCAAGCAGAGGAGGTGCTGGTTACAGCTGCCTCCTGACTAGTCCCGCTTATTTCACGCAGCGCTGTGGGATTGCTCTCTGGAGCAGGCTGGGCAGGTTGACAGTGAGCACAGACAATGAGCTATTCCTGGCTTCACTCTTTTCAGGCACCGGTGGGAGGGAGGGTCCTGATCCAAGACTCACTGTGCTCAAGATGAGTCTTTCTCTTGGCTGTCTTGGGTGTTGCATCTAGCAGTGCTGTTTCTGCTTTCCTTTGATTCTGAGCACTGCCAGCACCTGGCAAAAGAGCCGGCCGCTAAGAGAGCAGCAGAGAAGGTAGTGAAGTCTCCAGAACAGACCTGCTGCTCCCTGACCTTTGTCAGAGGTGGCCTCCTTCAGAGGAGCCTGGTCCACCTCCAGGGCACAGCTGTCCCTGTTTCTCCCCTCCCCAGCAAAGGGAGGGGGATTGCCAGGCATTCCTCAGAGCGTACGCATGAGCCATAGTTGGGCAATTCCACCAGGACTGTGGTTGCCAGTCTTCCAAGCTGGAAATGGCAGTGTAGATGATGAGAGTGTATTTGGGACTGGAGCTGAAAGCATAGCTGACCTGGGCCCCTGAAGTCTCTCCTTTCCAAGGCTAACGTCATGTATAACTAAACCTTGCACGTTGAGCTGTCTCACACTTAACGCGCTGATCTGCACGATAAATTCTGAAATAATCCCATAAAACCTTTTTATTTATTTTTAACCCCCTTGCTGCCTTCCCTGCCTTCCAGTTACACAATGGGTTTGTTTCCTCTGTTAAGTGATTGAGGAGGTGCTCAGATAGCTCAAAGCTGGAAGCATAAAACTTTTATTTCTGCAAAGACGGGTTTTATTTTTTCTTTTCATTGAGGTTTTTTTCCTCCTGATCCCACCCAGTTGTCTTCACTGTTACAATTTTTTATCATAATTGACGACTGGTGCATGCAGTGGGGAATTTGCTTTACAGAGCTTGTTCTTCTGGGGCAGCTGGCCCAGGAGGGCTGAGACACCCTTGTGTTCTCTCACGGGCCATCACAATGAAAGACTTTTGCCAGCCTGATGGGCACTGGGAGTCTAACCCATGTGCCTTCACATTTTTGTGAGCCTTTGCTCCTGGTGCTCTGCAGTTCCCACCAGTGATGGGTTCCTGATGTCCTGAAGGCAAACCCCATGCACTGCCCCCTCGCAGAGCCCCCTGTGGCTCAGCCAGAGCTCCAGCCATGGGGCTGGATGGGCTCTGGGTGTCTCACCCTGCAGGGAGCAGTGCGGGCTAGAATTACCCCTCCTGTTCTGAGCTTCTCAGCGTGGGCTTGGTTCGCCTGCTGCAAAGCCTTCTGCTCTTGATAGCAGGGCTTGTCTGGGTAATTCTGGTCTCCAGTGCAGTCTGCTGGGTGGACACCTCCAACAACCAAGATCCTTCAGAGCTGTCTGAAGGATTCCGACGCTGTCCGAGTCCTCCAGGCTGTGTTTTGTTTGTCCCAGTCAAAAGCATGAAGAATCCTTCCTTCAGCTGAGGAGCTGTTGAAGAATGTTCTTGGCACTGAGCTGTAACAACATGTGGCTTTGAATAACCTCAAGAGTGCATCCTTTTTTTTTTTTTTTTCGCTTGCTCTGTTCTTCATACTACTAACCTGACTGTGTGTTTTGTTTTTGTGGTTGCTTTGCATGTTGTTCCTTCCTCTTGGCTGAGAGTCATGGGGTGGATCTTTTTCCTTTCTGTGATTCAGGTGCCTCACTCTTTCCTTTCCAGGTTCTTCCAGTTCTTTTAACATGTCAAACTCTGGAGATTTGTTCATGAGCGTGCAGTCTCTCAATGGGGATTCTTACCAAGGGGCCCAGGTTGGAGCCAACGTGCAGTCACAGGTAGGGACCCATCCGATGTACTGCCAGTGAATGCATTAGTGTTGGAGGAGCCTTTGATTGTATTGGCACTTCTCCCTCCCGTCTGAAAAGAGCAAATCTCAACCAGCACAAATCAACTGACCAACACCTGAAAAAAGGCAAACCAGACCGAAAAACCAACCAACCAACCAAAAAAAAAAAAAAAAAGGCAACAGGAACAACCACCAAAAAAAGAAAACAAACAAAAAAAACTAACCAAAAAACAATCCAAAAAGAAACCAAAACCAAACACCCAACCAAACCAACAACCATGGTCTTGAGGAGACTTGCCCACACTTTGTGAATGCATTTGGCTCTGGCTTGATAGTCATACTAGGAGGAGAGAAGGTGTAGAAGAATAGGCACAAAGTCATACAAAAGCAGCTCAGGTTTAGGTTCTGCTTGCTTTATTCTTCCAAGGGTATGGGCCAGATGTTTGGACTGATGTCTCGTTTTACAAGGCTTCCACTTACTCCTTTGATTGCAAACCAGGTGTCTGCTGAAAGGCAATAAACGTTCAAATATATAGATAATTTTTTTTTAGTTGTTTTTTTTTTTTTTAATTAAAAGACACCCTTGATCATCTCCCCACCTCCCCAAAGCACAGGCATTCACACCACTCCTGTACCTACCCAGGAGGAGAGAGCAAGGGAGCTTTGAGCAGCATTGCCGAAACGTCAACCCATGCTTGGGGCAAAAAGCAAGAATTTAAAATAGCCACAGCCTCAGTCAGATCTCCCATCTGATGTCCAGATATGCCACGAGTCCCCTCCCTGGCATCTAAGGCTCTGTTCTGTGCTGACACTCCTGCACTGGGCAAGGAGAGCTCTCTAAAGCCGGGGCTGCTCCCCCGTGGGGCTGCACGTGGAGCACACACCATCCACGGGCGGTGAGACGTGCTCACCACGTGTGCCACCGCTGGGGCTGGGGCTGGGGGTGTGAGGGACAGGAACGGGGCGCCCAGAGGAGAGCTGCTGGTGCCTTTGCCATGGTAGGTATGTTTCCTTTGTGGGCCCTCCGCAGTGAAGGCGCTCAGCCAGCTCCAAGGATCTCCTTCTGCTGCCGTGAGCGGTGCTGGGGGTCAGGGGTGGAAGAGGGTTGGGGTAGGGAGGTGGGTCCTTGAGCACCATGGTGGAGATGGCTGCAGTGGTGTGCTCCAGGAGATGCCATCCTCACTTGTCACGCTCTTCTCCCTCCCCACTCTTTTTGTCCAAGGACATGGGACCAAGGAGAGTATGGCAGGGCTGCTGGGACGGGCAGGGGATGGTGAGGGAGGCAGGAGAAGTCCTCTGGCTCATCTCTCTCCACAAGACCAACTGCGGCTCTCTTTCATCCCTCTTCAAATATATACCTTTATTTTTATTACGATTTTTATTACGATGATGGCCGTGATTATTGCTATTACTGTTTGTTTGTTTTTATCTTGCCAAAGACGAACGGAAGCAGCTTTGGCCACTAACCTTTCCTTCCCTCTAATCTGTGTCTTTGTTGTTCTTGGTTTGTTTAGGTGGATACCCTTCGCCATGTTATCAGCCAGACAGGAGGATACAGTGACGGACTCGCGGCAAGTCAGATGTATAGTCCGCAGGGCATCAGTGTAAGAAAAAAAAACAGGCTTGGGTTCTGGTCTTTTGGGTTTGTTTTTTTTTCATTTTTGTTCTCTCACTACCAATTATTTCAAAGCCATAGGGCTCGGAATGCCACTTAGTAGGACTTGTCTTTGCTTTTACGGTCACCTAGTTTATTGCTTCTGTGTCGGTCACGCCAGCGGCGGAGCTTTGCCCACAAAAAAAGTGGCACCAGGGCAGGCTGCGTGCAGGCAGCTGGCGTCTCGCACTGTCACAGCCCATCAGCGTTCGCCGGCACCTGCGGCCACGCGCGCTCCGCCGGGCGGAGCTGCTAAACAGGTGACACCTCGTGTCACCGCGGTGGGGAATGTCCCCGCAAACACCCCGGCCTCCGTCCTGGTGGCACCATCCTGGAGCTGGCCGGTAAAAATATCCCATCCCTGGCCGGCGTCCGAGAGCGCGGCGGCGATGGGGGTGCGAGGAAATGAGGGAAAAAAGCCACAAAGCCAACCAGCGTCAAGGCAAGGAAACCTCGCCCAAGCGGGCTGGGGGAGGATGCGAGGGGGAGGGCGGTCTCTGGAGCATCTTCTCCTTGTTCTTGGGTGCGCTGGCGGGTTCTGACTAGCATGAAAATTCGTAGCGACAAGCTGTGTCGCACAGGGGGAAATCGATCAGACACACACAAGGAGAACCCAGTGTAGATTCGGGACAGCAATCCAACTTCATTTCTCAGATCAATCGTCCGCCATCTCAGCGGCGGTGACAGCAAGCTGGGAGAGGAGGGCAGCCTGGAAAAGGAGGCTGTGAGCGCTGAGTGGGTGGTGGCAGTGGTGTCCGGGGTGCCACAGAGGAGGAGGCAGCTGGCCCTGGACATGGGATGCTGATGGTTGGGACAGCGTGGTTTTGAGCCAGTCAGAGAGGTGATGATCCTCTGGGATGGTGGTCCTGCAGCCCAGCACGGTGCAGCAACCAGTCCCATCACCCTCCAGCCCACCGGGCCATTTGTCACCTGGCCTGTGACCATCTTGCAGGACGGCCACCACCAGCGTGCAGAGGGGTGCCCTGGGACGGGGGGCTCTGCTCCCCTCTCCCGCGGGTGCCAGGGCTTAGTGGGCGGCTTGACGTCAGGAGGCAGAGGCAGGGAGGATTTGTGAAGTAATGTAATTGAACATGTGCAGATAATTATGTCTCATTACATAAGCCCCTTGCAAAAACGGCACTTGGAAATGCCACATGAAAGAGCCTATCGTTCCGCATTAATTTCTCCATGCGCTGAATTTATTCCCTTTCTGGCTTTTTAATACTTGGAGAGTAAATGAATCGCAGGCTGATCATGATAAGAGATGATACTTTTGTATAAATTAAAATACCCCCAAGGAATGAGGCTGAGCTGATTACAGTTGCAGTTGGCTTGGAAAATAACAGTGGGCTGGGTTAAGCCAAAATTTGGCAGGGGGGAGGGTTGCTGTCGGGGATTATGAGGCAGGGAGAGGAGAAGGAAGAGAGAGTGAAAACTCAAAAGCTGAATAGGACAAGGAGAGCTGGGTTGGTGTTTCTGCCTGTGGTTCTCTGCGGGAGAACCATTGTTCCCATGAGTAGCAATGAGAACTGGTGAACTGAGAGTGGCAGGGGCTTGGTGCATCCCAAACAGGGACCTGACATGTTTGGCCTGATGTCTTCTCGGGCTGGTGTTCAGGCAGGGCAGGAGCCCAAACTGACCGATACTGGATGTTGTCAAGAGAGGGGCAGGTTGGCAAAGGGGCTGCACTGTGTGGGTGACTCCTCAATTCCCCATAAAGCTGTGGTAGGCATGGGGAATGAGGCAGGGAGTCCAGAGCTGAGCAGACAGTTTAGGAAGCACCTTGTGGATTGCCTGTTTGTTTCCCTGTATCCCAGTCAGTGTGCTCCAGCCTGATTGTCACTTAATGTCTTCCCACCAGCTTGAGGTCCCTTGATGGATCCCAGTTTGTCCACTCTGAAATGTGGCTGCCCTTTTGGAAGCATTGGTGCTGGGGAACTCCTCAGTTCAGGCAGGGTGACTGCCTCCAACAGGCAGGAAAGGCTTCCCTGCCTTTCCCTGCACCCTTCCATGGCGAGGAGGGGCAGCAGAACGCGGAGCAGAGCTGATAGTGACACAGAAATCTGCCGTCCCCGCGTCACCCGGGCGTCCCCGGGAGCTGCTGGGAGGAGATGAGCCGAAGCCCAGTCAGGAGCCCTGTCACAATGATGTCTGCACGGGGCTGAGGTTCAGTCATCCCTGGAGCCCCTCAGCACCGGGAAGGCAGCGGCAGGTTGCCCAGCTCCACTGCTGGGAACCTTGGCAGGGGAGACAACGCTCGGGGTTTGCCTTCCTTGATGGAGGATGAATTTTTAAACGCGTGTAAGTCGTGACAGCTGAGAAGAGGGATCTACCCAAAGCCCAGTTGCCTGCGTGGCTCTGCTGCTGTGGCTGACAGGCTGCTCTGCAGGGCAGGAAGGGCTGGAGTGGGTTCTGCATCGTTAGCAGGATAATGGGCAGCGTCCCAGCCATCACCAGCACTGTGACCCACGGCCGTGGCTGAGGCAGGGGGAGAGCAGAGCCTTCTCCCTCACAGCTGGGGACAGCACACTGACAATGGAGGGGTGGTGGAGACAGGAGCTGTCCTGAGGATATCCAGCCTTGGGTCAGACTGAAAAGAAGCAGGGACCTCCCCTCTTTTCAGGAGCTTTGGGGTGTGAGCCACCCCTTTTGGCAGACTTCAGGGCTGTAGGTTTTGCACCATGCAGTGAGAGTTGTTAAATGTCTGGGCTCTCTGGCCAGGGTTTGTTCATGGGGGTCCACGTGTGTATCCAGGAGGTCCCCCGAGACCAAGGATTTCAAAGCATTTTGGGAAGTTCAGGTTCTGTTTGGCTCTGGTAGAAGTTGGATCTTTATTGTCACAGTCCTCTGGAGGGTCCTACTCTAAAACATCACCTTTTCCTGACACTGCCCTGTGGATGTAAATCCACCAAGTGTTTTACTTTCCCTGTATGCTAAGGAATGAGTGAACTATAGTCATCTTAAAGCCCTTTCAGAAATTTGGCTTTGGACTTTAGTTTACAGATGATTTTAAAGTGTAAAATGATGAGCTGTTCTTAAAGTTCATCAGAGAGTAAAGGTTTTGTTTTAAAACTGCTGCTGTGCAGACCTGTGCCTGTTCACAGTGTGTATGTGTCCTGGATGGTGGTGGCCAGTGGCAGGGTGTGACAGGGAGTTTTGTATGCACTCTTGTCCGCAAGGATTGGTACAGGAAGAAGCTGAGAGCTCCTTACTTTGCCTGAGATCTTTTGTTCTAAAAAGTCGAGCCTTAGGAAAAAAGTTGTTGCTCTGTTCCTCAGCCAGCTGCAGTTCACCATCACGGTCAGTTTTTGGTTTGTGGTCATGACCACCAGCTGGGGTGTGGAAGTTGATCTGGCAGGGCTTCAGTGCACAAGCTCCATCCACAAGGAATGCCTTGGTGTGTTGTGATGGCCAGGAGTGCCTGGCCATGACCTCTGGGATGTCCTGACAAGGCTGGATTCTCTGATGTGTGATAAGACCTTCAGTGCATATTGTAAGGAGGCCCTGATGAAAGTTCTTAAAAGCTCAGAGGTCTGAAAAAGCTTTGAGGCTGCTCTGTCAGACTGGGCAGTACCTGGTGTGTTTGGAGGCTGACCTGACTCCCTGTGGGGACAGGATTTGGTCACAGGAGGTGGGGTGCTGGGACTGCCTCTGTGCTGAGCAGAGGGCACCTTTAAAAACTGGCAGAAAGTCATCTCCCAGCCCCACGTAGGAGGCCTGGGCAGGGAGCCAGCCAGACTCGCTGGAGGTGACAAAAATGCTGAGACCTGTGGAAATGGGCACCAAAACCAGTTGCTTCAGCAGTCTTTCACTGGGGCTCCAGACTTGGATGGTCACCAAGGCTTTGCCTGGGCTTTGGCACCAGAAGGTGACGGTTGAAGAGATGTCCTGGAGACTGCTCTGTCTTTGGCATCTGCCCCTCCTGAAGAAGTCACAGCCATGTGCAAGGAGCAGCAGCCTCCTCAAAAGACTGCCTTGTCTTTGAGGGAGATCCCAAGTGATTTACTGCAGTCAAACCCCAGGGGATCTCCTTGCTTGGAGGAGGTAGAGCCATCGAGGTGGAATTGGATGAATCCCGTGTGTAGCTTGATCCATGCAGCGATGGAGTGAACTCCAGGATGAGTGGGAATAGTGCCTGCATGCCCTCTGCCTGGGGAAGGATGCAGCCTCCTCATGGAGGACTTCCCCACACCAAAGGATGGTGTCAAGATGTCACAGCCAACCTTGAGTCCTCCTTTCCATGACTTGACCCCCAGCTTATGGCCTTCCCAAGGTCCTGTTGGCCTCTCCCCAGCATTCCCTTGACTTCCCACCGGATGTGACCAAGGTTTTGTTCAGCCACACAAATTCCTGAAGCACAGGAAGGCTCATTCCCAATCAATTCCCAGTACCTTCCAAGGATTTTGGGGAGCAGGGTGCTGAACACGGAGCCGCTGCTCAATGTCTTCTGTGGCTGGCAGGCAAAAGCCTGGCTAAAAATAGTTGAGCACAATAGGGCCAGAGCCCTGCTCCATGCAGCCCCCGCTGCTCTCCCCCCTCCTGCTCGCCGTAACGACCCTGCAAACACTAAATGGCATCTGAGTGCATTAAGCAGCAAACTCTCCGGTGACATAGCAATTACGGCTCTGAAATAGATTTGGTGCGTCACGGAAGATAAGGGTTTTGAAAGTTTCTGTTGTGATTATAGCTTGTAACTCCAACAAATAACAGGCTTGGTAATAAGAGGCTGCCAGCACAGCTATTGTGGTTCTCTCTCACTGATGGCACGTAAATTGCTATTAATGTCCTAAGTGTACTTGAATATGCCAGTCTCGGGGCGGCGGAGTTGGCTCTGTGTCTCTCTTTACGTGGCCTGTCATTGTCGGGCTGATAATCTACAGTAATTGCTGCCTCTTGCAGCAGTCCAAGATGTGTGAGGGTGGATATTGCATCTCTGAAGCGCAGGGATGGTGGGTCAGGGCCTGGCTGTGGGTGGGAGCTGGTGGGGGCAGTGGGCATGGGGTACATGGGGCTGGTGATGCTCGTGCATCGTCTGGTGTCACGCTTGCACCCAAAGTGGAGCAGAGTGGGCTTTGCTAACCTGTGAGCCAGCTGAAGTCGTGATTCCTGCTTTCCTTGCTATTGCCTGAACCCCTCTGCTCCCATGCACGTGTGGAAGAGCGCATAGGCACAGCAAGGGGTGTGCATACACCTCTTGTCTTGTTTGCTTTGTGCGTGTCCCGCTGCGAGGTGGTCTGACTCCTCAAACGTATTCTCGTGCCTGTCAGCTCTTTGCTGCCATCACACAGCCTCTCAGGCAGGCAGGAGTTGGGCAGCAGCACCTCGAGGTGGGGAGTTTTCCTGCCCTCAGCCCTCTGGGGTGTGCAGGCTCCCAGCTGGCAGGGCCAGCTCTGGATGATGCAGTGGGACAGGCAGCCAGAGCGGGCAAAGCAGCCCACGCCTGTCTAAAGCGGGACAGCGACTGCTGCCAACTGGAGCTTGGGCAGTGCTTGGGAAGGATTAATTAGCCAAGCACTGAATCAATGTCAGAGCAGGCAGAGGAGGTTGGGTGCGACATCTGCTCCTCTCCGAAGGGGATGGCAGGCGCAGAGGAGCAGCTTCTGCGCGCTGCCGGCTCCTGCCCGCGGCAGCCGGGCCCGCCGGTAGCTCGGCTCTCCAGCGCCTGGACTGTTTGCTTCTGCATCTGTTTTTAGGAGAGGACACAAGTTGTCTGCCATGGTTTGCTGCGTGAGCCCTCGGATGGGATATAGTGGTGGCACCTCTGTTGTGCTGTGGCTCGGTTTCCCTCGATGAGGTGGGGATGTGGAGCTTTTCTGGGGGACACAGCACAGCTCAGCAGTTCTGTGGGACCCATTGTTTGTTCTGCATGTTCACAGCATTTGGGTCCAGATAACATTCAGGCTGCTGGTTCTGGAGTGAGGTGTCTGCTATTTTCTTTCTTCCGTATGAGGAAGGGTCATAGTCAGGGGTTAGGGATGGGCTTTACATGAGCACTTGCAGTTTATCAAGATCTGTTTTCAATGGAAATGTTTCTGCCCTATATCACTGATGGAGCCCTGTGGTCTGGGGTGGGGTGGGGGAGTCAGAGGGGACATCTTTGCCTCCTGCAGCAGTCCCAGCTGTGGGAGAAGCGGGGGTCTGAGGTGGATGGGTGCCTTGCCTAGGGGTGTGTGTGCCTTGACTGATGTCCCTGCGTGTCCCTTCCTTCAGGCTAATGGAGGTTGGCAAGACGCTACTACCCCATCGTCGGTGACCTCCCCCACAGAAGGCCCTGGCAGCGTTCACTCTGATACCTCCAACTGATCTCCCAGCAAATTGCATCCCTGGCTGAGCCGGCCCCGGCGGGGGCGGGAGGGGAGGGGGCCTCTCCTAACACCGCAGCAGTCAGACTGGAGGTGAACCCAATCAGCACACACAAGAAGACTCCTTCTCTTCTCTTCTCTTCGTCGGGATGCTTTTTTCAGCCAATCTGGACACTTCTTTATACTCTCTTCCCTTTCTTTTCTGGGTAGAAGCCGCTCTCCCCCCCCCCCCCCCCCCCCCCCCCCCCCCCCCCCAACCCCCCCCCC
>JANRGV010000120.1:26965221-26989080 GCA_024734035.1 Alethe castanea | reverse complement strand
CAGGGCAGCCTGCCCAAAAGACACAGGTCAGAGATCCGAAGGTGGGTTTGGCACCATCTCTGTTGGAACCCAGAAACCTGGGATTTGTGAGCTTTCTGGCACTGAGCCCCTGGAGAACACTGCTTTTGACCTGAGGCCTTGGAGAAGGCTCCCAAATTTAAGTAACAGTTAAAATCACTGGTGTGTAGTTAAATAGAAGTGTGTGATTTCACACGGTGAAGGGTTTTGAATTTGAGGTTTTTAGAATATAGCAATAAGTATGGGACAAGATGGAGGATTTTGGGTGTTGTCTCTTTCTGTCTTTTTCCTTCTTCATGCTTTCAGGCAGTAGTTTCTGGTTGTATAGCTAGTGCTGTTCTGCAGGTCACAGGAGTCTGGTTATCAAGTCAAAAGTATAAATAATATAGGTGTTAGCTCTTTATTGGCCTGTTTAGCTTTAAAAGACCTTGTAACTAGCTCAATTCAGCTCCATTTTGCTTGCTTTTAGCTGGTAGCTAGAAGTGTTGCAGAGCTCTCTGTACTTTAAATAAGATTTAATAAAGAACCAAGCCTGAGCACGAGAAATTTGTTTCCTCCATGTTTTTAATCCTGGCTCTGAGTGAAGACAGAAGAAAATGAGGACAAGCCACTAATTATGTGGTGCAGTTACCACATTTACACATCTGCAAGCAGTTTAGGGGTTAGGCTGGAGCACCAGGAGGTGCCAGTCCTCACCCAGTTCCATTCCTGAGTCTCCTCCTGCCTGGAGCACCAGGGTGGCTTTGGCCAGGCCAAACGAGAGTGGCACTTGGTGGCCAGAAGACCTGGCCAAAGAGGATGGTGCAGCCAAGGACCTGCAGCCATATCTCCCATGGCAGCAGGGAAATATCATCAGGACCTCCTTGATGTGGGGTGCTGCAGGCTTGGGACACTTGTGTGGGGGTGCAGCCATGCACCCCAAACTTCTTCCTCCCCAATGCCATGGGGAACTCACTTGTTTGGACACACACATGCACGGGTTGGGCGATGTGGTGGCCACAGAGAGGGGCCCAAGGGCTCTCTCTCCATCCCATGCATGAACCTCTCTTGTCACTCAGAGCTGTGCACCTTGTCCAGGGGAATCACACCATCACCATCAGCAAACCACGGCCAGGCTGGTGACAGGAGCGCTCCCTTTGCCAGCCCCACTCATTGTCCAGGCAGCACTGGAACAGCAGTGTCTGTGAGGATGGCAAAGCGAGATAAAAGGGCTTTTCCTAGTTGATCCTTTCTTCTATGAGGGCCTTTTCCTCTGGGTAAGCGTGAAGTCTGCCTCTTTCCTGGCTGTTATTAAAAGTCAGGGCTAAAATCCCTTTGGGAGTGGAGAAGGCAGATAATCCTCTCTCCTTCTGACCTTCTTTCCCTTCTCACTTTGCAGGCTTATTGCAGCTCCCCGGGAGTACCTGCTCTATTTGTTATACTCCTTCTCCTCCAAAAAAAAGACCCTCGAAAAACACATTTGCACCAAGAATCGGCCAGAAGGGTCCCAGCACCCCCAAGCACCCCCCTGGGCTAGATGGGTGATGCCTTCCAAAAACAGCAGCTAGAGAGTCAGCTGGCAATATACATCTTAAACCTACTAGAGGAGCAAAAAAGGAGGGCAAAAAAATATTTAAAAGGGCCTTAAACCACCAAACTCCTCTGCTATTCCTCCTCTGCAGAATAAACAGCTCGGAGCAGTTTTCTCTTCCCTTGCACAGAGCCGCAGACATCTGTCCCCAGGGCTGCGGAGCAGCGTGATGAGCCGCAGCAGTGGGAGGGGGGTGTGCCTGCCTCTGCTCTTCCAAAAGCCCCCAAACCCCGGGGTTTTCCACCGGGAAAAGCGCTGACGCAGCCCGGGAGGCGCCGGGCACGGGAGAGCTGCAGAGCCAGCCCCTCCTGCGCTGGGATATGCGCCTTTAATGGCAGGTTAATCCTGATTTGGGGCTGGTAATGTGCGAATGTGCGGCTGCGGGATGCGCGGGGCTCCAGCTACCTCTAGTGGAAAGCAGGCAGAAGTGGCTGCTCCAGGGGGATCCGCATCCCCCCGCCTGCCTGGCAGGCTCACCGAAATGTTTATCTGCCAAAAAAAAACCACTTCACCCCGTTATTCTCAGCCCAAACGCAGCTCACGGGGCTGGGTGTTGTGGGTTTGGGCGGCTTTTCTCTGCCAGGAACACCCAGGATCTGCTCATCCCACCAGGCTGCAGAAGGTCCGTGCTGTTCAAGAGCTCATGGGCTGCTCCCAGCAGGGATTCTGCAGGACCACAAACCTGTTTTTCCCGGGGGGATTGGCTTGGCGGGGCTCTGTGACCTCCCTGTGAGGACACACCCAGCGAGGCTGGGAGCAGAAGGATGGGCACCCTTCTCCTGGTGTCACCAGCCACCCAGACACATCCTCAATTAGCACTGAAACCTGGATGTGAATTAGGAAAAGCAGTGTTCAGTGCAGGAACTTTTCACTGCCGAAGAGCAGAAGCTCACTGCAGAGGTAAATGGTGGCAACAAGCGGCCACAAACACTAGGGATGAGCAGGACAAGATTTCCTCTGCTTTTCCATGGCATATCTGTGCCCAGGAAAAAGGCCCTTTCACTGGATTTTCTAGCTGTAACCCCACGGAGACCAAATCCCCTTCTTGTTTCTTTCTAGCCTCAAAACCTATTGCATTTTCCACAATCACGAAGGTGATTTTATTTCAAAAATTCACAGGAATCCAGGAGCTGACACTTTCCAAAAGGTCCCCACATTGATTGCCCTTGACCAACAGCAGAGCAGCAAGAGGAGGCAGCAGCTACAGGCCCTCAATTCCACAGCCCCACAGGGTTCTGCACCCAGGAACAGCTCCTGTACACATGGCCTTCAAAATTATATACACAAAATTATAAAGAAATGGGAATATTTTACCTCCAGTAAGCTCTGGCTTTGCCTGGAAGACACTTTTTAAAAATAAAGGTGGGCCAGGCTGCTGGAAAGAGCAGCAGCCAAAACAGAAACCACTTTTTCATGCTGCTGTTTGCACTGTCCCCTGAAGGCAAGGAGAGGAGGCTGTGCCATTCTCCCCCTGCCCCCAGGTCCAGAAGTGCCTGAAAACCATTGCAGAGAATGGTGAACAAGCTCCAAGTGTCAGGGACAAGTGGGGCTGATGGGAAGGATTAGACATTAATGAGAGCCATCTTCCAAAGCATCCATCACTCTGCTTTCACGGGTTTCTTAATGGGGTGGGAACTCTGCCATAGCTGGGTTCTTTTTATTTAAAGCTGAGATAAAAAGCTGGAGAGGTATTAATATTAATTAAGAGACAGACATTCACAGAAACTTTCTTTACCCCGCATCACACCCAACTCTCAGTCCCACTTCAGGGAACAACCAGATTTTTTCCAGAAAGAGCTAAATTGTTCTGCAGAATTTATGAGTCTTTGTCACTTCTGCTGGGACTTTTATCCCACAGGGCAGGAAGCAAAGGCTGCACCAGATAAAAGCTTCTCCCTACCCAATTCTCTGTCCTGCGGTGTCTTACAAATATTTCCATTTTTTGAAGTGGGGGGAAAAACATCTTGTGCTGATGTTGAAATAATCTTAATTTTTGGAAAGCAGGAAGAAAGAAGTCGCACTGGAATGCTGTTGGTTTGACATTTCCCTCATTAGGGACGTGAGCTGGGGGTTTTAGGTGGCAAAGCAGCTGGATGCTGTGGGGCAGAGCTGGTCCCGGGGTCGATTAAAGGGGGTGGAAGGAGGGGCAGGCTGGGAGAGAAGCAAAGGCAGAAGGAGCTCGTTTGAAATAGGGAAACTGAGGCACACAGGCTCTCCTGGGATGAGCATCCCACTCCCTCCATGTTTAAGAGATGAGAGAGCAGGAATGTTACAGGACAGCAGGCTGGAGAACATGATGGATAAATCCTGCCCTGGCACAGCCCTGCTCCTGGTGGAGCCAGCAGAGCCCAAGGGGATGGGAAACAAGGGCTGGGAGAGCTCCCCTCTCTCATCCCTCACCCCAAGGATACCCCACTGCCTAATTTTCCCCTGCTGCCTCCTTGGTTGCCTTGAGCCTCACTTCAGAAATAAAAATTGTGAGGAAAAAAAAAAATCATAAATAAAGACTTGTAACCTTCCAGAAGACTTTCGACTGCTGAAATAATGCACGCAGAGAGGAGATCAAGAGTGATAAGTAAAAAAATCCAGCTCAGTTCGGGGGGGGGCTCCACGAATTCGCAGTGGGGGAAAGGTAATTCTGTGGTCAGTGATGAACAACAGGGCTGTGGGGTTGGGGATGCTTCTCCTGTGCCCCACAGGTGAGGAGGACACGGCCCCGGGTCCCAGCCCTCCTTGTCCCCAATCTGTCGTTCGGGACTCGGCCACGAGATGGAGGCTTCTGCCTGCAGAGAGGAGCAGGGCAGCCTGAGAATCCCCAGAGGTGTTTCCAGCCAGCTATGGGGTCCCCAGCTGCTGTCCCCAGCCCTTGGGGACACGCCAGGCACTGTGGCGCTTTGGGGATGGATGGTGAACCGGCCCAAGAATGGTCCCAAAGGTGATTCCCAAAAGTGCTGCACCCTGATCCTCCCTTCCCGAAGCCAGGTCGCCACCGGGGTTTGCTGCAAAACGTCGGTGGAAAGCTGGGGTGAGCAGGAGGGGGATTCTTCACCCCCTTCCCAACAGCACTGCCCCTTCGGGAGCTCGGGAACAGGCTGGGAAGGCAAAACAGGGCTGGAGTGACCCCACAAGATACTCCGGGCTGGGGAAAATTGTCAGGAATTTCAGCCGGACATTCCCAGAAAAAAAAAAATATTAAAAAAAAAATTTAAAAAAAAAAAAAATCATGTTTCAGCAGAATTATGGGACTCTCCATTTGGGATTTTTTTAATCTGGCTAGCAGGGAAATTGGGGAAAAGCAGTCCAGGTGGACGCTTGAGGTTCTGGTTGGCAAACTGGATTGGAGCAGCAGCGCATGGCTGAGAGCAAGCAGGACAACAGCCCCAAAGACAAATTTGTGTGTAATTTAGAAGGTGCAGATCTTTCCAGGGAGGAGGGAATGCCCTTTGCTGCCTGTCTGAACCCCGCAGAGCTGCGAGCACAGGCACTGTGTGTCCCTGTCCCCCGGAGTGTCCCCGGGGTGCCCAAGCCACGGTGATGCCAAGGGACGACCCCACTGATTTATAGGGCGGCTGTGGCTGTGTGCGGGGTGAGAAGGGAGCTTTCCCAACCCCTTTCTTGCAGCAGCCCAAACCTGAGCGCATTAAATGTGCCGGAGGAGTGACCCTCCGCGCCGGGTGGCGCTGGGTGTTTGTCGCCGGTGTGGCTCTCAGGGACACCAGCCAGTGCCACCCTGGCGGGGCAGGGCGCTGTGGCGGAGGTGATTCATTAGCGGCGGTGAACATGTGTCGGCCTCCACATCTGCCCCTCGCCAGCAGGGCACCGTCAGCGAGGTGTCACCGCGGTGTCACCACTTTGCCGCTCACCTCCTTCCCCGACGTGATCGGCTGCGACATCCGCGCCAGCTGCTCCGAGCGGGCGAGCGCCGGCCGCTCCCTGCTCGCCAGCCCGGCCACGGGCAGCTCCTGCCGCCCACCTGCCACCTCCGTGGGTGCCCGCCACTGTGTCCCCACGGTCACTGCGGGGTCAGGGACACCGAGCGGTGGCACCTGCGCGTCCCTCCCTGATGCTGACAGCAGCCGCTCCATACCCTGCCTCGCAAATCTCTGGATGTCTGGGCTCCTCGTGCTTCATTGGTAATTAACACGATCATTAATAGCGTGCTGGGGGTGATTGGCTCGGCAGAGCCGCTTGCAGCTGCTCTTAGTTGAGGTGGGACCATGGCAAGCGCTCGGAGCCTCTGAACCTGTGCTCTGCAGGCAGAGAGAGAGACACAACTGGCACACACCACGCTGGCACCAACACAGATGGGCTTTTTATCCTTCAGGAATTTTTAAAGAGCTCGTGTGCCTTCGCTGTCCACGAGTCCCTTTTTGGGAGGCACTGGGATCTCGCTGTTCCTGGGCATAATATCTGAAGTGCCATCGTTTCCCCCGGCATACCCCACGCTGCAAAACCCCTGTTCAGCATCACTCCTGATTTCCCAATCCAGGTCCCGGGAAGTGCTGCCCTCAAACAATGCAGCCGCCTTTTCCTGGCTCAGGCTGCAGAAGTGCACATCACATCCCTTTCCCTCGCCTGCCTGTTTCCACAGAACTTGTAGGAACTTAATTATCTCTGAGACTTCTGCCCCTGTCAAACCAGGCTGCAGCGGGCCAGCAGCCTTCAAGAGATAATAACAGGGACGGACAGGCGGCGAGCATCCTCTGCGAGCAAGGTCAAACCATCCCTCCTTCCCTCCCACTGAATCCCGGGCCAAACCCGAGCGCCAGGGCAGGACCATCCATCCCTTCCCGCAGCCACAAGTGGGAACTGGGAGGACGAGGAGGCGAGAGATGCTGGTGGCGGCCGTCAAGCAGCGGGCCCGTAATAACCTCATGATGAGGCTGGAGATGCCGGGCAGGGGGGGCAGGTGCCGTCCTTCTGCTGCCCACCGGCAGCTTGAGGAGCCAGAGCCTTGTCAGGCTGTCTCCTGCCTCTCACCTTGCTCCTCATTAGCTCCCCGCCGTGCTGCCGTGCGGGCAGATGGGGCAGAGCCCCACCGCCGTGCCCGGCGTGCTGCACAGATCCCGAACACATCGCCTCCGCCTCCCGCAGGGAAGGGATGCTCAGATCCCGAGCAAATCCCCGCAGGGAAGGGATGCTCAGATCCCGAGCAAATCCCCGCAGGGAAGGGATGCTCAGATCCCAAACACATCCCCGCAGGGAAGGGATGCTCAGATCCCGAACACATCCCCTCAGGGAAGGGACGCTCAGATCCCAAACACATCCCCGCAGGGAAGGGATGCTCAGATCCCAAACCCAGCCCCGCAGGGAAGGAATGCTCAGATCCCAAACACATCCCCGCAGGGAAGGGATGCTCAGATCCCAAATACACCCCTGCAGGGAAGGGATGCTCAGATCCCAAACCCAGCCCTGCAGGGAAGGGATGCTCAGATCCCAAACACATCCCCGCAGGGAAGGGATGCTCGCCCCAGCGTGTTTCCCGGGGCCAGGATGGATGACTGTGCCCTCCAGCTGCCTGGGAATCCCGTGTGCCTGCCAGGAGGGTGAGCTGGAAGCAGGAAAGCTCCCGTGGCTCTGTGCAACACCCCGGTGGTGCTGGCCGAGGACAAGGGGACAGCCTGGTGCAGTGCTTGGGTGTCAACAAGTCATCCAGGGGGATTTGGGCAGCCACAGGATGCATTCCCTGCCAAAGCAAGGCACACATCTTCCAGCAGGAGCAGCCAGAGCTCTGAGATGCTGCCTGGGCAGCCTCCAATGCGGGAGAGGGACCAGGAGAAATGTAAGCCACCAGAAAGGACAAGCACAAGCAGAGGGAAAGGGACGGGACTTGTTGGTCAATTCCTTCTAGATCCCATCTCCAGGAAAGGGGCTCCTACATTTCTCCCATATCCCAGACCTCTGCCATGTTTCCAGGGCAAGAGATAGAGCTGGAAACACAACTCTGTGCTTTTCACAAGACCAAAGCAATGCACAAGCTCCTGCATTTGTCCAGAATAAGCAACACTTCCAGGATGGACAGGTATTCCCAGCCAGAGCTAAGTTATCCAACAGTATGGCAAGAGTTGAGCCTACACTCGAGAGCAAGGGCTCCCTGCCATTTATTGCCTAAGGATCACATTGTTTAAGCATCTCCAGCAAGCCAGATCCAGCAGGAGCATCACCAGGTGTGGGGGAGACACTGCTGGAGGCCACAGGCTCCCAGCACCACAGGGGGACACACTGCAGCTGTTCTGCCAGGGGGGCTGTGTAAGACCCCCAGAAATGCCATGGGAATGAGAACCTGGAGAATGCATGGATGGCCTCCCAGGAAAAACACCCCGTGGTGCTTTTTCCCCCCCTCTGAGGAGTGTCTCTGCTGATGTGTCCCTGTGCAGGCCTGGGTGGCAGGAGGGAGCTGCAGGAGGGCAGTGGTGGTGCTGTGTCAGTGTGGGAGGAGATGACCCAGGGCATTCCTCTTCTCCAAGAGCCCCAGCAATTTTGTCATGATCGGGATATCCCACCACCCTGACTCGATCTTTGGTCTTGGCTGGCCAGCAACACCTGGATCAGAAGCACCAAAACACTGATTAAAGGAGGGTGGGGAGGGGACTCTTCACCCCCCTGCACTCTGCCAGCCTTTGTACCTTCTGCTGTGCCCATCTTTTTCCACCAATCCTCACCAGAAAAGTCGAGCTGTCTTTCTAACCACAATGATTTCCCTCTCTCCCTGGGGAATTTTTGTGCTGCTCCCACTGCAGTGACCCACAGAGCCCAGAGCAGCTTCTCTGGGCTCCTGGCCATGCTGGGGGGGTGGCCTTGCTGCAACCATGGTGATGGCCACACCACCGAGAGTCACGGCCCCAAACAGGCCTCCTCAAGCTAATATTTGCCTAAAGCAGCATTCAAGATCACCATGGATGAGCCCTCTCAGTCGTCCTAAAACAAACCAGGACACCTCTGCACCGAAACCCACGGAGGCACCACCAGCAGCCATCTGCCAAGCTGTGGCTGTTCACATCAGGGGAGAGCCTGGCCATGGAAATAGAATTTTTTTTTTCTTACCCTGGATGTTAACCTGCACTTGAACAAAGCATATTTTGGAGGAGCAGCACCAATGCCCCCTCAGTGCCTTCCAATTCCCCCACATCCAGGGCAAGAAGCTGGCTCACCTCCCACAGGCCACC
Organism: Alethe castanea; assembly: GCA_024734035.1. Taxonomy (NCBI): domain Eukaryota; kingdom Metazoa; phylum Chordata; class Aves; order Passeriformes; family Muscicapidae; genus Alethe; species Alethe castanea. The sequence continues at coordinate 26,980,326 of JANRGV010000120.1, read as the reverse complement.
AGCAGAGCTGAGAAAACACCTCAGCCCCAGAGCCACCAGCTTTACTGAGCTCCTCAACCCCACAGAGGAGACAGGGAATGGGGGGCTCCTGATTCCACCCAAGGGTCACAGCCTCCCCCACACAGCTCTGAGAGGGGCAGAACGAGGCGTTTTTGCTCCTTTTGTCCAGGCAGGCTGCAGTGCCAGGAAGGAGCTTTGAAGGCACGCGGTACCTGTGCGGAGGGAGGGGGTGGGGGGTGTGAGCGTACAGAGCTATTAATTAAAACTGCTCAGTCAGATGCTATAGAGAGATTAGTTGTCACATTGTGTTAATGGCAAGCTTGGCAACGCCGCGAGAAGGGGCAGGACTGCCCGCCGTCCCCTCAGCTGTTCAAGTGCCACGTTTATACCCAGCCAGAATGACTAATTGGCAGGTTTTGTCGAACAGAAGCCCCCTTGTTATTGGGAAAAGATCAGTGCCTTAATGAAGGAGAGGGAGCAAGGGGATGTGTGGGTACAGAGGAGCTGCAGCACCCCTGTGCAGAGGTCCCCGGGGAGGCAGAGCTGCTGTCCTGTCCTTGTGACACAGGGAGGCTGGAAAAGCCCAGAGCCAAGGATGGCACAACACTGGGTCCTTCAACAGTGCACCAAACCCACAAGCAGCCCCAGAGCTGGGGGCCTGTGGAGAGATGGAAATATCTTCCTGGACCCTCCCAGCTCAGGGGGTGATCACAGGACAGGACTCCCCAGCTCTGCTCTTCATCCTCCTTCTCAGGTGTTGGATTTTCTCTCCTTGTTTGTGTTCCTCACCTTCTTTTTCTTGCTACAGGGAGAAAGAGAGCACAGAAAAAGGCTTGAGGAAGCTCCCAAATGGCAGCTCCAGGAGAGCATCACAGCCTTGGCCACTGGAGGATACCCAGTGCAAGCATAGAGCTCACCCAGCCTTGCCTCAGGGCATGGGGTAGGAGGTCCCTGCTGCCTATTCTAGCTGTAATTTCTCCCCTTCTTTCCCACTGAGGTGCCCTTCCAAATTTCCACACCCAAATTAACTCCTTTTTGACATGGAAAGCACCCCTGATTTGGGCCTTCTGCCCCCACCAGCTGGGACAGAGATGTGCTGAGTTCCATGCCTGGGCACAGCCCTTGGAAAAGCTTTTGCTGGACACAGATGCCAGTGCCAAGAGAAGCTCAGAGCAGTTTGGTATTAGCCCTGCAGCCTTCAAAAGGATTGGTGGCAATGGGCATTGTTTCTGCCCTCTGATGGACAACCATACCCTGAAGAAGGAGGAATCAGGGGAAAATGTTCTCCCCATTTTACAGAAGGAAATTCAGATACGGGGTCACAAAGCTCTACAGGTGTCCACAGCATGCATGATTTATGCACCTTGAATCTTGTCCTGCTTGGTTTGACAAGGTGTCCCTTGGAAAAGTGGTGGGTGTAAAACTGAGGTACAGCATGGCTGTGCCACCCACTCCAGGGTCTTGCCTAGATATCCCCATCCAGGTGTTTTCCTGAGGTTTTCAAACTGATCAGCCTGTTTAGCCTAACCAACACAGTCCCCAGAGGCCTGATTCTGCCTGGAATATCTGGTTCTCTCCCACCCCAAATTCAGCTTTATTTTGTGGATTCTGGCCATGCTGGAGGGCAACAGGGAGCACATGGGGGGATGCTGATGTACAGCAGCGAGGCTTTTCTTCTCCCACACGCACTAGTCTGAGAAACTAGTTGAAACTCCTTGAAAGTGAGCCTTGTATGAGGGGTATCAGCAAGTTTCCAGGCTGCCCTGCTGCCCCAAGATTGGCATGGAGGAGACAGGTGAACCCCCAGTGCTGCTGAACAACACCCAGCACATTCAGTGGGTGTGCAGTGGGAAGGTGACTTCCTTCCCAAGGAGGGGTGGAGGGGCTGTCACCCCTCCAGGTAGCCCCAGGCCAACAGCAACTTGCCCCAAGGGACTTGGGGGTGCCAAGAGTTCAGCAGCAACCTTGGGTGGGAAGCAGCTTTTTTGACTTGGATTAAACTGCACAGCTCTGGGGCGGGGTGGAAAGCTGTTCAGGCATGTTGTGTGCACAGCAAAGCAGGAATTTCTTCACAGTAGCTATTCTAAAGCTAAGCTGGGCATGATTTGAACTTGAAGCCACGGCCAGTGGAGTGATTTCAGGGCAAGTCCAAGCTCTGTGCTTCCATACCTGTTTATGGTACCCAGCTGGGCTCTCCTGAAGTCAGCTCCATCCCTGCTCCAGCCATCAAGCAGCTCAGCTGTTTCACAGCCAGGGCTGCAGCCTGACCCTCTCAGCAGTGCTGGCTGTGGATGGAGGTGAGGCAGACAGGTCACCATCAACACCACTGCCTCCCCCAGGCCAGATTTGGGGTAGGGTGATGTGACAGCTGGACACACGAAAATTCCCGTGGCGCCGGTGTGGTTCACACCTTCGAACAGCCTGTGCCCAAAGTGCTTTTTGGAAGGTCACTTTTACCTTAAATAACACCTTCAGCAGCCCTGCAATTCTCCCCTTGGCCGCAGGGTGTACCTGGAGATGACCAATCAATGGTGTGCCATTTGAATGCCAACCTTCTCCATGTGCTTCCCCTACTGATGGCTTCCCGTGGTTTTACTTCTTTTCCCAACTTTTCCATTACACAAGTCCTTACTAAGCAAATTTCTGCAAGCTCCTCATTGCCCATCAGGAGGGACAAGACACGGTTGTGTCCTGGAGACTTTGCTTCCTTTGCAACCCTGACTTCTGCAAACTTTATTTTTTTTTTTAGTACTTAATCCTTTGTTCCCGAGATGTGAATCCTTTATTCCTACTGGCCCAAGTAGACCCAAGCAAGGAAAGCACTGCATTGCACTGAAAATAAATCCCCAAAACCAACACAAACAGTGCTGGACCCAAACTTTTCCTTTGTTCTCTGCTCTTGGCCACTCTGAGCCACTCACTGCCATCCCCCATGCAGCAGCTACCTGTCACAGAAGACACTTTGTTCATGTGTTTGAGGCCAAGTTCTAATCACTGAATGTAATAGGGCAAGATGAGTGATAGATTGACACAATTAATTTCCATGTTCCCACTAGTAACATTGATTTTAGGCCACTCAGTCTTTACAAGTCACTGAATGCAAGGGAAAACTTGGCTCTGATCTGCCCAGCAAAGGTCAAAAGGGTGCTCAGAGCTTCGTATGGGAGCTCAGCTGCTCAAATGCCCTTCAGGGTTTTGATGCCTGCCCCAGTCCTGAGGCCACGAATTGCCTCTGGCTGCATTTGCTGAGGAAGGGCTCCCTGAGAAAGTTGTGTGGCCACATCTGTGGTGCTGCTTGGACACTCAAGGCTTCCCTGAGCCTGTCCATCTACTAATCATTATAACAGTAAAGCCACAAGACAGCTATTTTCTTATAGAGAGGTCTCCATAACATAACAAAAAACACTCCTCTCCCTACATAATCTTAAAAAAACCCCTATTTTAAAGATAGTAAACTAACTAGATTGTCTCTATACTCAATAAGAAAAAGAAAGGGTGTAAGAAAGAAGAAAAGTGTCTAAAAATTTACGTTAATTCTTACTATTCTTCTTTTAGCACCTAGAGTTGACTGTGGGACAGTGCATGATGCATGTAACAGAAGATGTTGTCTCCTTGACCAATAAACTACTGTCCCACTTGAAGTTTGCAAACCATCCTATAAATATGGATCAGGTTTTCAATAAAGTGCTTCTTCTGACCTAGAAAAAGTCTGTTGCCATTATTTGCCACTCTCTGCAAACAGCGACGTGGCCTGATTGTTTTCCTTGCAGAGAGCACCACAGTACCGCGACTGCTGCTGCTAAAGTAGCCTATGGAGTGAGTGTGAGGGTGTTAAAGCAGCCTATGAAGCCTGATTTCATGGCCCATTTTGGGGGAAAACGGAGTTCTTTAGCAGATTGTAACAAACAGAGAAGGAGATTATTTCCAAATCCAGCCTGGATCCTTCCTCGGAGTGAGATCCTGGCCAAAGACGCCGCACGACTCCAAAGATGCTCCATTCCCCATGCCCAGGCTGCCCCATCCTCTGCTCTGCCCCCTCCTCCGTGCCCTGCCGTGGAACAAAGCCCGTCCTAAGGCAGCCAGGCCGGAGCAGGTGAGCCTGGCTCAAAGCAGCCGTGCTATGCGCGGCATCCCCGTGGCCGGGCCAAGCCGGGAGATTCACCTGCGCCGCCCAGACAGTGAAGAATTGTTTGGAGCAAAACACTGTGCAATCAAGTGGAGATAGCAGAGGCAATGGGGTCAGGCAGGCTGCCTGGGGCATCTTTCATCTGCAGCTTCGGGAGGTGGGGTGTAAAGCGCGTGCTGGCCGGGCCCAAGGCGCGCTCAAAGGCAGCCTTGTTCTGCCAGCTATCTGCCATCTCTCTGATGTCACACGTTTCATTTGGGCAGCTCACTTCAAAGGCCTCCTTCTCGTGCTCCCTCCCTCCCTTTCTCCCTTCTGGTTTGGGTTTTGCTGTTGGAGGGATAATAGCCCAGCTTTCCAAAAACGCATATTGCTCTGCAATTAAAAGGAAAAAAAAAATCAAAGATTCTTAAAGAGCAGCTGCTCAAGTTAACCCAGCTCAAGCAGGGCACGGCTGGGACAGTCACCAGGAAACCAAAGTCTCTCATTCTCTTTCCCAGCAGCAAATCTAAACTCACCCTGGCTCTCCAGCACCCCAAACCCTCCTCCACACTCCTCTTTATATCTGCACCCACCATACTTTTGGTGCAGGTCCTGGCTCCTGCCAGCCACACGTGCAGCCCCTACCAGAGGTCCAGTTTTGGCCAGAGCTTCTAACAAGCCCTGCTTGAGGCACATCAAGCAGCAGCTCAGCAGAGCTGTGGCATGAGGGCACATGCAGCATCCAGCTCCACAGCCCTTGCTGGGTGCCTTGAGGCACGTCCTGCAGGCGGGAGGCCAAAATACCAGCCGGAATAGCAGCCACGGCATGCTGGCCATGCCAAGACAAGACATCTTGCTCAGCTGCAGCCTCTTGTTCAACAACTGTCTCTCTGCCAAGCTGCACAAACTTGTCCAACGCTGCACAAGAGAAAGATGGCATTTCAAAGGGCTAATAAGGCTCTGGATGCAAAGTGCCTGCTGGGAAAATGTGCATCCCTGTAAGTGAAGCCTAAAGAGCAGAACACATCCAGACACATCCTGGCCAAAATAAGTATTAGGTGACTTCTGGTTCTTGAGTTTAGAGACTTGGGCAAGAGCAATTTTGAGCTTTTTTTACCCCCACAACCAGAAGCTATCCAGTATAGCCAATATCTTCCTGCACACACCACACTTCCAGAAGCTGGGGATTTAGTAGGTGGGGGAAAAAAAGATGTGGGAGGAAAGGAGTGGAGGGTGTGCTGGTCCAAAGATCCTGGACAGAAGCTGTTTGAGCTGCACCACATCAGCACACCCACTGCCACCTTCACATGGCAGCCACTTCACCACATGGACATCTGGCAGCTGTACCTTGGCTCTCCTCTATGCTGAGTTTTGGTGAACAGCAGTGGGAAAAGATGCATCAATATTCAAAGGAAAAGATGGAAAATTCAGTAGAGGGAAGGAAAAAATCACGTGAACTGCAGAGCCATCAGCCTGCTGACCTGCACAAAGGTGCCTGGGCCACAGCCGTAACTTTTCAAGATGAAGCCTAGCCTGCCTGAAGGGCAGCTGGCAGCTTGTCTCAGGGATGCTCTGACCTTCATCTGCCAGAAGCGGCCCCTGAGGGTCCCCCAAATCTCCCTGGCTTCTGCTCACACCCCAGCCCCAGAGCTGAGATGTGCTGCTGCCCCTCCTCTGCCTGCAGGCACCTCCAGCCCCACCCTGAGCATCACCTCGCCCCACGAGGACAGGGGATAGATGCAGTTTGCATCCAGGAAGCCATTCCCAGGCCTTTGGGAAGCAGAAATCCCTCGAGGCTGTTCCTTGATGCCGACAGCTGGGAGAGGGGCGAGGTACCCTGAATGCCAGCAGTGTAAGCAGCAGCCTTTGCTCCCCAACCCAAGCATCCATAGGAGGATTTAGAGGACTCACAGAACTTACTGGCAGGTATTAAAAGTTCACTGGGGCTGTAATAGCAATCTGTCAGCCTGCTGCTAATCCGTCTTGACAGAAACTTTATAAGAAGCTGAAGCGTGCTAAATAGTCCTGGAGTTTAGGCAGAGCAAACACAAGGAGGGAGGTTTAAAGCAAAGGGTGTTTTCTGTGGACCTCTGACCAAAGGCCCATGCACCAGCTCAGGGTTTGACTCCTTAAATGTCTTCTCCGGAGGAGGAAAAGGAGGGACATTTTTAAAAAACACCCGGAGAGCAGCACCCTGAGCAGCTGAGGCGCTGTCCCACGGGCAGCTGGGGCAGGGGCACAATAGGGGCTCTGTGCGGGGACAGCACACTCAGGGGTGCTCAGGGCCACCATCTGATGCACCTGCGCTCACCTCCGAGTCAAGAATGCAAATAATTCACATCTGCAAATCCTGGGAAAGCCATTAGCGCTGAAACCGGATCCGCTCAGCCCACGAGGGAAGTTGGCCCGCGCGCCGCTGCCGTTTTTGGGAGCAGGGCCTGGGCTGTGCCAGCCAGGTGGAGAGCTGTGTTCTGTGCCCTCCAACCCAGACAGGACAAAAGCAGCTCGGGGGTGTCTCCCAGGACAGCCAGCCCGCTGCAGGAGTGTCACACCAGTCACCCACCAGTGCAAACCCCACTGAGAACACGGCTCAGAGTGACAGGGCTGCATTGAAGGACAGATCCCGTGGCTCTCCAGCAGGGAGGTGAGGCTTCCAGGTGCATTGTGGATTTCATTAGGGACCAGCAGCTGAGATGGCACCCCCAGTGGGTTCCTGCACCAGCGGGACTGCAAACATTCCTGGGGCAAGTTTGTGTGTGCTGGCGCTGCTCTTGACATTCCCTGCAGTAGGTTTGCTCTGGAGCAGATGGAAAAGTTTCATCACCATCTCTGTCTTTCGCTGCTCTGTTTCCCAGGGACCTCCTAAGACTTTTGCCTCTTAGCTGAGAGTCCTGCCCCCTCACTGAAACATCCCACACCCCACCAGGAGCTGTTATTATTAGGGTAACTCAAGACTTGCTCACAGGAAGGGTTTTGCACGCTGTTAAACTCTCAGTGAGAGTCTCCAGAGGCTTTTTCAGCCTCACATTCACTACAGCTTGCTGCTGAAAGAGGGGTGGAGAGCAAGTCTTTTAGCTAAAAAGGAAACTAAAGGCCTTTTAGCACGCTGTGCCAAGACACAGACACCTGGATCAGAGGGAAATAGATCCAATAAATAACAGCATACCCAGTATGGAGACAGCACAGAAGAGTGAGCAGTAGCAGTAACACATCTCCTCCACTCTCCAGCACGCCACATGTACTTGTGGGTCTAAGATCTGCTGAGCAGAACTCCTGGGGTTCCTCCAGCAGAGAAACCTGTTGGCCAGAAGGGCTCAGTAGCAGCCCAGCTCCTGGGAAGCCTGGTCTGCCATGGATTTGTGAATCCCTATGGTGGGCAGGCACAACCTTTTCCTCACACCTCACCTGCAGGTGTGACAACACAATTCCAGCAGTCCAGCAAGGGATGTGCTCCCGCTGAAAACTCCCCATGGAGCAGGAGGGAACTAGAGGACAGGTTTATAAATCTCTTTGTCATCCCTTTATGCGAGACCCAGAGAAACTTAACCCCCAAATTATTTTGGCAAGGAGCTGACAGTTGCATAAGCCTTGCCTGAGCAGAAAAGCAAGGTAGAAACATTTGCTGGGAAAGAAAAGAGAAACACCCCTTGCCAGGAATGTAACATGTGTAATGTGTGACCTGTAAATAGCAGCTAAAAATGGAATATGTGTGCTTGGGTGAAAGTTTGAGTAAACTCAAACATCATGACAGATGTCAGCAGGAGCAGGGAAATAAAACCCTGAATGCTCACTGACTTCTTAGTAAGGAAGCACCTTGAAACAATCCCAGAGGAATCCACAACTTTGTGCCTTTTTTTTTTTTTTTTTTTTTTTTCCCCAAAGCCTCGCTTCCCCTCAGCACGTTGTCATCATCTTCCCCAGGAGCAGAGCTGCTCCCAAGAAACCAGATCCCCCCGGGCACAAAGCCCCTTCTGTGCTGGCCCCGATGCTATCGGGAGGGGCTGGCCGGGTGCACACGGTCAGGCAGCACCTTAGCTCGGGTGGCCCAGGGTTTGGGGATGAAACAAAACCCCTCCTCCTCCTCCCCCAGCACACCACAGCTTTGAGGCCGTGGTGGGGAGGGCTGAAAACGCAGCATCTCCTTTGCTTATTCATATTTCACAGGGAAGCTCCTGGCTGATGCGCAGCTCTCCACCAGGCGCTTCTGTCAATCCCTTCACAAAAGCCAGCACTGCCACAAACATTTGTGAGCTCCTCACGAGCTCCTGGCTGGAGGTGAGCTGGTCACACCAACAGCAGATTTTTATTTCGAGGCAAGGAAAAAGTAAGCAAGTCAAGGAAACAGCTGTTGAGCTGCAGGAATAATCAATTAGGAGGCAATTTCATCATTTCGAATAAGCTTGCTCGTAATTAAAAGCCTTCTGAAGGATGTGATTATGCTCTAATTGATGGGAGCTGTAAAGCCCAGGAAAGAGGCAGAGCAATGGTTTGTACAACCATTCCTGGGGCACGGAATGGGCTGCAGGTCCCACCCCTGCTGCCCAGCACTGTTTTTGGGGATGGCACCTGCCTTCGGGCTTCTCCGTGGCTCTAGCTCCTTGCCAAAGACTCTCTGATGTTTTTCTCTGGATTCATTGCCCTTTCCCCATCCCATACTCCCAGGCAGCCCAGCCTGACACAGGAAAGCCACTGGCCAAACACCAGCCACACTGCTCTCCTTCCTTGCCACTGTTTGCAGGGAAGGCCAGGCTCAGCCAGCCGGTGCTGAGAATTGGCCCCATTTCTCCCAGCTTAAATCTGAGGATCCAAACAGGCTTTCAGGTGGTTCACAGTGCCTCTGCTTAGGCCTCCTAGTCATCCATGGTGGGACTGCTCCTTTTTCCTCACAGAGAAGTGACCACCTCATCTTCCCCAGCCACCCTGCTTGCTCCCAGCCAATATCCCCTTTTTTATCTCTGCCACATTTGTCACTGCCCTGTAACTACCATGTCCTGCCTGGGCTTCCCATCCTGTCTCCAGCTCTGCCACCCCAGCCTTTGTTGAAAAAACAGTTTTGGCCCCATGGGATTAGGCTTCATGTGCCCCAGCCCCCAGGTCTTCTGCAGGGATGTCACCGCTCCTTCCTCACCCCTCCGCCCACTCCAGGAGGAGACAGAGCAGCCAGCAGTCAGTTATAGCTTCTGGCAGGCTCCAGCTAATCCTTTTGGAAGAGTTTCACCAGCCTCCTCTCCCCAAACTCCTCAGGGGCTCTCTAGTTACTTCCCAAATACCTCCACGCACTCGGCTGCGGAGCCAAGCCCTGCAAGGCTGGGACAGCAGTGTGAGGTTGTCAGGACAACACCAGCAGCCACCCAAGGCACAGGTGTCACGCTGCATCTCCAGTTCCATGATCTCATGCTGCATTTTCCAGGCAGTCCCTGCCTCTCTGAGCAGAGCTGCTCACTGTTTCCCCTCCGCTCCTGCTCTCCCATGCACAGCCCCGGGGCTCTCCGTGCTCGCGTATTATTTCGAGCTGGTGTTGAGCACAGACTTGTTTCCTCGCAGATGCTCTTGGGAACAAAAAAAAAAAAAAAAAAAAAAAAAAGAAGGCAGAAAAAGCCTAAGGCTTGGTGGATACCTCCCTGCACAGCTCCTCCTCTCCCAGGCAGATACTATTGCATCTGGACTGCAAGGAACAGAGGTGAGAGAGCTGGAGCTGCTGGGGACCAGCCAAAGCTCAGCTCTCCAGAGCACCAGTCCTGTCTGGGCTCTCAAAATAACATTGGGTAGGAGCAGCTGGTTGGGTGGAGGCCACCAGATCGATGGGGCTGTGGGGCATTGCCTTCTGGGGCTCACCACCAGCTCCCCATCCCTTTGCCACAGATCCTGCCATGGATTCACCCTGCCCAGACTGTGAGCCAAGCCACCAGGCATCATCCCTCTGAGTGAGCCCCCTGCTCCCGGGGTCATCACAGGAGAAACCTGATCTCCCCTGCCAGGCAGCAGCTCCCAGGGCCCGGGGCAGTGGGAATCTGCCTCTCCTCACCCGAAGTGCTGCGGGTATTTGATCACTCCCAGTGTTTTGACATGGTTTGCAGGCGGGTACGCTGGTCCTCAGCCTGTGAACTCAGACGTGTCAGTCAGGCAGGCACATGTCAGCCTCCACACCGCTGTCTAGGAGGTCTACAGCTGACAAGATAACCTTTTCATGACCAACACAGTTGCCACTTTGAGGAATGGAGAGGAGAATTTGGTCTGATCTCCAACAAGATAAGAAGCTGTTACTCACCTTTTTACACCTGAGGAGCTTCCAACTCTTTTCTTGCCTTTCCATTGCAAGTCTTCACCGCTTTATAAAGAGGTTTTTTGTTCCTTTTTGAAATAAATTTTCCATGCAGATGATCAGCAGTGGAAGAAAAGACTTAGCAAATGCAAGTAACAGCTTTGGACAGCTGGTGTTACCTGGGATCTTGCTCACAGACCTACCAGAAAGCCAAGGCACTGGTCTTTAGTGGTTTGAGCCCTATCATGTGCCACAAGATGAGTGTTTTCTAATGATGGGTGACATTTAGCACCCAGAAGAGTGTCAATGTAGGTATCAAACATCTGGAAAATTATTTCACTCTGGAAAGGCAACAGGAACAACCAAAGCTTTGGCATTTTCACACACACACAAAAAGAAACAAAGCCAGAATTTGTCACCTTTCATGTCCATTTCCAGGAAAATGACCCTGCCTGTGGGTTCCTTGGGATTTCAGAGAGATGACCCATGGGTGTGGGCACACGAGAAACTCTCCTGCAGGTTCTTCTCCCCTAGGACATGCCCACATCACACCAGAAAGCAGCCCCCAGACACCAGGGCAGCAAGAGGCTGCTGAGGTGGCCCTGACCTGGGCTTCCCACATGGGTGTGTCCCCACTGCACCAGGATCTTTGCTGGCTTTGGGGGCTCCTCCCGCCCACACCCAGCTGGCAGGAGCCAGCACACTGCTGACTGCAGTTCCGTGCTGAGCCAGGCCACTCAGAGCAAGGCAAGGCTCCAGCCCTTCACCTGGAGGCAGTTTTCCTAGACAGCAAGGTCACATCCTTCCAAGAATGTTGCTTGTTTCAGCTCCTATGTCTGTGGACACTACAAGTCTCCAACAGATACCTAAAAACCCCACCAAGACTCAAACACCCAGCTGCAAACCCAGCCAGCATTGGCCAATGCCATTTTGATTTTCACTCCAGGCTGCATCTGCCACAAGCTCCCGAGCCATCCATTCACAAAGAGCAAGTTAATTAACATAAAATCACTCAGAGCTGGCTGCCTATCGGTATCATCTAATCAGTGTCCTCAACTGACAAGTAATCTCTGACTTGATCTCTCCTTGGCCACCGAGCAGTGCCTGAACAGAGGCAGCTTTGTTTGGAGTCACTGGAGACACAAAGGTCAGCTCCCAGCCCGCTCCTGGCATTGCCCTTGCCTTGGAGAGCAAGGTAGGACCTGTTTTCGTGTCAGACCTGGCTCTTTTCTTCCTGCCTCTGACAAGAAGGTATCATCTGTCCCAGGGAGCCAGCTGAGAGTGGGCTCAGGCGTGGAGCAGCCCCACAGAAGGACATCCCAGGAGGACAAACCAAGGGACACCTGACAATCCATGTCACCTGCCATGCAGTGACTCCACCACCTGCAGAAGATAAGGCCCAGCCAGTTCTGCTTTGGCAGCATCCATCCACACCCTGAAATAAGGAACAGGAGGATATGAGATCCAGATGACAGGAGGACCCACATCTGCTACTCCATGGTAAGGTTGCAAACTGGGCTCGTGTTCGGCCTGTGTCGAGCACAGGGCCAACTGGCAGAAGAACAGCTTTAAAACCATGAATTCTCCCGATTTTGCTGGGCAAAAATCCACCCTCATCCATAATTCTGATAGTTTCCCAAAATTACATACTCTATAGAATAATTTTATACACATACCCACATCTGCATCAAGAGACTGTTGTTACAGGGTGTCATTATGGTTTTGCAAGATTTTTAAAAGTAGGCAACCAGTCTGTATGACATGAGGGTTTTTATTTGGGGGAAGCAATTTAGCAAGTGTAAATTGGCAGTTGAGCTGATGAAAAACCAGACTGATGCACCTGAGCATTTTTCAAACAGGAAATAGCTGTGGGTGGGGAAGACAAACCTTTTGTCTTTAAAACATTAATAATAAACCCCCACAAATTTAAAGATTACATTTTAAGAAGTACTCAAGTGAGAGGAATTTTGGAGGCAGTTTTAATAACCATTAAGGGAAACCTATTTTTACATTGCAAGCCTGGGTGGTGTTAACCCAGCCATTGCCTAGAACAGATCCTATAAATTGTGATGGTTTTGTGGGCCACAGCAGCTCCTGCCCTCTTTTCCACAGCACTAGTCAAGTATTTCTCCAAGACCACCAAGCCTGGGGTTAAGAGAAACCTCAAGCCATAATTTCCCCAACCTGTCCACCACAAGACAAGTCCAACCCTTTTCCCTGCTGCTGTTCTTGAAACAGAGCAAAACCCCAAACCAACCCAGGCAATCCAGGCTGCTCTTGGGCTGCTCTTTATTTTTCAACTTGGAAAATAAAAATGACAAGTTTTCTTCTCACAGTCACGCCATTTTAGAATCTTCTTTTTTGCAGGTTGGACTTACAGGAGCTGCAGAGCAGGGACTGATGATGGGCAGGAAGGAGCACACCTTGTTTTGAACAACTCAGAAAATGAGCTGTGGATCCCCACTTGCTGGCATATTTATGGAACCTCTGTGTGTCTGGGAGCTGTAGGAAGGGCAATTCCTTTTGGAAAACACCCACACATACCTTTAAGGCAGTCCTAACATGGAGCTGCTCATGGTCCTAACCTGAAGGGCAGGGGTTCATGAAGGGCTGGTCCAGGTGAGAGCTTGGTGAAGACCCCCAGCCAGCCCCTCTCTCACCTTGGGTGGGAGCCAGGGAGAGCTGTCTCACCTTCCAGACCCACCAGCCTCTGCCTGTTGGCCACAGGACTCTCCAAGGGCCAGTTTAGTCCCAGACCACAGAATATGTTGAGGCCCCAGCACAGGGTGCCCAGAGGCTGTGGATGCCCCAGCCCTGGAAGTGTTCAAGGCCAGGCTGGATGGAGCAGCCTGGGATAGTCAAAGGTGTCCCTGCCCATGGCAGGGGTCTGGAGCTGGATGGTCTTTAAAGCCCCTTCCAACCCACACTGTGATGGGGTCTATGATTCTGTGAATATTTGATATCAAAAACCCATTCATTTAAAATTCACCCATTAAGCAAAAACTTCTCACTACACCCTACCCAAGACCTTGCTGCCTTTGGCGACGACTCAAACCTTCCAACCTTTCCCTCTCCCGCCCAAGAGGACGCAACCACACAAAAAAACACCACACTTTTTTTTTTCCTTTTTTTTCTTTAACAGAGATTTTTTTTTCTTTTTTGTCTTTCGAATTTCATCTCGGTGCATGATTTCTGACAGTGCTGTCAGAGCTTCCTGCTGGGACAGCCACCTCCAGACCCTGCTACATTCAGTGCCAGACGGGACGGCGGCCACCAGCCAGTGTTTGGAGCCTCACAGTCACTTGCACATCTTTAGGGGCTGTCTCTTCCATCATTTGTGAACAGCAGCACAAAAGGACACAATGCATGAAAACGAGAGTGGGGATGAGGTGAGGGCCAGCTGAAGGCTCGACCCCAAGGAGAACTTTCCCCAGGTTTTCCCACAGGGCTGGCAGGGATGAAGCCAAAGCAGGTAGGGCTGTCCCTGCTTCCCCTGAGGGGTGGGGACTTGGGCTGCAGCGTTTCCCAGTGCCAGGACACCAGTTCACACTGGCCTAGCACCCAAATTTGAGGATATCGTGGGATGGGGTTGCTGGTGGAGGCAGGCTGGGCCCTGCTGGGGAAGGAAAACTGATGTGGAGAAGCATGGCTGAGCCCTGATGGGGTGGGATGTCCACCAGCTCCAGCACATCCACCCCACACCGACCTCCTGGACACGTCCAGCAGTGGGGACAGGACCTGGCCACCATGCTGCCCCCATCAATCTGCTGGCAAAAAGCAGGTTTCTGGACCCAGCTCTGCTTTGTGTTTCAACTGCACCTCGAAACCAGTGGGGCAACCTGAGAACACCAAAAGTAACCAACCCCGAAACCCAAACCTATCGCCTGAAATGAACTGATGCTCCTTCCCTGCCACTGGGCTTTTGCAACCTAAACATAACGCTTATAAAAAGTAAAATTATTTCCTCTTATAACTTAAGTGCATTGAGTATTTCCTTAAATATGGTTCACACTGAAAATAAAGTTACTTTTGCTGTACAGTAAATTTCTGATAGACTTAGAAATAAACTTTTTTTGTTGATACAATCTGGCAGGCGTGGCCGTGCAGCGCAGCACCAGCCACGCGGCTCTGCACGCGCACACACACACACATCCACACACACAGCCCCATCCTCGGGGACAGGGACAATGTCAGGGGTTTCTAGCTTTCTATATTCGCATGGGAACATCTATCTTTAAAGTCCCTACGTTTAAGCAGCGGGCACCCAAACCGGTTGAGGGAACAGAGGGGAAAAATCCAAACCCTGCAGCAACCTTTTCCCCTCGTGTTTCCTTCCCCAGAGCGCTGTCAGCTTTTCAGATTCAAAGCCCAGCTGATGCTGCAGGCTTTCCCCATGAAGATCAGCAGTTTGCTCTTTCCAGAGGTGGGATGCAGCATTGGGATGCTCCCACAGGAGAACCCCCCCTCCCCCTGCCGAACGGAGAAACTCGTGTCCCCGTTTGAAATTTGAAAACCCACCAGCCAGCTGCAAAAACCACTCCTGTCCCTAATCCTAGGCTCCTAAGAGAAACATGAAACTATGCAACCCATAACTTAACTCGCTCCTTGGGAATCCCAAGCTACAACATTATTTGACGGCATCCCGGCAGCGCCGATCCCCCCCTCTGTGTCCTACTTCCAAGACACTGCAAGAGAAACATAAGGAGCTGATTAAAATGAGAATAGTTAGGGGAATTAG
>JANRGV010000120.1:26924315-26958077 GCA_024734035.1 Alethe castanea | reverse complement strand
CACATAGGAAATATGCTGAATCAGCCCCATTCTGACAAGCAGAGGACCAGATATATGCCAAACCCTCACGGGAAAACCATCAGAAAATGGGGATCTGTTGGAAAAGTGCCTGCTCCCTCCCAGGTTTTCCCCAAACACTGTTGGCAAGCACAAGGGTCTGGACTGTCCCCCTGCCAGCCAAGTCCTAGGCACACTCAGCAGAAGGTAGCATTCCCAAAGAAGCAGGAAAGGGGTGTTTTAAAGTTATATTGTCACCACAGAAAGTGGGAAATCATCAAACAAAATGTAGAGGCTAGGGAGTTTATAATTCCCCACATTGCCACTAGTAGCTTCTATTTTTCTACATTCAGCTTTAATTCCCCAAGTCTACCTACAACTGCCTGTCCCCTGAGATGAATTTCTAACATCCCTATGATTGTCCTGGGAAGAGAGAGATGTGTATTCCCTTGAAAGGGTCATTTTTTTCCCTTGTTCCAGCTCACACATAACACTGGCTGACGTTAATATTTCTGTAGTCGTTTCATCTTTAATTATGTCTGTTTTATGTCAAAGTGGGGGCTATTTGTATTCATCTGGCAACACATTCTCATCCTGTTTAAATGATGTTTAAGCCCTACCTGTTGGGATTACCAACTGCTCTCAGTAATAAGATATTCATAAGATATTCCATTGCTGCCATCTAATCTCCAGGAATAAATGTGCCCAAAATTTGTTTCAGAGGCACTTATTAGAGAGCCACAAATCTTTGCCAACCAGGCACAGCAGCACCAGCCCAGCAGTGGATGTTTCCAAGCCCAAAGGGTGTTGTACAGCAGGCAGGTGTGAGATTTAGGTACTGGCTGCCTGATATCAGGCACTTAAAGCCATTTTTAGGTTGCTGAATAAACGACTTTATTCCCAAAGCAGCTCCCACTGAGGGATGCTGTTCAGTCCAGGTGTCCCTCACTGCCCAGTGCACGACTCCCCCACCCCTGGGCAACGTGAGGTGCAGAGAAATCCCCCTCAAACCTCTTCCACAGTATGAAACCATAAACAACTCCTTATAAACAATAAACTGAGACCTCAGGCACTAAAAGGTCACAGGCAGAAAAAACGCAGATCTGCCACAGGTAGTAATGGAGAGTGAGCAAAGGGCCTTGTTGAGACCCAGACTGTGCCAGCTAATCCACAGAGACTGGAAAACAACAGCTTGCATGGATAACCCCTCATACAGGTAACCCCACACATGGATAACCCCACTCATGGATGCTGCCCTTTGGGGATAACCCCACTAAGGGCACAACCTGCATGGACAACCCAGCTGGAACCCCCCTGCTCAGCCTGAGATGGGGCTGAAGGAAAATTCTCATTCCAGCTCTAACAATTAATTTAACATTTTAGCCTGGGTGGGACACAGCAGCCTGGAGCCAGAGAGGTTTTCCTCCATCTCCAGGACCTTCAGCTCCATGCCCAGCTCTCTCCTGCTTCACTTATGGCATCTTAGGGATGCTTTAATTCTCTGAAGGGATTTTTTTCCCCCCTCCAAAACCTGGGGTTCCAAAGCTAAGTCAGGCCTGACTGGGTTTGTTTAGGCAGGTGGGAAGCTGGCCAGGGCACCAGACAGGGAGACATGGGGACTCTTGGTGGAGGACCAGGCTGCCACCAGCAGCCCAGAAAACACCTCACTGAAGCACTGACAGTGAGTATTTGTAAATAAAACCAACACTACTTAGGAGGAGACGGAACAAAAAGATAGTGATGTGGGCAATTTTTATCCCCACACATAGCCTTTCATGTCTGATCTTAAAAAATATTCTTGTTTCGATTAATTTGCTTTTTATTTTTATTTTTTTTTAAGTTTGAAATGACAACCTGCAGTTTTGAAGCAGAAAGGGGCTGGCTGTGGCTTTCAAGAAAATCTTGAAGCAAAATATTTGGGCACTTCTGGGGGCATTAGGCACATCCCCCAGGATGCAGCCCCACTTCTCCTTCCCAACAAAGCATCCCAGACCTCTCTTTTGGCGTTTCCCATCACCAAAACCTAAAAATATCACCACGTGGCCAGAGGCAGCTCTGGGCTGCTGCATGCCATGTCCCCTCCCGATGGCTGGGGGGCTGTTTCCCTGTTTTTTCCCCCTTTCTCCGGAGGGCCAGGCTGCGAGGAGCCCTGATTGACGGGCGCTTCCCGGCTGCTGTCTGTCTGTCTGCGTGCCCCGCATACAAACGCGGCCCCGCCGAGCCCCCCGGGGCAGGCACGCCGATATTAAATCGTGACGGACAAACCTCGAGCGCTGCTTTGGGAAGGTGAGGCAGCTCTGCTTCCCCCCCTGCCTGCAGTGGGGATGTGGGGAGAGGGGCAGGGGCAGCCCCTGAGTGATCCCGCACTGGGATGCTGAGTTTTCCAACCCACCTGCCCAACCCATCCCGTGCTCTTCCTCATCATGGCTCAGCAGCCTGAGCAGATCCTGACCAACCCACCAGGAGGTGCTGGGAGCTCCAGCCTCGCTGCTCAGAGCCATCCCCAAATGGTGAATCCCACCAAGACCGTGACCCTGGCGTGGGGATGAGCCAAAGGCCACACACAGCCAAGGGGCTGGCAGTGAGTGCCAGCAATGAGCCACAGGGAGTGAGGACACAGGATTGAGTTGTCTTGGCACTTGGGTCATCTCCTCACTCACTGCCACTCGCTGCAAGGGGGGACATCAGCACCGGGTCCTTGAGAGGCTGGCAGTGGAAAAATGCCACTTGCTGTCAACCCTGCACCCGTGGCTTGGGAATGAGCCACTGCCCTGCTGCTGTTGGGCTCACGTCACCCTGTCCCTGCTCCAGCCCCCATGGAGCCAAAGGAGGAGGCAGAGGGCATGGAGCATGGCCAGCAGGGAGGGGGATGGTGACAGTGACGGCATCCCCCAGCTGCAGCCATGGGGCACCACGTGGATCCTTGGATATCCATGCAGAAGAGGTGCTGAGAGCACGGGAGCGGCTTGGAAAGGGCTGAGTCCATCTCAGAGCCATGGAGAGCAGGCTGGGGATGGGAAGCACAACCCAGAGGGCAACTCCACACCAAGGACCCCGGGCACCTCCAAACCCACCCTGTGTCTCCAGGCTCCCAAGCTGATGGAGGAAAGCACCCACAGCTGCCCTCACATCCCTCCCTGTGCACCCCAAGCCTCAGGGAGCTCTCCAGTGGGACAGAGGAGGGATGTTTTCCCCAGGGCTCTTCTCCTGACCCTTCCCGGTCTCCCAGCTCCCTCCCCCCCGAGGCGGGCAAGTGTTCGCTTTACTGCCTGGCAACGGGGCCGGGGCTAAGCTTGCTAAAATATGAGTGTTTTTTGGCTGGAGTACCAGAAGGCTGCAGTCCTACAGAGAGAAAAAAATTGAGCACTCCATGCCATGGCTCCAGAAAGGGGGAGAATTAGGTTTCACACCGAGCAGGCTGGACCATGGCATTCTTTAGTTAATGCTTAACAAACGCCCAAACAAAAGCAGCCAACTTCGCTGCATGTTTGTAAAATGTATTCTCAGCAGATTCAGGTTTATTGGAGAATTCACTCGCTCTGCAGCAAGTGGCGTTTTCCTTTTTTTTTTTTCTCCTTTAATTTCCCTTCTCCTCCCTCCCCCTCCCCAGCTCAAGCCCTTCTCATTCCTGCTGCCTGAATGCATCTTCCAACACTTTGAGGGGACATGGCAACCGGGCTGAAATGGGCTTATTTCACCCCAGGGGCTGACGTGAGCTCACCTCCACGGCCCTGGGGTGCAAGTTCTCCCCAGGGTTCAGCTGAGTTGCTGCTGTCAACAGGGAACAGGGAGTCCAAAAAGCCAAGATTTGGCCTCTAGCAGATTCACCCCTGAGCACTTGGCTGGTGGCTGTATGCTCCGAGAGGCCAGGAGAGCGAGGAAGGGAGGTGAAGCCTGAGACTCCTATTTTTGGCCTCTCTTCACCTCACCCAGCTCTCTCGGGGTCCTAACCCAGTGGTTCTACCCCATCCAGCATCCCACTGTGCCATGCATTCTCAGAGAGCCCATCATGGCAGAGGATGCCACTAAGAACAGCTTGCTCTCGAAGGCAATGGCTGAGGTGTGGCAGAGGGGGCAGCCCCATACAGGGACCCAGAGGCTCTGAAGAGGTTAAATTATGGGGTCCACGCATGGGTGTTCTGCAGGAGCATCCCTGAAGGATCTTCTGCTCTGATGCAAGTACCTGGGCAGGTCCCATGTCCCCCCTCACAAGACCTGGTCCCACAGAAGAGGACACCGGTGATGAGGGACACGCTGGGGAGCTGGTGGCAGAGAGGAAAGGGGGAGCAGCAGAGGAGAGGGGGTTGATGCTGCGCTGTTCAACCCTCCTTCTGCTACATGGGAACCATCTGAGCTTTCCCAGGAAAGGGCACCTTCGCCCCTGACTCCTGGATGGGGTCCAAAAGTGGTCACTTAACACCTCCCGGACCCTCCAGAGACCACGACGTGACACGCAGGGGCACTGCTACAATGATGGGGTTAAGTAAACAGACAAACGAAGCCTTCCCAGTGAGCAGCCGCTGCCAAAACACACCAGCAGCCCTCAAGCCTTCCCTGCATCCAAGTAAAAGGTCGAGCAAGTGCATATCTTCCAAGGCTGTTTTGTGTTACTCCATTTCTGGTCAGGGACACACTACTAAGACTTTCACCAACAAGGTCCTACAGCAGCTGACGGCTCTGTCTCCCCTCCAGGAGCCTGACAAAAATCCTCTGCTTGATTGCAAGAGTGGCCAGAAAGTGATCTCTTGGGCAAGGCCAGAAGGCCAAGACCAAAATGCTGATTTTCCTCCCCATTTCCCTAAAGGCCAGTTCTTTCTGTGTCCCCCTCATCCTCAATAACAGTGTGTACCATCAGACGGGGAGTTGGTCCCATCCCAGCACTGATGAAGCAGCAGGTTTTAGAGGCAGGAGGGATGCAGGTAGGAGGGGGAGAGGCACACACACCACCACGTCCAAGCCCAAATGCCATCCCAGTGAAGCCAACCCAAGGATCAATCCCACCCAGCAGCTCTGCATCCAAGCGATGCATCTCCCACCAAGCTGAATTCTGAGCAGCGACCCCCCCCATCCCTCCCATGCCCCCAAGAAAACAAGGATAATTGAAAAACCACAATATCACTAGTCAAATTTAATATTGAGAGTGAGTGAGCGGGAGCCAGAGGTCAGAATTAATTACACCCCACCATATTTCAGCACGCTGCCGCAGCTCCGTGTCCTTTCCTTGGGGAGCAGTGCTTCCACAGAGAGGTCGACAGACATTATTAGAAAGGACTGATTTAAACGTACCCCCAGGAGCTTTTCAGCTTGTCTCTTCAGAGCCTTTGTTTGTACTGAGATTAATGGAGAGGCAAATGATGGAAAAGCAAAGTCACCAGGAGCAAGAGGATGTGCCATTGCTGCCGCCACCACCTCGATTTGGCTGGCTTTGTGAGCGGGGCAGGAATGACCAGGAGAGAAGGAAATGCTGTTCATGTCATTCATTTTGTGGATAAAAGTGGGAAGATCTTGAAAACTATTCCTTTTTTTGTTTGTTTTCCAAGAAAAAGATATCCTGCCTGAAGCCTCCTGCAGGCTGGCTTTCCTACCCCCTTGGGGATTTTACACACACGCTGGTTTTTTGACGTGCTGTACCACCGTGGGGGAGGGAGCTATTTTCATTCTGCTCCAGATTAATGTACTCCTCTTGCAAGTCATTATATTTGTTTCTGATTTTTTTAAAACCTCCTGTGATGGAAAATTAATACGGACGCAAACCAAAAGTAAGCCTTTCTATTTTCCATTCACATTTTCAAAAGGAGAGTTTAAAAAAAAAACCCAAACAAACCAAAAACAAAACCGAAGGAAAGGAAAGATAAAGCATTCAGATCAAACAGAGAAATCTCATTCCTTGGGCACTGCCAATATTTTGCTGGTTTGAGCCCTGAACAACCTGATCTATACCCAAGTGAGCTCTGCTCCAAGCAGAAGGACGGAGAAGATTTCCCGTCCTTTCCAGCCCCAACGCCTTTGTGATGCCATAAATTCACCTCCACCTCATACCAACTGGTGCAAAAAGGGATCAGGCAAATCCAGGGGACTGAATTCAACACCTGCCTGGACACACAAATCCAATCTCATCTTCAGGACCCCCCAAATCCCTGACTGCCCAGGGCAGCGTGGGCTCCCCTGGCCTTGTGAGGCTTTCCTGGAGCATCACCCGCCGAGGCCAGAGCGGGTGATGCTCCAGCCAGGAGCTGCTCTCCAGTCTCCTAGGCTACAATCAAGGCTTGCCTTTTCCTTTATTAAACAGAAAACCCACGTTGCCCCCAAGGACTCCGTGAGCATCCAGGGATGGGGCTGCAGGAGCCGCCGTTTCCCAGGCGTTTAAAATTCACGGGGTGTTTGCGCCGACGTGCCGACGCGGCAAATTCTCATTAGGAGGCGGCCAATATCCTGTGGAGCTTCCCGGCGCTCCGGTGGCCATAAAAATCGCTGGGCTGTATAAAAGCTAAACAGAGCAAACCCAGTCGGACACAGGGAGCAGCTGCTTCGGAGCAGCTCGGCAAACAGAGAGCGGCGGGAGCGCGCCGGGGAGATAGCGCTCTGCCGCCCGCGTTATTTCTTGCCTTATCTCTCATTTCCCTCAGCCTCGCGCAGGGTTTTGCATAAATATCACCTGCGTGTGTTGTCAGGTTGTTGGGATGGGGTCGAGGGTTTGTTTCTTTTTTTTCCCCACTCAGCAGCGTTTCCACAATGGGAAGCAGCTGTTGCGGCCAAGAGGCTGCTCCGGAGCAAAAGCTGCGCTCGCATCGAGCTATCTCAGAAGAGGCATCCTTCATACATAGCTCCGTGCACTAGAGAGCACTATAACATGTGTTTCCATGAAAGTTTGTTAGCTACTCGGCTAAACAGGCGTGCTGGAAATGCCAGAGGAATATGCTCTGGAATGAATGGAAATATTCATCTAAAAAGACATTAAATTTAAGCCATCCTTTCTTCCCCCCCCGCTCCTAGCTCTGCTGAGCTGCTGTTGCTGCTCTCTCCTGTTGTGTGCTCTCAGGATGGAGTTTCGGGAGAAACAAATGTTTGGGGTGTGTTTTCCAGCCTCGTGGCACTTGAGACAGGGATGAGGTAACAGATGATTGTATATAGGGGGTGGATTTCATGCTGTCAGTGGTGTGGGGAGGCAGAGGCAGAGCCAGTCCAGCCACGGGCAGCAGCTCATCCTCTGTGATCCCTGCTCCCAAATGACACCTCAGACATGGAAAACCTTCATGGGCCTGAGCATCAGCTTCTGGGAGGTACAGAGCATCCTAGAGGGGCTCAGTCTTACAATAAGAGGGGTAAAACATCAGGAAAATTTGACTGTTAAGAGTTCAAAATCTGCTTGAGCTTCTCTAGAGCTTTCTCCTCTTCAGTCTGAAGAAGTTCACATTTTTAGCCAATGTTCTCTTGAAAATTCAATAATACACCAATGCAAATTCAAACATCTTTTTGACTTCTGTGTAGTGAATGCATTCCAAGGTGATTCCAGAAGCCCCCAGAAAAGGCTCTAACTGATTCCAGTAAATGACAAGAGGTCTCAGACCCTGACACCAATCAGAGGAGTCAATATCCATCATAGCAGGAAGATGCTCAAAAGGCTCCAAAGTGGCCTAAAGATGCTCAGCACTGGACCTGGTTAAGAGCTTCCCCATAACATAATTTTCCTTTGTTCTACTTGCTCTATTTTATATATGTGTGTGTATATATATATATACATGCACACATATGTGCATGCATGAGGCATTTCTTCCTGAAAAATCTTAGCTTTACACAGGGATTTTTAAATCCAGCCACAAGCCTAAGTTCAAGTCACACTGAGGGGCTGTGCCCAGGGATGCTGAGCCATCTGGCAAAGAGGGATTCGGGTGCTTTGCTCCATCCAGCCAAAGCCCTGGCTGGGTGCCATCTCACCACTCCTTACCCAAAACGTTTTTCTGGAGCTTTTTGATCTAAAACCATATATTTTCTTTTATATTATTTTTTTCCCCTTAACCATTTGGATTTTCACTCCAAGGAGCGCTGAGGCACCGGAATGTCCTTCCAGGCTGGAACTATTGATGCTCTTTCCCACACACCCCTCACACCCCACAGCACCCACGACCCTCCCCAGTGCATCCTCATCACCAAGGCACCAGAAAAGGCTGAGCAAGGACATGGCAGCAAAGAGCAGAGACCCCTACAAGAGGAGACAAGGGTGCAGGGACACCCCTGTCCCCTGTGCCACCACTGGGTTTATGCCACAGTCACGGTTGCAAGGGTACAGGGACAGTGCCCAGCTTGCCAGGCTACCTGAGACAGGTCCCAGTGCTGTCAAGGCAGCAGGATGAGCTTTTGATGAATTAGATGGCAAAAGCAAACATGCTTTCTCTAGGAAACAGGTTCCTGCCACTCGTCTGCTCAGGGTTATCTCAGCATCAGGGGCAGCAGCCCTTCCCGGCAGCCTCCGGCGGCCATGGAGGCAGGATATTACTTTGTTGCTTATTCATTTTATTGCTTCTCCTTTCTAAATATTTGCTTGGCAGGGGAAGGATTCCCTTTACACCGTATCTGTTTTTACAGGTCAATTGAATTTCTGGTGCTCTCAATCCCTCTTTCCCTCCAATTGCATTTGCAAAACAAATATTGATTGTACCAATTAGCTGCGAACCCCTCGCAGAAGATATCCCGACGCCTTCGTGAGGGAGAAGGCTCTCCCAGCAAGTGCCAGTGGGATCAGAGCTCCAAATTCCACCCACAGCAACCAGAAACGTGTCCAGGTAGGAGGTCAGATCTGACCAACTTGTGATTCTTGTCAAATCATATCCTTTAAATGAAAACAATTAAAAATAAAGATTTGCCCTCAAAACATCTCTAGGGTTTGCCTGTGCAGCGCTGGGCTTTTCTGAGCTGCCCCACCAAAAGCAGAAGGCACAGGCAAACCCAAGCACCTCGTCATGCTTCAACACACTGATCTCACTGCTCCAGGTTTCACCTGTGACTTCCTTCAAAGGTTTTGTAAAAATCCACAACTGCCACGGGGAGAAAGGAAAGACACCTCGGTGCATAAAACAGCGTTAAAAACTCGCTGGGTTTCGCCCTGATAAAGTCTAAACAAATGTAAAGAGGACAAGTGAGGTGACAAGTGGGGATCCTTCACCCTTTGGTGACTGTCACCTTCTGCCAGCTGCCATTGGGACAGCCCTGGTGTCACTGGTGTCACTCCAGCAGGAGCTGTGACACAGCCCCACAGCTCCCAGCCCACCGGTGGCCACTTGCAAAGCGTTCAGAGCACACTGTTAAATGTGTCCTGCCTGTGTCAAAAGTCACAGCCCAAGGCAAAGGCGCAGGGGGTGCAGGAAGAGTGGCAAGGGGGAGCTGATGGATGAGCCATGAGGTGGGACATGGATCAGCCAGCCTGTCTGCGGGAGAGGGGATCACCCTGCTGCAGCAGAGCAGGAGAGATGCTGGGATGGAGGAATCCAGCCCAGTGAGGATTCCCAAGCTGCTGGGGATGCCCAGCCTCCAAAAAGCCTCTTTTTCCAGGTCCCACCCTCAAAACAATGCTGCAAATCCCAGAAATCAGGGAAAGTTCCATCCCCCTCCACATCCCCTGCAGCCCAGGGAAGGAAGGCAGATTGCCCAGCCAGCCCCAGAGTGCAGAACTGGCCCAGCACCAGGGAGAAGTGCTTTTTCCCCCCCAAAAAAAAACCAGGGATACTTTTTTCTCCACATTTCTCTGAGTCACAGCTGGGTGAGTTCAGGTTCTCACTGCAGTGCTGGGATAAAATGAGACAAGAATACAGAGCAGTGCCCCCCCCAGAGCCAGACCAGGGTGCAGATCCTGGTACCCACGGCGGGTCAGGTCACCCCAGCAAGCTGGGCTAAGGCCAGGACAGAGCTGTGGATGTGTAAGATGCTGACACACAAATATGAGCCAATCCATCTGATGACAGCATGCACACATCCAGCATCCCGGGGTGGAGGGCGGGAAGCCTATGCCTGGTTAGGGAAAGGAGGGACCAGCCACAAACCACTCATGCTCCTCTGCAGCTTGGACTGCTTGTTTGGCTCTGTGTTTTGGGGCCAGGCCCATCTCTCCAGTTTAAAGCAGCTGAATTGAGCCCAAAATCTCATTGAGTCATCCTGGAGCTGGTTCTGCCACCAGGCTGTTCCATCCCAACACGAAGCCAATGTTCCCCTTTGTGGCTACAAGGAACTCAGGGTCAGAGAGAGAGGAAGCAGCCTCCAGTGCTGCCAGCTCCCAGCATTTCACCTGAAATGGGTGACAGTGGGTGCTGGAGGCCCTGTGCTCACAGCTTGGAATTGGGTGAGAATCCCACCTTCCTACTCTTCCCTGGATACCACCTCCCATTTTAAACGGGAATGGGAGCTCTCAGGCTGGCAAGTCCCACAAGCTTGGAAACAACAAAAAGCTCGGTATTCACCCTCAATCCACGTCAAACGACTCAATGGGAAAACCAAGGTCAGGAGCAGCAATTTGTTTTGCCAGACTGTCTCCTGGACACTCAGAGCAGAGGCAGCCTGAATCCCCCTCCCTCGTGTGCCCCATTCCCTCTGGGTGGCATCCCTAAGAAGATGCCACCATGCCACCTCCCAGCCTTGCTGAACCCTCTAAAGGTCAGCACCAAAGGCATGTCCACCACATATGGTTATCAGTTCTCCGTGGGTCCATCCATCCCTCCACCACAGCTGGGTGAACAATTCACAGCGCATAAATTTATCTAGCAGATCTCAGCCCACGTGCTGTTTGCTAACAGTCTGTGGAGAGGCTATATTTTATCCCTTTGGGTTTCTTGGCCAGCATTCAAGCTCCTGACCCTGATTTATTCGCAATCAGTCAAGAGCCACATTTCATCTCCATAGGCCACGTCTGCACAGAGCTATTCGGAGCACGTGGCTCCATGTCCCACAGCAGAGCCAGGACACCTCTCCACAAGGCAGCCCCAGCTCTCTGCAGCACCTCCAAGAGGCGAGCAGGGGGTTTTGGGTTCAAAAATAGGCGCTGCGGGGGCAAACCCTGCCTGCAGAGAAGAGCGTGGCCGGAACAAACCGCGCCTCTCGCGCGCACCACGGCGATGAGAGCTCCAGATGCCGGCCCGGGCTGGCTCCCCGCCTGCCCTCAGCCCCTCTCCCCATCTCTTTGCCTACCTCTCTGCCTATTTATAGCCATGGAAGACCTTTGCACAGCGCCCGAGCAGCCAGAGGGTTGAGTGTATAGGCGGGACGGCAAATGCCACCCTTCAGCTTTCCAAAATCCTTCCCCTTCTGCCTCCCGAGGGAGCCACCACGGAGAGTCGTGACCCTGCCTTTGGGACAAAACCTTGGGACCAGCTAGAAAGCGTCTCTCAGAGCTGCACCCATCACCAGCCTGGCTGTGGGGGGGTTTATAAAGCACCCTATGTTGGGTCTCAGCAAATCCTTCCTAGGGGAACAATCTCACTCACACACGTGAGCATTCCTCCGTGAAACCAAACCAAGGTGATGGGAGAGGTACAGAGGAATCTGCAGCATTCAGGGAAAAACAGTGAAGCACCGGGGTTAGTACTGTGAAGGATCAGGGTTAGCATCAGCCCTATCTGACATCTTCATTGGCAATTGCAATTAGGGACTAATTAGCATGTTAATAACACCCGTAGAAGATAATAAACTGGAGAGGATGGAAGGGAGCAAGGCAATCTGAAGGGGACCCTGGAGAGATAAAAAAAAAAAAAACAACAAAGGAAATTCAGCTTGGAAAAATGCAGCTCTGCAGTTCAGGGAAAAAACATCCGGAGCAGATGCTGCGGGAGGAGGAAGAGGGAGGTGGGAGCAGGGAAGCAGAGGAAGGCTGGGTGTGGGAGCACAAGGGAAGGCAGCCCCCTGCTTCCCTGTGAGCCAGGGCAGCCTGCATGGCTTCACCAGGCAATGAGAAAAGAAGCAGCACCTGATGGTGGCAGAGCATCCTGCTGGGGTGGGCTTTTCTTGCAGCAAAAAAAATAATATTCCCAGTAGAACCACTAAATGAAACGTGACTTTGCCTGGAGCTGTTTCCCCTCACACACCTTGCAAGCCCCACTGCACAAACACCTCCCCTCCTGGCTCCCAGGTGGACTGGCCACACATGGGAAGGTGAGAGGTGGCAGAGCTGTCACCTCCCCCCGTGTGGGCAAGGCAGGGGGACAGCAGTGCAGAGCTAATGGCTGCGTCCATGCTATGAAAGGAGACCCCCACACCTCAGCTGGACATAGCAGCAACTCCTCTCCTCCTCTGCAGAGCCTCACAGCACCTCCAGCTCTCAGTGCACAGCCTCTCTTGACCAGCATGATGGGTCAGATGCCCCTGTTCTCTGTCAGGCTGAAGCCCCCCTTGTTTCCTCCATCACAAAACCCCCAGATCCACCAGTGAAAACTGCCCCATAACTGATGGGACATGGGATGCAAGGTGGGCCCTGAGGTTGGGACACCTTGGTGATTCCAGTCCTGGCATCACTGTCAGCCTACACTTAACAGTGAAATGGATAGAACTGTTTTCTTGTTAAGAAAATCCTATAATTACTCAAACGACCAAAGTGAGGTAACCAGAGTGCCTTTCCTCGTGGACCTGCACCTCCTGGCACAAACTCTGTGGATGCAAAACCAGGCAGGGTGCAAGCACTCATAGTGGGGAGGATGGTGGGGTGGCAGCCTCCCTCACACTGCTCTGGCTGTCCCGGGAGACACAAAGCAAACTGCATGAAGCACCCCTCCAGCAGCAATCCCAGCCTCTCCAGCCCCATGGCAGGAGGGACTGTGCCCATCCCCAGATGCAGAGAGTGAAGAGGAGAGCTCACACAGTCTTTGCACCAATAGCTCCTTGTGCCAAACAAAGAGCAGCAGCCAGCAGGACTGCAGGAAAGGGCTGGGCCCATTCAACCCCCTTCATCCTGAGACACAGCTGCTCCTTTGCCTCTCAGCTGGAGCCCTACAGCACCAAACTCCCCAGCAGGGCATCCTTGGGAGTCCCTGCCTCCTCTCCCAGGGCCTGATAATCCAGGCAGACCGACCAGGACCTGAGTCACTGTCACTTGTCCCCAGCACCTGGCGACAAGGAAGGTCACACCAGCCGTGTGTCACGGTGTCTCCTCCAAACAGCTGCTGTCACCCCGGGTGTCTGAGCACTCCAGCCCTTCCCTGGAGCATTTGGAGGGTTTAAAAGCACAACCAGTTCAAAGGAAAGCCCGAATTCTAACCCACCAGGGCTGGTGCTTCAGCATGCAAGAGCTCAGGGCTGTGCAGCTGCCCCACATTGGGAAGGGGCAAGAGTTTTATTGCCCAAAGGGGAGCTGAAGTGGTTCCTGATGCTTGAGTACTTGGAGGCAGGCAGGGAGGAGGGGAGAAGCTTTTCCATGATTTGTGGGCTGCTCTCAGGCTGTCCCTGCTGCCAGGTCTTGGGCAATTTGATGACTTTTGTTGCAAACTGGAAGAACAGGAGACATATGTGAAGGAGGAAACTTGCATTCCTCTCGCCTAAGAAATCCCTTCTCACTTTCCCCCAAATCACACATACACCCAATCCCAGCCTCTCTGGGCTGGCTTGGACACCAGCTCCCCTCCCACACCCAGATGACCTACTCATCCAGAAATGGCCAGGGCCTGCGGCTGGGGCGTTATCCTCCTCTCCTTCCCTCCCCATGTCCTGCCTGCACAGCCCTGCTGACAGCCAGGGCAGGCAGGGGAACTCTTCACCTTCCAGTGCTGAGCCAAGCAATGGAAAACACCAGATAAAGAACAGCCTCTCCCAGCAGCACCAGTGCAAAGGGGACCCCAAGCCCCCAAACTCACCCCAGCCCCTCCACAAGCTGCATGCCAAGCACCTCCACACCTCCTCCTCCTCCTCCAGAGATGTCTCCAGTGGCTTGCAAACAAGGATGTTGTATTTCTCTGTCCCTATTCCCAGAAAAAAATCCACACCTGGCACTCTCTGCCTCTAGGAATGGTGATCCCCAAAGCCAGGCAGGGATGTGAGTCACGGGGTGGCTGGACACAGTGGTGAACGTGGCATACAGTGCCTGGATTTCTACAGCATCTCCCCTCCTCAGGTGACTCCTGTGTCCCTGGAAGTCCTCTGTGGGATGCAGAGGTGGGAAAGGACTCACACAAAGCTGAAACACAGCGGTGACATCACCACCTCAGGCCACCAGGCCCTGTACGGGCAGGCAG
The DNA here is from genome assembly GCA_024734035.1 of Alethe castanea. Lineage (NCBI taxonomy): Eukaryota > Metazoa > Chordata > Aves > Passeriformes > Muscicapidae > Alethe > Alethe castanea. The sequence continues at coordinate 26,943,879 of JANRGV010000120.1, read as the reverse complement.
AAAGCCAAAGCCAGCCTCAGTCCCTGTGACAGCCGGCAGGGAAGGAAGGCACCGGGGAAAAAAACCATCTGAGCATGGACAGAGCCCAAATCAAAGCCACACAGAGCCCTTGGGTAGGGAACCAGCCGCTGGCACATCCTCCCTGCTCATTTCCAGAGTGTTTCCACTGAAGCCTAATGCTGTCCCCTGCTGAACACCAGGTGGGCTGATGCCTCCTGGGGTGGCCAATGTCAAGAGTGACCTGTGAGCTGCCAGCATGGCAAGGTCCCTCCAAACCACCTCCTGAGAGGGAGAAAGGAAGGGACTGCTTTCAAAACAGCCTTGTGACCATCACAAGGTAATTCCCACCTCTAACTACATATCACAGAATACGATTTTAATCACTGATTAAAAACCTGCCTCCAATGGAGAACCCAGTCCCTCAGGGCCAGCCCTGGGGAGCTCCTCACTGGTGAAAAGGTGAAGCTGGGACCTCCCAGGAAAACTGTGGGGAGAAGCCCAGCAGAGCTGGGTTAAGCAAGACCCTGCAATCTGGCCACGGGGCGTTCGCCTCTGCAATCTTGGCTTTGCAACGGGTTCACAGGTCCATTTAACAAAGTGAGACAGAAAATTGGACACCAACGCCTGCTCAGTGCAGGGAGAGCCACCCTGCTCCAAGCCCATCTCGCAGGGGCCTCCTGGATTTCTTTTCCCTCCCTTTTAAATGGAGAATAAAGACAAACCCCAAGCTCAGACCCAGATCAAACACAACCTCACACGCGCCCAGGAAGAAAGACGAGCTGCAGAAGTGGAGGAGGGTCCTCACAGAGACTTCTCCATCCCCATTTCCACACCCAGCTGAACACAGGGCTTCCCGGCTGGGGTGGGACTCTTCTGGGTAAGAGGAGAAAAAGCTCCGGGGTGGATCCTGCCATTTCCTATTCCAGGAAGGCCAGAACCCCTTTGAACTCTGTCCTTCTGCTGGAGAGAGTGAAATGCAAAAACACACACCCCAATGCTAATTCAGACTTACACCTTCCCCAGTGTCAAGTGCTGGCATCCTGAAAACATCACCGAGCCATGCGTGTGCCAGGCAATTCCACAACACAGGGACAAGTGGGACAGGATCTGCTGCAGCAACATTAGCAGGCAGACGAATATCAGCCACAAGATTTGCTCTTTCAAGCCCCAGTGCCTTGCCCCAGGCAGCCAGCAAGACTATTATTAGGACTCAAGGCAGCCTGGCCTCTGACTGCTCTCCCTGCAAGCACTGCCCCGTGGAAGGATGTGTAATTCCCACCACGGTACCCTCATTGCATAGATATTGGATTTGGGAAATACTTTTTCTTTTTTTTTTTTGCTGCAGGCAAAACAGCTCCTTTCCCACACCTGCCCTTTCAAACGAGAGCGGTTTAACACTGTTTGCAGAGCTAAAAAAAAAAACCAAAAAAACAACAAAAACTAACTAACCATTGGCATCCCTAAAGCTGGCCTGGCCCCATCCCTCTGGAGCAGGATGAGCTGAGGAGAGCAAAGCAGAGGAGGCAGCGAGCAAATGAAAGGCGTTGCTGGAAGGGGGAGGCAGCAAACAGCCCCACACGCCAGCATCTCCCTGTGAAATAGCTCAGCAGCCCCCTCCCTGAGCTGGGGAGCTGGCAAGGAGGGGCTGGGCCTCCCCAAAAAACCTGCTAACAGCTTCAGGACTACTCATGGCAGGAGAGGAGAGATGGATCGTACACCAGGGCAGGCTGTGAAAGCGAAATAGGCATTGCCTCCCTTGCTCTAACAATTAAATATCTTTGTGAAGCATCTCCCCGAGCTGGGGCGAGCCCAGCAGAAGCACAGGGCCACCCAAGACACTTCCACAAAAGGCTGCAAGGCACCCCAGTGCTGCTGCAGTGGGTGCTGGCAGCCTTAGCATCCTCGACCCAGCACCACCAGCCCCATCTCAGGCTGCTCCTCCAGGAACCCCTGTGGCTTTACAACGCACCTTTGGACCTAACAGGACCCCATTTTTCTCCCCAGTGTCATGTGTGGAACAAACCCTCCCATAATCCCATTTTCCAGGTTGTAAACTCACTCATCAGTGGATAAGGACACGTGGGGGCCTCCTCTCACCACGCTGCTCTGATGATCTCAAGGCCCTCGATGGGGAATCGTGCCCAGTTTCTGCAAACTATGATCTAACCTAATTCCCTCCATCCCATTACTTCAGGATTTACAACACACAACCTGCCCTTGAAATGGTTTCTGGTAAATTCTTTGAAAGCTCTTCTGGTCCTCACATCATCGTCAGGGTCAGCCAGGCATTAATGGCAAAGCATTTACACGCCAGGTAACTCATTCCCCAGCAAGAGACCTTGCTTATGCTTTTTAAATTCAGGAAGCAATTAATAGTTGCCACAAAAGCAACCAGTGCTTGTCTTGGGCGAGGGCCATAAAGGCCTGACTTGCCCTGGGGAATTCCGATGCCTCCATCTCAGCAGGAGCCTTCCATGAGCGCAGTGGTTGCAAAGGGAATTCCTTAATTATCAGGAGGATACCTGATGCTGGGAAATCTTTATGCTCCCTCTCACCTGAAGAGCTGTGACTCCTGAGCCAGCTCGAGGTGACCATTTCAGGGAACAGCACTGCCAGCATCCAAGTCAAACAAACACAAGACCTGAGCATCTTCTGGCTTTCTTCCTCTCTAGGCAAGGACTTCAATGAACTCCCTGACTTTGGGACGTGCAGTTTCAAAAGACAAAAGGTCACAGATAATGCTGTGGATGAAGCCAGAATCCCAGCAGAATCCACAGATCTGATAGAAAGGTGGAAAACTTTGGTCCCTGGAGCTCAGCATCCTCTGCTCACACTCTGCTCACCCAGTCCCTGAAGTCCAAAAAAGTCTATTCACACCAAAAAAATCTGCTCCCCAGAGCCCAGCATTCTCTGATCACACTGAAAACCCAGTTCCTGGAGCCCAACACCTTCCACCTACACCAAAAACCCTGCTTCCCAGACCCCAGCAGGCTCCACTCACACACAAAAACCCTCCAAACTCTGCTCCCCAGAGTCCAGCATGTTCCACTGACACCAAAAAAACCCAATCTCTCAAGCTCAGCATCCTCCACTCATGCTGAACAACCGCAACACCTGGAAAGCAGAGGCAGAGGAATCTACACCACACTGCTTCCTCCCTCCTGCCCAGCACAGATGTCTCTCAGGAGAGAGCATCCATTCACTGCCTCCCACTGAAAACATCAGCCCACTGTGGAGATCCCCAGGTTTTAGGAGACATCCCTTTCCATGCTGGCCCCCTCACAGCCATCAGAAAGCAATGATTTCCAGGCTCACCCCTCTGCACTAGACTTCAACCAGCTGCAGACAGGCCCGTGCATATCCTCTTCCTAATCCTTCATGCACAATCCCTAGACAGTCCCTGGCTTTTATTATTTTCTGGCAGGAGAGAGCACCACGTTAACCCCCGTGTGCAGGCTGCAGCCTGAGCATCTCTCAGCACATCCCAGCTTGGGTCCAAATTATAAATGAAACGTTTGTGTAACAAGAGAACTGGTGAGGGCCAATTGCCTATTAATATTTGAAATCTTTAATTCTTATTTAATGGCCTGTCCGAACAGTCCCTTCTAATTCCTTGATACAATGATGGGCCTAAAACATTTATTTACTGATAAAGACCATGGGAGGCTCTTCCCATTGGGATGGATGTGCTTTCCTGTGGGGGGCTGGAAGCCATGGGACAGAGCAGGCAGCAGCATCACTGGTTATTCACCATGGCACAGACCCTGCACTCCTCACCTCTGCCAGACCCTTCTCTACTCAGCAGCTCCCTCTGCTTCAGGGATACAAGATAAATTCCTTACTGGGACATGTTTTAAGGAAAGGAGAACGAGGGAATATTGCCTGTAAGTATCCTGGAATGTCCTGTCCCTGGCAGGATGCTGCAAAACTGAGGGAAGGGAGCTGCACTGCCCAAACTCTGGCTGAGGGCAGTGGTTTGCAGGCGTGGAGACAGTGTGCTGGGGGCACACAAGACACGGGCAGGCTTTGCATCCCAGGAGCACATCCTGCAAGGAGACATCCTGAGATCTGGGCTGCAGCCTCTCCAAATGGGAGAAAACAGCCTGAGCTGCCAAGGTGCTGGAGGCTTTACCCCAGAAGAGAGCAGAGCCATGCAAGCCAGTAAGGGCTGCAGCCTCACCAGATGGGGGTAAACAGCCTCCAGCTCCAAGCCCGAGCTCCTGAGGGGACAGAGGCTGTGCCCCAGGAGGCAGCAGAGCCCAGGAGAGGCACAGAAGGCAGGAAGGGCTGCAGCCAGGAGCTGCCCCTGTGGCCCCAAGCTCAGCACTGACCTTGAAGCGCGGGGCCGGCATCGTATGACCCGTTACAAAACCCGGCGGGCTCTGCTCAGAGGTTACACACTGCAGGACAAATTTAACACCCCAGAGCGTTCCCAATCCCACTGCAAGAATTCCTGGCAGGGGCTCAGTAATCGCCCACTACTGTAAGTGGCCACATTGGTTTGGCTCCAGGCACAAAAGGAGGAGCTCGTTCCTTACTTCTGGAGGGAGAGATGCTTTAGCTGATGGAGGACACCAGGCAAGATGATGAAAACCCCAGGGGCAGGTGGGCCTTGAACCAGAGAGCAAAGGGAATGTGGAAAAGATGCTGCTCCCGAATGCTTTCACTTGTTTGAGAAAGGGCTGCAATTGAAAACTTGCATTGAAGCCAGCCTGACTGAGCAGCTCTCCCCACGAAGTGACCCTTGGGGTGAATGAGGAGAGCATCACCACTCAGAAGAACAAGAATGAAGGCACCCTCAAAGGATGCCCAGTCCACAGAGTCCAACACCAGGGGACTTTGTGGCCCAGTCATGGGGAAAAGAGGCTCTCCCAGAGACGGGAGAAGAGTGGATTTTTGGAGATGGAGTGCATGGATGCTGCTCCAAAGCAGCAGAGCTGGGGAAGGTGCAGGCCAGGCAGAGTGAGAGAGCCTCTCCCAGCAGCAGATCAGGTCCCTCCTCCTCTCCTTCCCTTTCCTTTCCCCCGGCCCCGCATTTCTGGAGCAGCAAGAGTCAGCTCTGCCGATGCTGCCGAAGGGCCCCGAGCCAGCTCCGGCTGTAACCTCAGGATAAAAACATCAGCTCGGGAACGCAGCAACGGGAAAAACAGACAGGCGGCCACGTGTGCGCACACGAGGGCTCCTACACCGGGACAGCACCCACCCCAGCACTGAGCTTTGCACTAACGAGCAATCTGGACTCTTGATTCCAGGGGAAGAGGGGTTGGTGTTTCCCTCCAGCCCCCGGGAACACAAAACCAGGACCTGCCGCTCCTACCCAGCCCTACAGCCAGTGCCCACCCCTGTCCTGGCCAGGTGTTGCTGGTGAGGCAGGTGAGGATGCTCAGGATGGGGGAGGCTTTGGGTGCCCTCAGCACCTGATGCTGAGAAAAGCCCAAGTTGGGAGCACTAGCGTGGAGGCGATGCAGCAGTGACAAGACGACAGAAATGTCATTGGGCCAGCAGCTATTTTTATCTGCAAGGACCAACACTTAATACTCTCCTATCTCCCACAAATTGTCACTTGAGCTCCAGCAGAAAGTTTACACCACTTGCAGACAAGGGCTGAAACCCGAGCACGTAATCCCTGCTCCAGTCAAAAGTTTTAGTGGGATTCGCAGCGTCTGGATAGGGGAAGCTGAGAAAAAAAAACCAAAACCCTTCCCCTGAGAAATGATGGCTGAGGCAGCAGAGAGACAGGACAGGCAGGTCCCCTCCTGGCACCAGGTATTTCTGCCACATCTGCAGGGCACAAGGCACTTTGTGAGCCCTGGAGTGACCTTGTGGCCTCCTCACTAGCTCAACCAGAATTTAAGTACCCTAAAAGGGTCTTCAGCAGAAGGGGAAACAGGGAAAGCCAGGCATTCACCACTCCACTTTCTAAACACCATAGCCCCAAGGGAGATGAAGGGCTGGGAGGAGTGGGGTGAGTCAGGCAGAGCCCACAGGGGGTTTTTGCAGAGGGTCCTCATCAAGGTATCACCCATCTTGGCAGCTCCCCACTCTGCACCAAGCATCTCTAATTACTTCAAACACTCCCCCCTCTCCACTCCCAGCTCCTTCCCTCTCACCCTCGTGGCCAGACCCTGAACTGCCTGGGGTGCAAGGAAAGGAGGCTTCCCTCACTTAATAAAGGCAAGGTAGAGCTAAGCTGTTATTAACAGCAGCCTGCCCACGGCTGGAATATTGCAGCAGCAATCCCAGGGGAGCACCCCAGCACTGCCCTGACAGCAGATGCAATAAGGCAGCCCCAGCACTGCCCTGTGATATTGCAGGGAATGAGAACGCCACTGGGCTCTCCCAGGTCCCCCCTTGCATCACAAGCAGAGTATTAGGGATGACTGGATACCTGGTCAGGCCTGGAATAGCTGAGATTTGGGACAGCACCCTCCAGAGGGCTCTTCTGAGACGGGCAGAAGAGCAGGGGTAAAAAGAGCTCCAGGCATGGTAAAACACGGTGCAGCACAGAGGTGCACAGAAAATGAGGGTACCATGCTAAGGGCTCCCATGGAAACTCAGAGGAGGTGAATTTTTCCAGGGATAAAAGGCACAAGCCCACGTGTGCCTTGGAGCTGCCCCCAGGAGGGTTTGTTTTCACATCAGGCTGTCTGTTTTTTAAATTAAAAAGAATGGGCAAAGCATTCAGGATGGAGGTACAGGCAAGGAGAGGAGCCATCAGAGAATAGGGCTGGATGAGCCCTGCTGGGCTCTGCAGCCCCTGGAAATGCTGCGGGATGCTGAGGAAAGGGGGATGGCCATGACTTCCCAGAAGGACACACAGCACCTTGGAGGGATCAAATAATAGACATTGACAAGGAAAACCCACTCCACTAGCCCCAGAAATCTTCTCTAACAGCAAGGAGTGGGGTAAAAAACCCTGGGGAATAGACTGGAGAGGCAAAACTCGCATTCCTGAGATGGCCAAGAAGTGATCACATCTATCTCCCTCCATCTCCAATTGCTAAGATCCATTTCTGAAGCATCACCAGCCAAGAAATTCTGGTTGATTGGACGTGGTTAAAGCGAAAAACTCACGCAGAAAATCTTATAGCTGAAACTTAAATGGTCTCCACAAACATCTTGCATATTTTCAAGGACACTAAGGAAATTCACATTTTTTCCCCCCATATTTTAGACTTAGAAAAAATGCCTCAAGGGGAAAACTTATTTAGAACTACTTAGGAAATACAAAGGATAAAAAAGCCTGTAATTATTTCTCTGCCAAGGGCTTGTCAGTTTGAAAATCCCCGCTCTTGAACCACTAATCCTCATGGAAAAAAAAATGCAGCTTCGGCAAGATGCATCGTTGGTTGACTTTTGCTGCACTTTTCTGGCGTGAGGGAACTAAAGGGAAAGGCGTCGATTTGGGCATGGTTTCATCAGCACCTTTCACCCACAATGTGCCTGACACACGTCCTTGGCTGATGAAGGAGACCTGCAAAGCATCACCCCAAAATGAGGCTGCTCTGCCTGAGAGTGGCGCTCTGCAGGCATCAGGCTGGGGAGGGGAGGATCACGGCTGATGCTTGGAGACAGAAGTGCCAAAACAGGCAAAAATAAATCAGTTCAAGGTGGGGGTATGCTGATTTTAAAAGCCAAGGATTCAGGGAGTTCCTGGGATGTTTTGTTATGTGGTTGGAAATAGCATAAAGACATTATTGGCAGGGAAACTGCACTTCCTCTGGAGGGTGGGGATGGGCCATCCCAGCAGAGCTGGGATTTGGGCCTCTGCTTTAGCAGCCAAATTCATCACTTCACGTCCTCCTGCCCGGATAAGGATGGGTGGCATCACCTCTGAACTTGGTTGGCCACAGAGACACGAAACAGTGCCATGGAACTTGGTGTGTCCCATACCCTGGCATCCCAACGACCCTCCCCAGCCTGGAGCATCTCCCACAGGAGCTGGGTGAGCTACCCACGTCCTGCTGCATGCCAGCACCGCCTGGGTTTGGGGCTGCACAGGGCACTTGGCACAGCAGGGGTCAGAAAAACTTTGTCCCTAGAAGAAGAGGAGTCAGACTCTGAAAGGAGACAACACCCAAAATTCTCCATCATGTCCCATAACTATTACTATATTCTAAAAACCTCAAATTAAAAACCCTTCACCATGTGAAATCACACACTTCTATTTTAACTACACACCCATGACTTTAACTCCATCACTCAAATCTGGAAGCCTTCTCCAAGGCCTCAGGTCAAAAGCAGTGTTCTCCAGGGGCTCAGTGCCAGAAAGCATAGAAAGCTCAAAAACTCCAGGTTTCTGAGATCCAACAGTCCCTGTCATGGGCAGCTTTCCCACTGCCAAGGATAAACATCTCACCCAGAGCGACATTCACCATGCAGCACCCTTCACCCATCTTCACCCATCTCTGATCTCTTCTTTCATTACTCTCTCTTAATTCATCTCCATAACAGCTCCTCCCATCAACGTGGGGTTTAAAGTCCTTGAGGTAATGCATGCAGGAAGCCTCTCCTCCTTTCTGGTTATCCCTCCTTCCCAGACCCAGAGGTGAAACAAGCTCACACTCAAGAGCCTGCCCTCCAAGACTTTAAGCTTCATTAAACTTTTACGCCAGTCCACTGAGGTTGCTCTCTCAGCCTCTCATAATTACGGGTGCAGAGGGAAGGAGCAGCATCCACCTGAGCAGGCACCAAGGAGTTTCAGGCACTTAATGATTTCCTAACCAAGCTCCCACATCCAAAGCGCCCTTTAAAAGGATCTGCTCGATACCACTCCTGCGAGCTGCTGGCCAGAGGAGATGCCAAGGCATCAATAATTCAGGATTTCAGCCCCCCATCACCAACCCAGCACAGGTGAGACTCCAGACACAAAAGCCTGAGCCATCTCACCACTCCAGGGTCCACGAACACCCAAGCCAAGAGGATGGCTGGGTTCAAGGATGCTGTTCAAGCGAGCAACATCTTGCTCTCCCCGCAGCCAAAACCTGGAGTTCAGCATTTCCACGGGGCAATTCAGACCTTGGTTTGGCTGAATCCTGTGTGAGCCTCTTCCTCCCCTTCAGACCTTGCAGGAAGCCACAGAAAGTGACTGGTAAGGGGAAAGGAGGCTGTCATCCCCTCCTCAGCCCCCAGCACAGGGCTGGGGTCCTACACACCTGACAACAGAGCACAGCTGACATTCCCTCCTCTCCTGCTGACTCTCCAAGATCAGAAATGAAAAAGATGCCCAGAAAAGGTGCCCCAGAGGCATGTCAGAGGGCAATTCTGTCCAGGCTCAACACAGAAATCATTAGGAAGGAGTTTTGGGGCTGTTCCACAAATACCCACCTCAACTAGCAGCACCCATTAATTTATTCATCTCAACCATCCCTGTGAAGGCCACTGCAAGCATGTGACACTGCCCTCCTCCCATTTAGGTAAATCACTGCAGGGGTTAATAACCCTTTTCGTAGCCAAGATGCAGTTTTCCAGAATTAAAGGCTTAGCAGGGCCAGCGAATTCCAAGCAGAAATTCTGCCAACAAAAGCATCCCTATGATTTTATGATGGCAGTGTTTGGAGGCAAGAAATGACAACACTGACTCTTTCAAATAAAAACAGCTGCTGCAGCTGAAAACTGCCTTCAGGTCCCTTAACCTGTTTTTCTCTCCTTTCCAAGTTTTTCAAGCCAAAAGCTTCCCAGTAGCAAAGAGAAAATTCACACCTTCCTCTTCCTGTTTAGCCACCTTGGGTGATGCTATGCAGCAAAAAATCAACTTACCGCATAGCCCCACTGGCCCCAGGCAGGAAGGAAGGAGTCCTTGGACACACAGGCTCCAGATCCATAAGGATCTCTGAAGCACAACATCAGAGGAGAGGATGCACCTCCCAAAGAGATGAATTGCACCCGAACAATGGATTCTCCAGGAATTGCCCTCGCCTCTTATGCTTTTAAGACCCCACTTTGCTCCCTTACAGGGCAGGGAACCTTGCCCAGAGGGATTTCAGGGGCTCCCCACCCCACTGAGATGGTGGTTGTCATTCCAGAGGGACAGGGGAGGGGGATTTTGCACGGTGGCAGCGGGGGTGGGGGACAATGGGCTGAGGAGCGATGGTCCCGTGAAAAGGGATTTGTTCCGCTGTCAAGGACAGCCTTAGGAAATGAAGCCACGAGGCAAGGAGAGGGGTAGGGAGCAGACAGAGACAATGTAGGGACAGCAGTGACAGGGAGACAGCTGGGGAGGATCAGTGCTGAGCCCTGACAGGCTCGCAAAGTACAAGGACTGGCCAGGGAAGCATCCTCCAGCATCCTCTGCCCTTCCAGGGGTTCGCCACGAGGAAGAGCAGAACCTAAGATAAATCTTCAGGAAACTTAAGGAAACTTAGTTCATTACTAATGTGCTTTCCCTGACTGCAAATTAAAATAGGTCCCGTGCAGTGACCCCAAGATTAGCCCAGCTGGTCAGAGCATGGTGCCAGTAACACCGAGGTTATGGGTTTGATTCCTGCATGGGCATTCACCTGAGCTGGACATGACAATCCTTTTGGGTCCCTCCCACCTCAGACAATCCTGTGAAATATTAGCATCCTGTCTCCATGCAGGGAGAACCACTCATCTGCAGCCATGGAGCCACAGGGACCCTCAGACATTGCTGCCTGCTGGGATGTGCTGGGATACCAAGGAGAGGGGCTCTCCTACTGATTCGTGCCTTCTCTTACCAATCTGTACCTTAATCATGCCAATTTGTGCCTGGGAGGAGCTGCAACACAAACTCTGGCTCGCCTTTGGTCAAAGGTAACCCAAGGTGGAAAACACAAAGGCAAGTGTGACTTAAAAATTAGGCAGATCTGGAGAGACACAGAAGATTGATATCCAGCATTCAAACTCACCCAGCAAGATGCTGTAAGCACTTATGATGATGAAAGAAGCATGTTTAAGCTAGATTTGTATTTCCAGCTCCATTTCATAGGTGACAGAGCCAACCCTCAGCTCTTTCTCTTTCATGCAGCCACAGTCCAGGCACTAGCGCAGAAGACCTGACCCCAAAAAACAGGATCATATTCATGGGCACTTGAAACACCCCACTGAAAACAGGCAGATGCATGCAAGTACAGTGCAACAGGAGAAAATAAATTATTTGCACTGGACATGACATGAATTCACCCCTGTACTCAGAAACTCACACGTCACCCTCCTGAAGCTCCAACTTTAGTGGGACAAACTCCCATTTTCAGCTGGTCAGACGACATAATATGCAATACCTGAAGGATCCCTGCCGAGCTGAAGGAAGTGGTCTTTTGTTAGTAAGACCCCAGAAAAATCCCAGATAAGCAAGGAGACAGAGCCACCAGACAGAAAACTCCCCAAATAAAGGGAACTGGGTGCCACCAGCCCAACACTGTGCCCTGCACAGCCCCTGCACGGCACAGCTCAGCCCGCCCCATGCCTTCTGCAAAAGCTCTGGCATCTGGCTGTCCGTAAATATTTGAGGTGGGAAGCAGGAATTACAGAACTCCTCTCCTGGGCAACCAAGGTTTGACCATCTTAAAAAAAAAACCCCACAACCCTACAAAAACAAACAGCAAACCTCAAACAGAGCTGCAATGAGATGCCTGCTGGTTTCGCAGAGACATGTAAGAAAACACGGGTGCATCCTTTGCCCCTGAGGGCCAACAGCCCCAGGAGAAGATAACCACGGACCAGCTGGATTCTTTCTGCCAGGAAGCAGGATTCCATCCAGGATAAAAGTATTTAGGAGCAAAACTATGGGTTGTTACAGGGATCGTCAAGACAAAGAGAGCCGCTAGCCCCCCTCACCTCTCCTCTTCTAAAATCTCAAACAAATACACAGAAATTCGTATTTCTCATGAAAACGCATTTATACTAAAAAAAAAAAAAAAAAAAAAAAAAAAAATAAAAAAACTCAGCTGGGTTGACCCCAGTTTTTTCCCCTAGTAAAATCCTAGTATTTTGTCCCTGCTTTAAATATCTGCCTCACTCCTGCTACAGAGGAGGTGCTCGATTGAATTGCAGGTAAAGGCACAATCCTCCAGCCCAGACCCCATCCCTGCTTCGTGTTTGCTTCTGCAGATGGCACGAGGCAGAGACAAGAGAGCACAAAGAGACAAAGAACATCTTGAGAAGAAAAATACCCAGGACAATTCTCCTTTCCACCTCCCTCCACCTTGGCTGCAGCCTCCTCTTCCTCAGACATGCTCCAGCACTGAGGGCTGAGTACTCCCTTGGCTGCACACCACAAGGTTTACCAGAAGTGGGGAACTGTGAATCCAGATCCAAACTGCTGGGTTTCCCCCTTCTCAGCCAGAAGCAGGACCTGCACCCCTGTGAGCAGGAGAGCAGCCCTAGACCCCAAATTCCCTTTTCTCCTGCTCCAAGGCAGAGGGGGCTTTGGGGTCCCCCTTGCCACATCCTGGGGTGAGCGTGCAGCATCAGAATCAGAAACTGCTGTGGGTTTGGGCACACTGAAGCCATCCCACTGCTGCCAGTGGGGATGGGGACAGCCAGCACAGATCAGGCTCCCCGGTAGCACATGCGGCCACCGGCAAATCCTGGGCAGCCGCCAGCACAGCTCACACCCAGCACCGCCATCCGCTCCCAAATCAGCTGGCTGTGGCCACGCCATCAGCTTCAGAGCCTGCTGGAAGGCTCCCCGAGGAAGCACCAAGCAAGAAACTGAACGGGGGGCTCTCTGAAATCCCCAGCCCGGCAAATCCCTCCCTGCGCCCGGCAGCCGCGAGCAGGTGAAGAACCGGCCAGGCGAGGGCTGGCGAGCTGGGCCAGGAGAGGACCCCAGCTGTCTCTCCAGCTGGTGGAGACAAAATTCTCATCCAAACGAAACAAACCCCTCTTTCTTCCCTGGTCAGTTTCCTTTTGGTGCCTTTGTCATGACTGCAAAAACCTGAAGCAATTCCCACGGCTTTAAGAGCCCCACTGAGGGGTGATCAGGGAGCACCAGCTGAAAGAGTGGGGAAAAAAAGGTTAAAAAAAATCATAGTATGTCCAAAATAGCACGGCAGAAACCATGAGGAGTCCCAAGGATGCTGATGGTACCGACCTGCAGTCTTCAGGATCCCACTGCCAATGGGGTGACCCCAAAGCCACCCCTGTCCCCACCACGGAGGGAGAGGTGACAAGTCTATTCGACTGCCTTGCTCCCAATCTGCCAAACCTCACTCGCTCCTAGGCCTTTCTATGCAACGTTAATTTTAAGACAAACCTAATTAAGGGCCGAGAAAAGGGGCAAGATGCCAAATCTCTCCTTCGCTCCCTTTGGAAAGGGGGAGCCCCACGAGTGAGAGGACAGGGCTTGGTGGAGATGGAGGCAAGGCCCATTTTGCTTGCCTCCCACAGTGGCCTCTGTAAGATCCCTCTCGCTGCATCCCGCTGCTTCCCTGCCTTCCCACCCCGTGTCAGCACAGAAAGTTGTCTTCATAACAAGAAAACCAAAAGAGGTGTGCCTGGTCCCAGCCCAGCAGTACCAACCACGGCGTCCCTAATGGGGATGAGGCCAAATTTGGCTGCCCCATAGCCACACTCCTCCCAACCCACAGGGAGTCAGCACTATGCCTCCGGGAGCTGTGGGTGAGGACAGAGAGGTGTTTGCTCCAGGAGATGAGGTACTGGGTGGGGATGGAGAGCAGATGGGAAGCACTAGAGGGAAATACTGAGACATGGGAAAAGAGAGACCACCAAGAGAAACGTTGTGCCACAGAGCTGGCATATGCTTTGCTACCCCATCCAGGCCAGCCTGACTGCTCCCAGCTGGAGAAACCCAAGTCAGCACCATCCTTTCCACAGGATGCCCTACAAGAAGGGAAACAGGCCTCCAGAGAACATGCTGCACTGCACCTGGGCTGACCTGTGGCTCTCTGTGGCTCTCAGCTCTCTTCTGTCAGCCACAAAAAGCACAGAAAATCTCACTTCTCCAAGTAAGAGAAGGCAAACCACCAGGACAAACCCAGCACACCGCAGAACTCTCCAGCTGGTGGGACCAGGCCGTGTTGAAGTGTCCAGCACCACCTCCATTCGATCCGGCTGGGATTACTCCCCTCGCAGCCCTTCCAGGCGGGGGAAGCAGTGCCAGGCCTCGCAGCTCATTGCGCAGTTACATCCATTACCCACGTTAAGCAGGATAAACATCCACCATGCTCCAAAACTCTTCCCCCTCTCTCCTCTACAGCAGCAGCTGCCAGAGGAGCTGCCAGCGGGCGAGAGGAGCCTACCCCAGGCCCACAGATCCCTCACGGCCTGCTAACGAGGACTCAGGCTCATCCCCCATGCGAAGACGCCCGGTGTGATTTTAAAACCCAACACGAGTTCTTCTGCACGTGCTCCCTTCTGCGTGCACGCCGGCACGGCGGAAGGGTTTTTATTTCTTTCCTTTGCAACCAAACGCGACGCCGCGTTTTAACTCACGAAGGAGGAGGTGGAAGCACCCGCACAGGCCCGTGACTCCGGGAGCACGGGATTTTGGAGGCAGGCGAGGAGAGCCCCGTGGAAGCTGGCAAGAGCACAGAGCCATCAAGCCGTGCGAAGACAGGGCAAGCGTCACACAACTGCCTGCCTCGGCCGGGGAGCCCGGCACGGCGGTGGCGGCTCGGGGGCTGCAGCAGCCCCTCCACTGCCGGCGCCCACATGCCAGGCCTGCTCCGAGATGTGCTGGCCATCTGCTCCTGCCAGCCGGGGCTGGGGCCGGGGCTCTGCGCCGTGGCTGGGGACGTGCCAAGCCGTCCCGCCGTCGCCACGCTCCCCAGCTGCGCCCCCCGTCATGACCGCACCGCTGTCAGCGCTGCCGGCCCCCAGAACCTGCAGTGGGGATCTTCCTGTGCCTCCTCACATCCCTGGCTCTGCCTGGCCCGTGCAAACCTACTGTGAAACGCCACTAGGAAAGATTCCTGTCCTTGTGCAGATTTTAAGGCTCCAGAGTAGCCCTACTCTTCCCATCGCTTCCAGCACTCCTCCCTGTTTATGGCCAGCTTTGGTGCTGCGCCCCCAAATCTGCCACCACAAAAACCCACCCCCCTGACCCCCACCACAGAGGCCCCACAGCCAGGGCATGTCCCCAGGGTCACTTTGCAGTTGGGGAGCCGGCCAGGGCGAAGACTGAACCTTGTCATAGTTGAGACTTATCAGGTTTGGACAAGCGCCGGGGGCTGCCGCGGGATTCGGGATGTTCTGTAACAAACGTCCTCTGCTCCAAATAGATGCTGTCCCAGGGGCACAGGCCTGAGCCGTCCCTCCCCAGGAGCCCTCCCTGTCAGCACTGGGGAAACTGCTCCAAGAGTGACCCCCATCTCCCCAAGTTCCCAGACAGCATCATTATCTGAACCACCCATGGGCCCTGAGCTGTGGCACCCCAAAGAGATGCCGAGACCTGACCTGGCACCTTTGGCCTTTAATCCAGCCCTTTCCAAGTCCTCTCTCAAGTCCTTCCTCTTTGTGAAATACAAAGAAATGTAAAACATGTGTTTTAACAAATTATTCCTTGATTTCTAGAGTCCAGCGAGTCAGATGCTTGCTTAAACCCGTCCGTAACACTTTCCATGGGTGTATTTATAACTGAGGGCATAGCTGCTGTCTCGCGCTCCCTCATTAACCCTCTGCGGCCTTGTCACAAACAGAGCTCAAACACAGAGCGCAGAGACGTGTCCGAAAATTCTGCACCTACTCATCCCTGGGAAAACACCCCAATGCTCACCATCTGGAAGAGAAATCCCTTCCTTCAGTTTCAAAAAAAAAACAAAAAACCACAAACAAACCAAAACCGAACACAACCGCAGAACACCGACGCCGTGGCGGGTTGGATCCCGACCGCTTCCCCGACACCGCCAGCATTCCAGAGGCAGACACCCAGCCCTCCCACCCAGAGAGGCCTCCGGAGCCCGGCTACGCCGCTGCCACCGCGAGGATCGGCCGTTTTCCACCGCGAGGAGTGTCAGTCACTTGTGATAATTAACCAGCTCGAGATAATGAGCTCAGTCTGAGAGCGGCGGCTCTTCCTCCCCGTGTTTCGCTCTCAAATCCCTGCTACCGGCACCACGGCCAAGGCAGGCACGGTGCTCCTGCACCCAGGAAAATGCTCAGTCCAAAGACAGGATGGGCATTTGGGAAAAGAAAGAAGGATTTTTGGTAAATAAAGAGTATCGTATAAAGCTTGGCAGAGCTCAGAGGGAACAGCTCTTTGGGACTCTGCTCCGCATCCTTGCCATCACCAGGTAAGGAGTCACACCATCAGCACAGCCGAGTCCTGCAGGGCGGATGAAAGGAGGAGGGACACAAACCTGCACCCCCGTGCTAGAATAATTACTATTAAATGCGAGGGGACAATGACAGGATGGCAAGAAGCAGGCAGGGGCAGGAGGGGAAGAGGCCAGCAGTGCGTTAGGGTTAAAACCATCACACCTCGGGAAACCGCCCGTCACAGAGCCTGAGCTTTCCGGCTCGGGAAAAAGCCACCAACTCAAACATGACCAGGAAATAACCAGGAAAAACGGTGCTTTCACTGGACCCGAGGAAAAAATTGTGACATTTTTTTCCCGCAATCATCCTTGTCCATCCCAACAGTGAGATAGATGGGCACAGCAAGAAGCCAACTGCGGCACCGATCTCTTTCGCGGCCAACAGACACCAGAGGAGGGTTTCAGGTTGGAGCCACTTCAAGAGCTCACAAGCTGCAGTCAAGAGTAAAATCCACATGTGCTGCAAGCTGGAAAGGCATTTCTGGGTGACCATCACCCCAATTTCCCCTTTGTGGCCCAAACAAAAATACCGATAAAGCAGAAAACGAGAATTCAATCATGTTGGAAATGTATGGGAACCAGTAGCCAAATTTCCACACACAAACAAGCAGCGCACCCAATCCCAACAAATTTTTTTGCCTACAAAAACCCACCCTGTGGCGCAGCTCTCTCCTTTCCACTCTCACGGCAGTTAATTCTTCCGCTCTTTCGTAAACATTTGAAAACAAGGTCACGCGCACAAATTCTGCTTTCAATTTGCCTTGTATCCATAGTGATCAAACTCAGGCCCACAATATGGGATTTAAAAGAGGAAAAAAAAAAAAAGAAACCAAAAAAAACCCAAAACCCCAACTTTAAGAAGGCCTGGAGTCGGGCTAGACCTCGGCACGCTCACGAACTCACCGAAGGCCAGGGATGAGAGCATCAACGACCACTGTTTTCTGCTATAAAAAAAGGGAATTCAATTGCAGGGCTTCGACAGCCGTGCTATCGCCATAGCGAGGGATCCGGCCCCCCACCTACACCCTCCTCAAGAAACAACCAGCCCAGAGGCAACAAAAATTTAACGGCTCCGAAACTCGGCCAGCCAGTGGGGTCCGGAAAGGACAGCAAGAGCTGGATGAGCCAGGAAAAAACGAAAGCAGCTGCAGGGGAGGAAAGACTCAGCAGCTTTCTCCCCATTCCCACTGGAATGGTTTTTCTTTTAAAGAAGAAAAATAATTTTCTCATCATCTTTCCCCCCAGCCCCACACTTCCAAAGGGGAAAGGGTCAGGGCTGGGAGATTTAACACCCAAATTTCTTCACCATCACAGACCCGGATGCAGGAAAAGCCTCTGCATGACAGAGGCTGAATTCACTCTGAATTCAGCAGGGCCTTCCCTGGTTCCTGCCGAGTGCCTCAGTTTCCCCATCAACCAGGGGGGACAGCAATAGCATTTCCCTGCCTGTGAGGATATTAGGATAATAACCTCGCCCAGGACCAGGTCAGGGAGGATATAAGTTTCCTCCTGCAGATGCTCCGCAGGAAAATAAAGCCGGGGGAAAATGCTTGGCCCCATCCCTGCGCAGACCTGGGGTTAGCGCGGGTCTCCCAGGCTCTCAACAAAACATCCTCAATTCCCCTGAGCACAACGAAACAGCTCTAAAAAGGGGAGAGCCGGGGTGCAACGAGACCGCGGGGCAGAAGCACAACTCGCCGTGCAGCACAGCAAGGGCTGGCACCTCCCGGGACACACAGGGCAGCGGGAACGGGGAGCTGCGGCGGGACACCAGTCCCCCGCACAAGCTTTTGCAGGGCACAGCTTTTGTGGGCGGCGAGAACAGGGCCAGGGCGGCTCCCCGAGGGGCAAGCGACACTTACTTCTCATAGTCCAGCTTGCAGTAGAGCTTCTTGTCGCGGTAGAAGCAGGTGGTCTGCAGGGGCTCCTTGCAGGACGCGCACTGGACGCACTGCTCGTGCCACAGGCCGTCGTTCAGGCGCAGCAAGAACCGGTCCAGAATCACTCGCTGACACCCTTCGCACACCGACTTGGGGGTCGCGGCTCTGCCTGCGGGGAAGGAGCCGGGGGCTGGGGTGGGCGGAGGGAAAGGCGGCCGGGGACACGGGCCAGGCGAGGGACAGACGGACGGACGGACGGACGGACGGAGGGTCGGCGGTTTTCGCTTCCCCCGCACAGGCTCGTGGGTCGCGGGGGGACTGGGCTATGCAGGGGGCTGCTGCGGAATCCAGGAGGGCCCTGTGCCTTAGGGCAGCTCCGGGGGCGGCACATCGCCCCCAATTTCGTTCCTCTTGGAAAGGCGGCAGCGGAGCCGCGGCTCAGAGAGAGGGCGACCGTTTGAAACCGATATTAAAACGAAGATAAAAAGAAGAAGTGGATTATTTATTGCTCGATACGAAGGAGAGCCCTTCGTTACACGGGGGGGTTAGGGGGACACGCAATTTAATGCAATCGCGGAACGAACCGGCAGCAGCGAAGGCGGGCGCCGGGGGCACACCCCGGGCGGAGGCAGCGGCGCGGGCCGGCCAGAACGAGCCACGAAAAGCTGTCCCCGGGCCTCCCGAACCCCCCGTGCCCATCCACCCCGGCCCTGCCCCGCCCTATGGGGTCCCCAGCAGGGCAAGCGGGGTGCCCGGACTTACCCAGCAAGGAGGAGAAGGGCGTCGCGGGGTCCAGGGCGCTCTGCAAACTCTCCTCCATCTTCAGCCCGTCCAGCATGGTGGGGAGCCGGGCCGGGCGAGGGGCCGCGCCGCCCGCCTGCCAACACAGCCTGGACACAGCGCGCTCAGCCCGGCCGCCCGCGGTCGGGGCTTCCCCGCCCGGCTCCCCGCCCGCTCCCGGCGCCGCGCTCCCTCCTCCCTCCCAACGGGAGAACCCCTCGGGCCCCCCGTTCCGGCTGCGCAGCCGCTGCCCCGGCCAGGCTCGCAGCAGCCCCCCAGCCCCCCAGCCCCGACGTGGGGAGGCCACCGGAGCCGGGCGCCCCGCGGCCGCGGACGGGAGGATGCGGGCCGGGGGGATGCGGGGCTGCCGTCGGCGGGGCTCGGCCGCTTACCTGGGCCGGCCCGGGCGGTGCCTCCCTGCGAGGAGCCGGCGGGAGAGGCGTCCGCAGCCACCGCTCCTGGGGTGTCCTGCGGCGGCTCCTGCCTTCCCTGCTGTGTCGCACCCCGCGCTTCCCCGCCGCCGGCGCTGCCCGGGCTGCCGAGCGAGCCGCGCCTCCCTGGACGGCTCCGGAGAGGAGCGCACCAACCTGCGAGGAAGCGCCCGTCCGACTGCTGCCAAGGCACATTTCCTGGAGCTGATACCTCCCTGCCCGACCCCCACCCCCT
>JANRGV010000120.1:26869787-26891675 GCA_024734035.1 Alethe castanea | reverse complement strand
AGTGGAGGTTTCATTTTTACAGAAAGCAATTACAGACATTAAAAGAGCTAAAGTAATAAAAATAATATTTAAAATTCAAATCCCTTATCTATATTACAAGGGTATTAACATGGGAAGAAGTTATTTTTATTTTTTTCTCCCCCTAATCTCATTTGCTTTGCAAGTTGATCTGCAAACTTTAATGCCAGTCCTCTGAATTTTATTTTATTTTTTTAAATTTTGAGACTGATCTGCAGTTCTGGTGATCTGGGTTTGGCAGGTTTGTGAACTCCATGGCTCAGGGGTGAGGTTGCTGCTTTGTCACCTACCTGTGGTGCTTGTTTGTACCAGAAGGGACAGCTGTGTTCAACGGGGAATGGGGAGGTTGTATTTTCTGTAGATTAATATAATATTTATTGAATGCATTTTAATGCATTCAATGAATAAAAATGGCAATTGGGCTGTGAGCACTTGGGGGAAGGAGCTGCTCCAGCCTGAAAGGGAAGGAAAACTGGGGAAAGGGAGGGAAAACTGGGGAAAGGGAGGAAAAAATGGGGAAAGGGAAGAAAAAATGTGGAAAGAGAAGAAAAATGGGGAAGGGAAGGAAAATGGGGAAGGGAAGGAAAATGAGGGAAGGAAAATGGGGAAGGGAAGGAAAATGAGGGAAGGGGAGGAAAAATGGGGGAAGGGGAGGAAAAATGGGGGAAGGGGAAGAAAAAATGGAGAAAGGGAAGGAAAAAATGGGGAAAGGAAAGGAAAAATGAGGAAAGGGAAGAAAAGAATGGGGAAAGGGAGGAAAAATGGAGAAAAGGAAGGAAAAATGGGGAAAGGGAAGGAAAAATGGGGAGAATGCTGAAGAGCACAGGGTGAGCTGAACTTTGGGGTGAGTTTGAGCAGGGCTTGTGTGAAACCCGCCCAGGCAGAGGGAGTGGGAACCAGGGGATGCAGAACTGCTGCTGTTTCCAAAGGGTGGGACATCCCTCCTGCAGGAGCAGGGGTCCTGGGTGGCCCCAGGTTTTGCTTTGCCAGGATTCTGACCTTGCCCACTGTCCCTCCTCCCCAGAAAGCCGATCTGGCCGTGGCGGGGCTGACGATCACGGCGGAGCGGGAGAAGGTGATTGATTTCTCCAAGCCCTTCATGACTCTGGGAATTAGCATTCTCTACCGAGTTCACATGGTAAGAGCCTGATTTTAGAGCCATTTATGTCCCTCCATTATTTGCATGCAAACCTGCCTGGTTAGAGGAGAATAATGAACGGCTCATAAAAATATTTTGGTTTCTTATTTAAACGCAAATGTGCTCGACCTTTATTTCCTGCTTTTCTCTCTCTCTCTCTCTGCTGTGTGTCAGGATTGGTGAATTCCATTCCTATTCAACTCCTCAGCTCTTTGGCTTCTCTCCCCCATCCTCCCAGGGCACATGATGGGTTTTTTGGCACGGTGGGGGCTGCAGGACAGTTTTAGACTGGCTTTAAGGTGTGCTGAGGGCAGGCTTGGCTGGAGGGGTGCAGCAGCTGCCTGGGTGGCCCCATGCAGAATTTGGCTTGGCCCAATTGTAGAAACTTGGCCTGGAGTCACCATCCAGTTGGATTTAGTGGTGAGGCTGAGCTGGGCTATCTGTGGGTGCACCTTGCTGGTGCTGGGGCCGCTCCTGATCTCAGCTTTGCTCTCTTGCTGCCTTCTCCCACCTGAGAATCCCACCAGGAAGGAATCCTGGATTGCTTTCTTTGCTGGGAGCCCCTGGAAATGCTCTACAGGGAGATCAGCCCCCTGCTCTCCTAACCCCAGGGGAAAATGTCCCTCCTGGCTGCCAGGCTGAGCTCACAGCCCTGCCTGGGCTCTGCCTCTCTGCTCTCAGCCCTCCTCGTTTGTTCACCCTAAAGAGCAGCAGCCCCTGCAGCCCAAGGAAAGCTCCTTAATCTCAGGGGGTGCTCTCAGCACAGCTGTAGAGTCACAGGATCCTGGAGTGCTTTATGTTGAAAGTTCATCCCATGCCACCCCCTGCCATGGGCAGGGACACCTTCCCTATCCCAGATTGCTCTGTCCAACCTGGCCTTGGACACTTCCAGGAGTGAGGCCAATTTTTTTTTTCTATGTCAAAAAAACTGGGAATATTCCCAAGGGATTCATGTGTGCAAGCATGTTGTGTCTTTGCTTAGCCAAACTTGTCTTAAATTGCCATAAATCCTCTTTGGTTTGCACCCTCCATTGTTCTACCTTCTCCCTGAAGCTCAGGAGAGGCCAGATTTCCCCAGTACTCCCAAATTCACCTCATTCTTCCCAGTCTGCATTTTGGAAAGGAGCTCTGCACGGTGTCAAGTGTGATGTGAGTGACAGTGCCTTGATTTCTGTCAGCCCAACAATAGCAGCCAAAAGGAAAAAAAAAACATCCAAGCTGCCTCTCCCAGCCCCCTCTCCACCCGAGAGGCTGTTAAGGATGCAGTGTTGGGGATGAACAGAAACAAATTCACGCATCTATCTCTGTGCTGAGTGGCTCCTGCCAAGAGCAAACAAGTAATTAAAATCTAGTTAAAATTCTGCTTCCTCTGGTACGTGCAGAATTTAGGATCAGTGATTTAACTGATCACAAAAAAAAAAATAAATAAAAACCAGGTTGATTCTTCCAGTTCCTGGAAGTCAAATGGAATTGTGCCTTTTCCACCATGATTGGGTTTTCATGTCAGCACCTCTCCTCCAGACCTTTCCTGCTCAGCTTGAGGAGGGTGCCTGAGAGCTGTGTGGCAGTTTAACTTCTCAAACTGGTAAATATTTGTTAAACCAGGCAGTTCTGGTTTTCCTTTAAGGATGTGGCTTGCAGAGCAGCCCCACAGCCTTCTCCTCCCCACCCCAAAAACCACCTCTGCAATGTCAAAAATTGCAGCTGACGTCTGTTAATCACGGCTCAGATGAGATGGAGCCTAATAAATAACCACAAATGAGCCTCTTCCTCACTGAGGAGTTGTCTCCACGCCCTGGGCTCCTCAGAATGCGATGACATTTTATTTTAATTTCCATGTAGCTCCAGTGGCAAGTGATTTCTCACCCCTTTCTCCTCCCCACGCCGCCAACCCAGCCACCACAGAGCCTGTGCCTCTTATCACACATAACCAAATATGGCAGCTTTAACCAGGGCTGTCATTTTTCTCAATTTCACTGCTTGTGATACAATCAAAGCTGGATTTCTGACATGGGAGCTCTAACAGGCTTCCTGACTCACAGGCTGCTGAGAGAAAAGGCTTGGTTGGTTTTATTAGGTGCCCATTCTGCCCAGCCAGGGGGGTGTGGGGATGGCAGGAGGAGGATGAGGAGCCCTGAGCAGTCCCTGGGTTTGGCAGAGGGCTGGAATCAGGTGCCCAGGGTCATTCCTGCATGGAGAGATAAATCAGGATTATTTGTGTCCTACAAATCTTTGCCCACGTCCTGCCTCTGTAGCAGGGAGTGAGGGACTAAAGATGATTCTGATTCCTCAGCCCTGAAAGTCTTTGCCTTCAAAATGAGGAAATGGAGGTTGGGAGAGTGCACAGCAATAGCTGAGTTTAGACCAAGTGAGCTGAGGCTAAAAGTGTTTTGACTTGATTGCTGCAGAGGACACGAAATGGGAAGGATGGATGGAAAAGCTCCTTCATTGCAGCCAGAGGAGTCTTGAGAGGGGCTGAGAGGAGCTGAGCCCCCTCTGACAGCTCTGCCTGCAAGAATCCCTCCCCACTGCTGGCCCCAGGACCAGGGAATGCATTTGCTGGTTAGGAGCCATGTGGTGACTCCAAATTAGGCTCAAGATTAAGATTCAGAGCAGCCAGTGTAAGGCTTTTATTGACTCCAGAGGAAAAGGAGGGATCTGGATGTGCCCCTGGAGCAGATGTGGTTATCCTGGGATGTGCCTTGCCCTGGTGCCCTGCATTTTTACCGAGCACTCATCAACATTTCTGCCCCTCCAGGCTTGGTTTTTTGCTTTCCCTCAGACTCCCAGAGGCAGAAGAGAGTTTTCTGCTCTCCTTTTTTAGGGAAAACACTTGTAAGAAATGACATGGATGGGGCTGACTGGGGTCCCTCCAGACTCTGCATGTGCAGGGCAGGGAGTGCTGCAAACAACAAATCCAGGGCTGTCCTCTCCTTCCAAATGTCCCCTTGTCCAAGCTCTTCAGTCACCAGTATCTTGCCAGAAAACTGCTGCTCACTGGCTGAAAAAAATGAAGATTTCCAAGAACAACTTAGGAGGAGGGTAAATTAATCTCTCCCACTTCCATCTGAGGATTTGCAGGAGGCCTTCATCAATTATTGGACATTTTGAACATATCTATTCCAGGAAAAATAGCTCTTCCAATTAACAAAGCTCTATTGGGACTGCCTAAAAATATCTGACAGACTCCAGATATTGTCATTCCCATCTTCAAAACAGACAGATAAGGGAGAGTTTGTGCCCTCCGTGGGAACAGAATATCTTTATTCTTACCCACAACTGTGAATGAAAAGAATATGTCCCAGCAGCCTGGAAATGACTGGAGCTGAAAAGAACCAGAACTACTACAACTGTAAAGTCACAGGAGAGATTCATTGCCAAGCTGGAGACTTAAAGCTTCCAACGCAATTTCCTTAATGAGAGTAATTTATTGACAAACTGCCCCAGAAATATAAAGAAGACATCAAGGCCTTAATTGCAGAAAGGAACTTTGTCACTTTGTCATCTCGCAGGGGGAGGCTCAGCCAAGGCTCTGCCAGGCCCTGAGAGTTCCCTGCCAGCTCTGGGATGCCAGGGAGGATCATTCCCTGCCCTGCCTGGAATGATGAGCTCCAGGAGCTCCAGCTTGCTCAGCAGCCTGTGCCCTTCACACCTTGCTGCATGCCCATGGCCTCATTTCATCCTTGAGTGTGCAAACACCTGCAGGAATCAAGAGTTATTAAGCCAGTTTAGCTCCTGAGGAAGAAAGGAACCAGGATTTGAGGGTGTAATGGTTTTGGAATCAAAAGCAGTGAGACACTCCAAGTCAGAAGTACAATTTAATAGGAAAAAAGAGAAAAATAAAATACAGGCAATAGTACAAAAGAAAAATCACTGACAGAGTCGGAATAGAACCTGACACCCTGCTAGTTAGGGTGGTGGTAGCAGTCTGGATGAAGTGATCTTGTTGAAGCAGTGATCTTGTAGAAATCCTGGCAGTGATCCTGGCAACTCTTGTCCTATGGAAACCAATGGGTAAGGGCTGCTTTGGTGTTCCAAATCTCAGTTTTTATCTAGGTAGGAAAAGCTTGGCTCCTCCCCCTGGCTGGAGCATCTCCCAGTGGGATGATGGAATTTTATCAGCCGTGCACTGGGACTCAATGGCCATTAACAGCAGATGATATCTTCCTGGAGGGAGGATGGGTTGTGGGAAAGATAAAGATGATTGCCCCAGCTGGTTTAAAGCTGGCCCATGAGCAGATAATATGTGCCACGGAGATAAGGGTCACTGCCCCACCCGGCTTCAGCAGATGGTGACAGAATACACATTTCTGACTACATCCTGCATTGCAATCCAAGACAGAGTGGAAGTTCAGAGTTTGGGAGTTCAGAGTTTGCGAGTTCAGAGCTCCCTGCCTGCTTTCAGACAGGTCACTCCACCTCTTTACCTCCTCTGGAACAAAGATCAGAGAGACAAAAAAGGAACCACAGTATCCCAGCTGGGAGAGTCCCCCATCCCTCACACTTCAAGGTAAGTCTCTTATTTCTCTTGTCCATGGTACAAAACAGCAAACTGTGCTGTAAAACCAGGATTGCAGGTTGGATGAGCACTGAATGAAGTGAGGATTTCCATGTGCAAGTGCTGAAATTGCTCAGATCCAAAAGCAGGTCTCCGACAAAATGGCCTTGTATCCAGGCGAGATTTTTCTTGGGAAAAGAACATTCAGCTCTTAAGTTCGCCTTGACAAGACATTTGGTGTTCAGCAAGGGATATTCAAAGGATAGGTGAAGAAAGGTTCACTTGAGACCTCCTTGATACCACCCTGCAAGCAAACTTTCCACTGAGAACACCTGAGAACGCACAGGCTGTCATTTAAACACAAGCCCATCCTTAACCCTGCTGTTCACATGATGTGAAACTGAGATTTCTGCAAAATGCCTGAAAACAGTTAGGTTATCTTCCTTCAGAGAAAACTACACCCTGACCAGGATTTCCTCATTGTCTGAAAAATTTAAAAAAAAAAAAAGGAGTGCTCAGAGAAATCTTGAAAGACACAGCCCATGTGATTTCCCAGTTTTCACACAACAACCATTTTTCAGATGAAACATGCCAACAAAAGATGTTCCTTGTCCAGATTAACCCTCCATTATTGCTTCTAGGGACAAGTACTTTTAAAAAAATTTAAACAGGCAACCCTCAGTCACAAATAAATATTGATTTAGAGGCTTCTTTGACTACCTAGAAACAAACTAAGTGAAACTTGATCCCCACACCTGTCTCTACATTACTTCTGTAAAACTTTCAACTCTTTTTCTTCCCCCCTTGATCCTGCTCCATTCTTCATTCTCTTTTTTCTGGGAAATCTG
This sequence comes from Alethe castanea, assembly GCA_024734035.1. Classification (NCBI taxonomy): domain Eukaryota; kingdom Metazoa; phylum Chordata; class Aves; order Passeriformes; family Muscicapidae; genus Alethe; species Alethe castanea. The sequence goes on along the minus strand of JANRGV010000120.1, from coordinate 26,885,173 downwards.
GATTCCTGTTGGCAAGTGGCTGAGCCGGGTGACACACGAGGCACCTGCTGGACGTGGCATGGCTCAGCACAGGCTGGGGAAGGTCTTGTCACAGCAGTGCCCTGCTCAGGGCCACCAGGTCCCCCACCTGCATCCTCCCTGGCAGGTGGCACAGCCTGCTGTGCAGCTGGGGGGCTTTGCTTGCTGCTCTCATGCTGTGCATGCCCACGCTGATGCTTTTACATTTCCTCCTGCCTCAGCAAGTGCAAAACTCCGGAGACAAGCTGTCAATCTCCATCACGTCCAAATGGTCTATTTATACCAGCCAGGCAAACGTGGCTGTCCTGGAGTTCAAGGTAACAGGGCTTATTTCTGCTTGGAGTAGCTCCTTTCTCAGGGGAGGAAGGCTGGAGGCATCCAGGAGGAACAGCTTCACATCAAGGGCTAGCAGCACTGCCTTCATGGTTGAGGGCACAGCCGTGGCTCCCCAGGGTCCCAGCCACAGCAGCCAGACCCCAAAAGCCCAGAAGGCTGATATCTATCATAAAACGTCTAATCCCAGGCCCCTCTGTGTCCTGCCATGGCAGAGGGGAGCTCAGCAGGTACTTTTGGATTTCTGATTCGTGTTCTCTCCAAGAAAGGCCACAGCTTCAAGTTCACACTGGGTTTTTGCACTGAGCTCTGTCTGGATCAGGTGTGAGCATCTGAGTGCACACTGTCACATGAATGCCACAGTGAAGGCTCCAGCCTTCTCTGAATCACTCCTGTCTCTCCTTACATGTCTCCAACAGAGCCTGCTCTCTGGCAGCCAGCAGGTCTGATAAAGCCTGCCTTATCAAATTGGCCCCATTACAATAATTTGGAAAGATCTGAGGAAGGAGAGGGCATTTATGCCAGACTAGCACTGTGGGTCAGATGGCCACAGAGCTTTAGATCTGGACCAAGGGCCCAAAAGTCACATCCACCAAATCACCAAGGCACAGCTCCAGTCAGCATTTCTGAGGCAGCTGTCCTTGGAGTTTAGTCCTTGCTCCAGTCAGTGAGGCATTTTCTATTAGCCACAGTGGGAAGCTGTCCCTGCCACAGGATGCCAGGAGCTCCCCAGGAGCCAGACCTGGATCCCAGCTCCACTTCACTTCTGCAGGTGCCATTGGCACATTAACCCCTTTTACAGTAGATTTTTTCCTGTCCATTGGGCCCCTGAGAGCAGGGAAGGAAATCAAATACCACTAAAACCCAAGTGTGTCCTTAAGAAGCAGGCAGAGGCAGGTTTCTCAAGGCTTTGCTGTCTCCTCTCATGCTCAGAGATCTCCTGTTTCTGTAATGGCACAGGATTCCTGGGGATGGGTTCTCCTGAACTCCACTCAGGAGTTTCAAGCAAGCCTTGGAACAAGTTTGCATTGCTCCAAATACCCTGATCCAGAAACCCTGCCCATGCAAGCCCCCAGCTCACACCTGTGATGCCTCTGGGTCACCAGGGAATAAAAGCCCTGCATCACACCCCCCCCCAGCCAATAAACCAGACCTCATCTCTGCCCAGAGATAGAACCATGTCCATGTGCAGATATTGCCAATGCAGCCTCTCCACAAACACCAGGTCTGGAGACACAGCCCAGGCATGGCAGCTGGAGGAAATGAAGCACAACCCCAGCAATGAAGCATAAAATGAAGCATTTAAGATGAGCAAACCCAAAGAATCCCTTCATAAACTGCCAGTAAAGAAAAAAAAAAAAGAGAAGGGGGCTATAAAGACCTCAGACCTCACTGTCTCTGCCTCCACTGGTGGCTCAAGCCCCTCCACTCTCAGTAGTTTGTGTCTGTCCTCTAAGCCATGCAGACATTTCCATTTCACAGAAAAGCAACAGGTTCATTTTAAGGTCATCTCTTTACAGGTACAACAAATTTCAGCAGGCTCTGCCAGCCCAGTGTGTTTGAGATGCAGAGGACCAAGCCTCCCCTTTGCCTTGCCCACACAGACACACAACTCTCCTTCCCTCAGGACTCACCTTCCAGTGGCAGCCAAAGGGAGACAAACACAACATGAAACTCAGCCACGATGTTCTCCCACGAGAAAGGTTCCTCTCAGTGCTTTCCTTCACCTCCCTGTGCAGCTGAGGGGTGGGCAAGGATCCAGCTACAGTGAGCATCCCTTTCCTCATCTGTGCCCTCCATTGCCTCTCATGTTCTCCTCTCAAAAGCCACGTGTTCCCCTGCACCAGGTGGAAAACCCACTGGTATTTAAAGCCATGGGAGCATGACAAAATTCCCCATGCCCCAAAGAAAGGAACAGCCCTGGATCAAGGCAGGGGCAGACCACACCACACACGACAGCCCAGCAGCAACGAGCAAGCATGTGAAGAATTTGCAGGGATGTGGAATGACATTTGCTGTCAAAAATCTGCTCTTTGCCCCTCAACCCCTTCTCAGTAGAAAGAGAGGGAGAGAAAAGAGCACCAGCCACACATTTTGGCCCTGTCCTTTCAAGTCTCTGAGCACAAGGAGCAGCAGCAGAAGCAGAGAAATGACCTGGGATGATGTGGGCACACTCAAGTACTGGCACTGCACTGATGTGCACTGGCTTAAGTCAGCTTATTAAAGCAAGCCCTGAAGATCAGCTTCTCCACAGAACTGGCTCTTCTGCCAGCCAGCCAGATCCAAGTTGAAAAATCTGGAGCCCTTTTCAGGCCTTAAGTTCTCCAGACCAGCAGCACACCCTGACAGGTTGATAAATTAATCAGTCCTAGGGCACAATCCCAGGGTCTGTCTGTCCTGATGGTTGCAAAGACTGGCACTTCTCATCAGAGAGTTCCCAAGCACAGTCTGGGAGTCAGCACAGGCCAAGGGATGCTCCCACTGGGAACTCTGGACATTCAAGACCCAAGCCATATCCACACAAATTAGTCTCCACGGCTCATTTAAGTAATGAGGCTTTAAAATCACACCTATCTACTAAGTCTTGCAGCCCTGGCACCTAAAATCCAGGGCAGCAAGGACCCAACACTTCAAGCACACCTTAAACTGTGCAAGGTACACCCCTCAGTGCCCCAAGTATTTCCCTGAATCCCCCCAGGCATCTGTGCTTTCCAGAAAGGAAAGATCCCACAAGAACAGCAGACCCAGGAAATATTTCCATGCTGTGCTTCGTCACACACAGCCTCCAGCCCAGGATGACCTAGCAGCAAGGGAAGAGGAATATTGATGAACCCATGGTCAGGTGAAATGGAAGAGCTAGAGGAATCCAGGGCCACAGCTGACTCCAAGAGACACACCTCTCTGACAAACAAAACAACCCCATTTGGAATGGCCAAGAGCAGCCCTGGTGCCTTTTCCTGGATGGAAACCAAGCAATCTGTGTGGCCTGGCTCCCAGAACCCCAAGCAGTTTTGGGACCCAAAAGCAGAATCTCAGTCAGTGTTCTCCATCACTCCCACTTCTCTTAGGAATTTGCACCTTTCTGTGCATTCCCATCACCTTCAGGAGAGAATCTCCCAGAACCTCCCCCATCATCTGCAACCCTCCTTGGAGGAGAGCCTTGCTTGTGTCTCTGATGAGCACCTGGCACAGCCACTGCCTGGGAGCAGCCACATTCCTGGCCTTTGCAACAAGTCAGCAGTAAGAAAAAGGTCTTTTACATCCTCACCATCTGTGTGGCAGCGAATGGGCTGCCAGAGAGCAGCCAGGCAAAGGCCAGACGTGCTCTGCAGGGATGTCTGTGCAGATATCATTGCAGGTTTGGGGGCAGCCTGTCCTGGCCCCACAAGGGTATCAGCGATGGGAGATGCTGAGCAGCTCAGGGCAGAGGCTGCTGGAGGAAGGACACACTCTGCTCCTATTTTCCCTGCATGCATCCATCATTTTCAGCATGGATGGACCTTTGGCCTGGCTCTGAGTGCTTTTATCACCCAGGACAAGCTCTCACCTGGGCCACACATCTCTGACCCACCCCAAGTCCAAATCCAACAAACAAACAAATCCACAGAGCCGGGTTCCAGCCCCTTTTCCAGCCTGGGGAGGATGCTTGACGTGAGATGTGATGTGACCACTCCCTGCCATGCCACTGGAGCCACCTGGCCCGTGCCCTGCTGAGCAGGCACAGCCACCCCCAGGGCTCGGGTGGCCCTGTGCGTGCAACTGCTGACGGGAGCTCCCCAGCCTGCACAGCAGCCCTCCCCAGGGCTGAGGCTCTGCACGACATCCCTGAGCTTCTCCCAGCAGCGCTCAGGCTTGGGTGGTGTGTGATGTGGGGTTAAGTTTAACCAGAGTGGGACAAGGCACTTTGCATCTCAAGTGCAGATAGAGGCATCTGTGTTGTGATTTGACACACATGCACTCCCTCCTCCATCAGCACCATGTAATGCCCTGTTTCACCCCCCAGAGCATTATCCAGGGGGAATATTCACACGTTTCAGGGTCACTCTTGGCTTCTCCGGTCACATTTCCTTAAGAAAACCCACCCCAGAGCACGTGTCAGGCCCAGCCTGCCTGTGATCTGCCATCCCCCAAACACAACCCCAACATGAAAACCTGCCCTGAGCGCCCTGCTGTCCCCTCCTCGCCCCGTGTATGCCTTTAACAGTTTGCTGGATTACCCATTGCAACTAAAATAACAAAGCTACAAAAGAAGAGGGCGAACAGAGGCGATATTCTGCAGCAATTAGGGCTGAACAGGGGAGCAGGGAATGAATGGACAATGGGGAGGGCAGGGACGTGGCAGCCCGGGCTCCGACAGGCTGGGCACGAACTGTCCTCAAGAGGCCGGGTCCGAGCCAGGGAGCAGAGCTGGACGTGAGGAAGGCAGGGAGATGAAAAGGGTCATTTAAACAAGCACGGGGCAGCCCCCACAGGGCCTCCCTGTCCGCTTGGCTTCACCACAGAGTGTCCAGGGAAGAGCAGCTCCCCTCTTTCCCCCCGCTCTGAGCCCTTTCAGGTGGCGGGGGGACGCTGGCAAGCTGCGGTGGGCTCTGCTTAGAAAGGAAGGAATCCATTAATCTCTCTGGTAATTACTGCCACATATGGATTTGCACAATTACACTTCGTTAATTGGTTATTACAGGCGAGCCAGACTGATTGGGCAGAACGGCTGAGCTTTAACCCCTTCGCTGCCCCCCACCCAGGGCCAGCCAAATTGGAGGCAGCCTTCCTCCCAAAACGGTGCTGTGTTCTCCTGTTACCCTGCTGGCTCCTAGGCAAAGGACCAGCAAGCACAGCTCTCAGCACCCAGACAAGACAGCTCTGCTCCCATGGCCTTCCTTTCCACTGGGAATCCCAAAGAAACCTGCACCTCAAAACAGCCCAACTCTCCAGGCAGCTTCATCTGCTCTGGGTTTGCAGCAGACACACCAAGTGCTCCCCAGGGTGCTGAGGGATGGCAGACTCAGATTTTGTTTGTTTTTAGAGGGAGGCTGAGACTCCTTGTGCACTCCAGCTTTGTGCCCTCAAGCCCAGCAGGGCTGGTGCCAGCGACTGAAGAATCCACCCCTGGGTCTGTCTCAGTCTCTGAACTCACTTCTCCCACAGGATTTGCAGGGTAATGCTTTTCTGCCTCCAAACACTGGAAACAGAGGTTTTATTCTAGCAACAAATACACATAGAACCAGAGTAATATAAGCTATAACAAAAAAGTACAGGTAAAGCCCTTGTAAAACTCCTGACAGCACAGAGTGGAAGCAGCCTGGCCTCCCCACAATGCAGCCATCACCCTTGCCACCCCTCACAGACAGGGAATGGACCATCCAAAACCTGGCCCAAAAATGTGTTCTTCAGGATCCAGCAATGTTTCTGGCCAAGAGGCAGGCCAAGGTGAGAGCAGTTTCTGGCAGAGCTATATCAAAGGCTTCCCATTAAAAAACCTGTAGCAGGAAAGGAACTGAGAGCTTTGCAGAACCCCCACAGGGCAGAAGGGCTCATCTGATGAGAGAGCTGTGCTCAGCAACCACCGACATCAAGGACAGCAGGCATTGGCATCCTGGACCTTCAGAGCTGCTGCACTGCCCCTTGGACACAAAAAAAACCTGCTCCAGACAGCTCCTGTCTCTCCCAAGGGCACAGGATATTGCTCAGCCCAGGCAAGGGCTCACAGAGCCAGGCATCACACCAGGCACACCGTGAAGGCTTTCAGCTCAGCTTCTGAACCACCCCAGCAAGCTGCTGCAGCAGGAGCAAGGAAAGAAAGAAAGATCACAGCAAGATGAGGGAAATCTAATTCCAAACCAGCCTCACCCTGTGGGTGAAAAAAGTCCTTGGGACTTCAGCTGAAACAGAAAGTATCTGCAACAAACACATTCCCACCCTTTCCTCCACTGCTGGCACTGCAGTGATGCCTGCTACAGGTCCTGGCCTAGGTGTAACCTTCTCATTAGCTAATTAAAGTGCTTTTAATGTTCCATCTGCACTGCCAGGAGTAGCCGAGCAAGAAAAGTCTCCCTGGAGGTCACTGGAGTTACATGAAAATTGCAGCAGGAGTTGTTCCTGTTGTTCCAGTCACCTGTGATTTCCCAGCTCCCTGTTTCCACACAGCCATTCTGATGCAAAAGCCAGCTCCAAGCTGGCTGTCTGGAGGGGACCACGGCAAAGGCAGCATCTCCCAGCTCCCTGCCAGTGTTTTTGGGTGTGCGTGAGCTTGTCTCTGAGGCAGGGAAAGGCAGGGCAGCCCAGGAAAGGTTGCAGACCTCTCCCCCAAACCAACTGCCTCTGCAGCATTCAGAATGAATCTTCAGAGCTGTCAGTGGGAAGATGGGGCAGAACCTGCAACTGAGCTTAAAAAGGTCAGCTGGGAAAAGTCAGGATGGGAAGGATGCTCCCTTAACTGACAGATGCAGAGTGGAAGGGGCCACCCTGTGAGTACCTGCAACTGGTTTGGGCAGCACACTTCTCCATCCCTGGGCTCTGGTGACAAATCCTCTGTGGATCACTTCCAGACAAGAGTCTGGGGTCTAAACCTGGAACTGAGACTGGGGCTGAGCACCAAGCAGGGATCTTGTGCAGCCTTCCTTCATCTGGAGTAGGCCAGGAGTTTTTTAGAGCTCGGAGACAACAAGATAATTTTCTCTCTGTCCTTTACTTACACATCTGCCCAACACAGGTTGGTTTTGATTCCCAGAGTTCACAACTGCTGCAAAGGTTATTTTGCATCTGACTGGATCAGTTCCAGTGTTGTGCCACTGATATATAGGAATCAGGCAAATAGTGTGCCTGCTGATGCTAATTAAACTTGATATTGATATATCAATATCACATCAATATATTATGTGACATTATAAAGTAGCAAGAGAGGTATCTGATTTATATTTCATGTGACTTGGAAATATATTAAGGCAAGTAAATACATTCCTTTTGGTCAGAGTATTGATACACACATATTGCAAAAAAAGCCCATATGCAGCAGAGGTGGTGAAACACATTGAATCAGGTCAAAACCCAAACCAGGTTCAAAGGGATCTGAAATTAATTAGGCCATTAAGACAGTTTTCCAGTGGAATTCTCTCTCTCTCTCTGTACATACACACACATATTTAATATATTTGACAAAATCAATGTTTATCTAGGGAGAGGTCCAGTTTTTAGTGAACCATCACTTTGTTAAAGTTATTATTATCATGGAAAACTCTTGACTAGCTCTATGAATAACTGCCACCTGTCCTTTTTTAACCTTTATGAGCTGATAGCCAGAACTCCTTTAGTATACGCCATCTACAAACACAGACTGAAAACTTTTCCACTACCGCAGGAGGAAAACACAGACTCACAGGTCTGGAAGAAACACAGAGGAACAAAAGCTCAGCTTGCCCATCTTCCTGCCCCAAATCAGAGAAATCAGAGCCCAGCTCAGGCAGCACTTACAGAAGTGAGGGAAGGATCCCGTCTCCAGGGAATAAGGAGCCTGCGTGCCTGGCTGCATTTCCAACCTGTGTCCTGGCTCTTCAGCAGACTCAACCATGAAGGGAGGCTTGGGATCAGCTCCCTCAGCACCTCTAGGCTGTTGGAGAAAGAAAGGAGTATTTACATATTACAGAGCAGCATCTTCACAATCTGTCCTGAGTTACAAATTTACCTCCCAGACCTTGACCGGGGCTGGGGTTTCCTGTGTTTGCTCTTTGGGCTCTGTCTCTTTGGAAAGTGGGAGATGTTGCAATGCCAGGGGGAGGGCTGGGGAGGGCTGGGCTGCCTGGGAAGGGCTCTGCCACGCCAAGCAGTCTGTCCACAGCAGCTCTGCTGACCAAGTGTCTCCTGGAAGCGACTCCTCTTCTCATCCCAGTTCCTAAAGGAACGAAACCGAGCCAACAGCTGCCGTCCACACTGTCTGAGCATCTGTCTCAGTCCTGCTTTCCTCCTTCTCCCTGCCAGTTGACTGGTTTTTCTCACCTGCACCAGCTCTATCTGGTAACAAGCATCAGGAGGGTGGCAGTGTCAGCCACATCACTGCTGGATTTCCGTGTTGGACACCAAGCATAGCTGGTCCAAAACCATAGCTAGCTTTGCCTCACAAAGCTGTGTGAGGACAGTGGGGGCAGGTGTGAAGGCAGCAGTGTTCTGTACACATTCCTGGGCAGTGTCCCCAGCTCCTGCAGGTGACCTGGCCAGACCCTTGTCTCCAGGAGGCTTTCAGAAAACAACCAGCCTGCGCTGTGACCGGTTTTTCTGGTGCTGGAGTTGGAGCCCCTGGCTTTATTCCTGTGCTTATCTCTGTTACATTCCCTAGCCATGCATAGACATCTTCGTGTTTGGATTTTGCCAGTGCTGATGGAGAAGAGCTACAGGCAAACAACATTCCTCTGCCCTGTCTGAACTGATAATCTCGGTATCTCATCTCCTCCGCGCTCCCCTTCGGGCTGTGTCAACACCGCCGGGGTTGTGAAGGGCAGGATTGCTCTGCCTCCACTGCCCCATCCTGTACACTGTGTGCTGCCCAGCCCAGCCCAGCTCCACCAAGAATTCCTCTGGGGTGCCAGTCAGACCTCTGAGGGGCTTCTAACCACCTGCCCCTGCTGGATTTCTCCGTGCTTGCACCATCAAAACACACGGGTCCCAAAGCGCAGGGCGGTCTCAGGACATTGCCCTGCAGAGACTTTGAGCATCTGGAGCCTCTGCACGGCTGGGATCAGCAGCCAGAGCACTGCCAAAGCCAAGCTGGGCCACCAAGCTGGGCCACACAGCCCCTTCCACATCAGTGCCAAGTGCCAGGACATCTCCTGCAGGAGAAGCAGCCACAGGGAGTCCAGGCACGCAGAGGTGCCAAATCGCTGCTTTGCTTTTGCTTGCATTCTCAGGAAATTCTTAACCTGAAACTGCAACAAATTCCTCAAATTCAAGTTCTCATGGAGCTGAAACCCTGCAGGGTAGTCTGGATTGAAGCCAGGAGGTGAGAAAAGAGGCTTCTCTTTCAGAGCTGTGGAAATCCAGCGTGCTCCATCAGCCACAAGAATTGCCCCTCTTGTGTCCTTGCACTGCTGTGGGTAAGATGGATCCAAACTCCTTCTTTTCTTGCCTTATTTTGTTTTTTACCCAGGAAGGGCTGCCCAGCAGTCAGATCATGGCTCAGGCACTCCAGATCCCCTCAAAGCTGTCAGTGGCCTTTCAGATCCACTCAGGCTTGCCTCCCCAGTGCCCACAAACAGCGAGATTTTCTGAGCCCTGAGCTGTGGTGCTCAGATCTCTCTTGCCATCCCTTTCCCTTTCTCAGACCTAGCACATCACAGCAGCTGCCAGAGCGTGGAGCTGCCCCAGAAATGAATCTCCAGTGTGACATGGCACAGCTTTAATTACACGACAGGAGCCATAAGAAAAGCTGCAAAACTCTCAAAATCTTAAATCTCCGCTTGAGGCACTTTGGCTGCGAGCAGAAGTAGCAGGACATGAACTCTCCAAGCACACAGAAGAGCTGATTCAGTGTCCTGTTGATACAGTGCAGCCAAACAAACTAATGATGGACAGGTCTGGGGGTTTTCGTGGCAAGGGGAGGATTTACAGTGATACCAAAGGAATTATTTCAGCCCCACGGTGACAATACCCACCAGCTTCCTTATTATATTTTATTGATCTTGCCCTAAATACATGTGGCTGGAGGAAATGATGCATAAATTACTAACAAGTTAATTTCTTGCTCTGACACAGACTCACAACAGCCCTTTGAAGGGGAACCAGGAAAGACAATGTGTGAAAGGATAAAGGCAATGAGACAAGCTTGGATGTAATAATCCCATGTGAATGATTATTGCTGCAACTAATGTAATCTAATAATGAAGAATTTACACCAGATGTCCCCCAGAATATGCCAGGCAGACTCAGGATTCAGCAGTGGATCCATTTCTAAGGAAACCTTGTTAGGAGGGGGAAAAAAATGCTGTTGTCTGTTCATCAAATGAGAGGTTGTAGACCTTTATGGTCAGAGCTGTAACAAAAGCCTGCCTTGCAAAACTTCTGCTCAGCAGATCTGATTGTCCATTTGTTTTCAGGTGAAATTTAAGAGGTTGGGTTTGGCCTAGAAGGCTTCTAACAGTCTAGGAGCAGCTTGGTTCAGGGCTGGCACCAGGATCTCCCCTGTCTCTCCTTGGAACTCAGAGGGAGCTTCTGGGCCATCAGTATCCAAGACAGGTGAATCAAGAATGGAGAATCACTTCTTTTTATTTATTTTGAACTTGAATCCCTTCACCTCTCAAGTACACCCTTAAAAGAGTGCTCCATTTGGGTCCTGGACATCCCTGTCAGCTGCCAACTGGGCATTGATTTCCATGGCATGCTTGGCAATTAGCCAAACCAGAGACCCACCATCCCTATGACCTCTTCATTCAAAAACCACTCTGAGCTAAGGGGAAAAGCAGGCAGAAACCACACTTTTTACTCTCTCTCCTTGCTTCTGTTGCTTATTCATCACCTCTTTGAAGGTATTTTGTACAGGTATTCCAAACACCTCTTCCAGTTGCACCCTGGGCTTTGAATTGCTGTTCATAATTCCTCTTTAGTAACCACTGTTATTTAAGTAGCACTGTGGGATGAGGGGGGAAGGGGAGCTTTAGCAAGACCCAGATCCACAAAAACACAAACCACCACATTCACCTTGAAAGATTTGTTTAAGCCCCATTAACTTAATTGGGACTTAACATCTTGTCCATTGGTCCTTCTTGCAGAAGACCCAGAGATGTCTGCAGTGAGCACATGTGAGTGTGAGCACGCTGTGACTGTGTCCAAATTGCATCCCCTGTGTTCTCCTGGATCACAGGTAGCTGGGTAGTGGAGGCTGCTTGTCTGCTGAGATTTATTTCACAGGGGCTCTGTGACCAGAGCCTCTGTCCTAGCAGGCACACAGCTGCCCCAAAGGACTGCAAACAATGACACAAACATAGCTGCACTTAGGACTTGCAAACCCTGATTTTTGCCAGTTTGTGTGTCAGGCATCACCATGCCTAGAAAGGACTTGCAAACAGGAGCAAAGATCAGACCTAATTTTAGTAAGCCCTTAGGCTCGGCGTCCCCTGGCTGGGCTTGCTTTGATGAGACACAATCATGGGATGAAAGAAAGCAAAAACCCAGCTGGCACCTGCTGGGAGGGCGGGCAGAGAGAATCTGGCAGACAGGAGGTTCCTACAGAGATTGCCAAAGCTACTACACATCTGATTTGCTTTTTTGGGCAGCGTGGTGAATCCAAAGGTGATAAACATTTGGCTTGGCTGGCCAGACGAGATGTGCATCAGACACTGCCCTCGCTCTCCTCTCTCACTGGCATCTCTGCAGCTCTCAAGGCAGCTCCTTCTGCTGTGCTTCATTCCCATCCCCAGCCCTTGAGTTTCAGCGAGGGTTGGGGCTCTGCTGGAGTGGAACACATCAGTGGGAATAGCTGCTCCCTTGCAAAGAGCTGGCTGGGCTGCTGGCTACCAGACATCTGGACAGCCAATTTCACATTTCAGTTTGCAGCACAATGCAAGGGTTGTTGTTGCAGGGTGTCTTTGAACCCCAGGAAATTTAGTTATCCGTAGTATTTTTAGGACAACAGCTTTATTTACAGCTCAGTGCCACGGAAAGACAAATGTTTAACCAAACTGGCCATGACTTTGTTCTCCAAATACTTTCAGTGAGGAAGAGGGACTGTGAAGTGAGAAAAACCTTGTTGCTGTCTGAGCAACAAAAGAGGTTAGTAAAGATTCTTGACTACCCTTTCTCTAGCTCTGAAGTCATGAAGAAAGCGCTACAGCCCAGCTGTGCTCTTTAACCAAAGAGCATTTTGTGTTCTTTTTGCACTATTTTTTCTCTGTAAACACCCAGTGGTTTCACTGTGCCGTGGCTGTGATAACCCTTGTGAGCTTCCCAAACCCATTCCTTGTCTTCATTCTCTCTCTCCAGACAGGTGAATAAAGGAGAATCAATTTTTATTTATTTTGAACTTGAATCCCTTCACCTCAAGTACATCCTTAAAAGAGTGTTCCATCCCTGTCCTAGACATCCCTGGAGAGCACCTCGTTGCATCCTGAGCCCACCAGCTGGGTTTTATGGAGGTGGTTTGCCCTGCAGGGCTCTTTGTGGGATGGAAGGACAGAATGCTGAGGACATTTCTGTGTCTGCTCTCTGTCACAGGAAATGGGGCTTTGCCTGCACTGGAAACCACGCTAGGAAAACATGCAGACCTTCGTGGAAGCTACAGCAATTAGGTTAATTAAGGGCTAGGGCAGGCCCATATGTTTTCTGATCTGTTGTTTTTTAGGTCCTCTGTTGCACCTGTTCCCACAGCATCCAAACACCCTGCAGGCTTAGGTTTTCCCACTGGAGACATGGGAATAGAAGGATGGCTGTCCCAGATCACAGCAAAGGCCTGTTTGGCCTCTCATCAAGCAGCAGAAGGCAGGGTGTGACAATAGGACATGTCATTCCCCTGGTACAGATCCTCTGCTCTCCTGGGAAGGTCCCAGAGCTCTCCTCTAAGGACTTCTGCATCATTCTGTCACCATCCCTGGAGATACTTACAAAACGTGCAGATGTGGCACTGTGGGATGTGGTTTAGTGGGAGCTGGCACACAAACCCCTGGTGTGGCTTGGAACATCCTTTGGGACATGGGGTGCCACTGCAGTGGGAGCCACCCACTGTCAGAGAGTGTCTGTCTCCTGTCAGAGAGCCCCTGCTCATTGCACCATCTTCCACCTGCAGAATAACCCAGTCTGAGACAGGGGTTTGTAGTAGGCAGCCTCTCAGAGCTCTTCAAATCCTATATTCTAGGAACCTCTGACAAGTTCTTTCCTCAGGTACAAGCTCAAGGAGAAATCTGCTCTTCAGAGTTGATTTTGCTCATTGAAAAATCTGGGGGAGCCCATGTTGCCAAGACTCCTCCAGATGATTCATCCCTGCACCGTGCATTTCTCTAAGGTAGAATCATTTTCTGGAGCTTCATGGAAGTAGAGTGCCTGCTGTTTGCAACCATCTGCATTTGCCCTGCTCATGCAGGAACTTGAATAGAGTGCTTTTAAAGTCTATGGGGTCCCCATCACCCATTTCTGCCACAAAAAGGCTGATCTGCAAGACTTTCTCCCACTTAGGAGGCAGAGAAGGGTGTCATGAGGATTCATTCACCATTTAATGGGCTGAGAAAATGTGCCCTGTGTGCCTGCAAAGAAACAGGAAGCAAAAGTGACAAAACAAAAGCCTTGACTGATCACTGTGAGTGTGTGTGTATGTGTGTTTCTGTGTTATTAGCTTTGTCTGGCAGCATTTGAAACACTTTGGTCAGTGACTAAAGGAACCCCTTCTGAATTTAATGCAGCCAAGCTGGACAAATAGCAGACTGGAGAAAATGGGGATCTGTGTCTGATTTCTTTTCAGTAGTTATGTGACTTCCATAAGCCCCACACTTGTAAGCAGCTGCAGTTACTTTACAAGATGCTTTGTAGGTCTGGTAAGTTTTAAAGATGCAGATTTTAAACTCAGCTGTAGGAAAGGCATGGGTTAGAAGACAGAATAGAAGAACCTCTGCTGCATCTGTTTTTTTCCAGGGTTGCACTGATCAAAAGTGATCTGCTGTGAAGTAACAGAGGTCTTCTTCACCCAGCAGCTCCTGGCTTACCTGCAGAGCTTTCCTCTGCTGCCTTCAGCAGAAATACAGCAAGGACTGGAGAGGGCCCTCTCTCTGTGTCTTAGGACAGGACTGTCCAGGACAACCCCCACTGTCTTTCTGCTCAAACTGCACCATTTCCCCATGGGATATCGTGGCTGTTCGTGTAATGACAGCATTCCACCATGTCTGATTTTTGTGTTACCTGAGTTGTATGCACTGACAAGAGATGAGGTAAAGTGGGGACATTGCCTTTTCATGCTCTGTGGGTTGTGCTGCATTTTCCCCTTGGTTTGGGCCAGGCTGAGCTTGATTTCCCAAGATCCTGAAGTGAACACATCCTGCCTGATTGCAGCCCCTCCTTTCCAGAAATCATCCTATGGGATAAGCCCTGAACAAAGTGTTTCCTATCCCCCCTTTAACCCTTTTCCTTCCACACAAGTGCTCCATAGCCCAAGGTCTGCTCCAGAAGGCACAGATTCACTGTGATTCCCTCATCCTGCCCACTCAGAGGCTGTCAAAAGCCAAAAATGACAGCACTGGAGTGCCAGAAGCGAGCAAGTCACCTGCAATTTCACACCTGCCATCGCTGCTTTCATGGCAGCTGGCGAGGCGAGAAGTTGATGAAGGTCCCACTTGGCCCAGGCTGAAAGTCAAAGCAAATGCTGGGCTTTTCAGGGCATGTCCTTCCCTGAAGTAGGAAGGCAGGTAGAAAACCTGCTGGCAGCTGCCCGGGGGCATCTGCTGCTGCCTTGCTTGGGAGGCATTTGTGCTTTCTGCACGCTGCCCTGCTCTTGGCAGCAGCTTTCCTGAGCTGCAAAAAGCACTGGCCATCATCAGCTGTGGAAACACTTTCTGGGCTGCAGATTTCTTTCTGTACTGGCCAAGTCTGCATCCCTTCTAAGTGAGGCTTAACAGTGCCCAGTGAGTAGCAAAAACCACCCAGCAGGTTTTGAGCCCACTGGTCCAATCTAACCTGCAATTTTGGTAGTTTCTTCCTACAGGTGTGCAGGACAGAGGCCATAAACCAGGCAGGGGAGCTCCATGGGACAACTGTGCAAATGCTGGGACAGGCTGGGCTCTGGTACCTCCTTTCCTGGCCAGTACCAACAGGAGCCTGTCCTGCCTGTGGCTGGGCAAGCCCAGGCTGTATTTCTCATTTATTGTGAGTTATGGCTCCCAGGGAGCAGCAAACCTGTGGATTTCTCTGTCCCAGGCATGCTCATCACAACAATTTGCTCCTCTAGGTCTGTGGATTGCAGACTTGTTTTGGTTTAGGGTAAATTTGGGAGAAAATTTTCAAATAGGGTTTTTCTAGGAAATAGATTTAAGCAGGTCCTCCCCCAACTGGTTTGGGGAAATATTTCCTCGAAGAGA
>JANRGV010000120.1:26848198-26869687 GCA_024734035.1 Alethe castanea | reverse complement strand
AAAAGAAAAAAAGAAAAAAAGAAAAAAAGAAAAAAAGAAAAAATAAAAAAGAAAAAAATAAAAAAATAAAAGAAAAAAAGAAAAAAAGAAACAAACAAAAAACAAAAAACAAAACAAACAAGAAAAAAAGCCACACCAGGGAGCTTTTCTGTCTTAATTAGAAATTAACTAAGAGCAAAGGAGAGCTTTTTCCTGTTGTCTACTGTAAACAACACAGTTTGTGTGTAGGATGCAGGGGAGCAAGTGTAGTTTTTGACAACAAATTTTGTACTTCTTCTTTATTTCTGGAATCAGTTTTAAAGTTGCAGAACTCAATATTTAATATTAAAGAACAGACAATTGGAGATACAAGCATTATAAAGTCAACCTAAGACAAGACCCCTCACCCAACACCCAGCACCAGCCAGAGCAGAGCAGGATGCTCGAGCCAAGGGAAAGGAGCCAGCCCCCTGCAAGAACCAGAGGAATCCATACAGCAGCAAGGCTCAGGACAGAAACCAGACTCACAGAGGCCTAAGAATGCTGCATTGCACAGACACTGTGCTTTGCAGTCTGGCCTGCTGGCCCTAACATCCTCTGACAGCTCCCAGAGCAGGTTGGATCACGACACCGAGTCCTGCGGGAGCTGCTGCTCCGGAGTCGCTCTGCCAGGGCTCAGCACAGCACGCAAGGAGCTGCAGGGATGTGCAGCCTCCAGAGTCTGGAGCAGTGGCTTATCTTCACAAGAGAAATGCTGGGTCCAGCCCAGCCCTTAAAAACTGGAGTTTTGGAAGGCAACTTCAGCCAGGCCCTGGTAAATGAGTGCTTGTTTGGTGGCTTATTGGTTATGAAAACAGAAGGCGCAAAACCAATCTGTGTCTTACACTGCCCTGATCACCCACCCCAAATCAAACACTGCCAGCCTGAGACTCTGCAGAAGTGAAAAAGCTGAAGGCACCCCTGGTAGCTGGGCTCATCAGGAATGTGTTAAGTTACAGCACAAACTCCATCCCCTTGCCAAGCAGCTGGCACACGGAGCCGTGAAAGGACGTGCGTGCCTCCCAGTTAATGTCACCTTCACAGCTTCCATAGGTCACAGCACACCCACACCAAAACAAGATGCCAGGCAGGGCACAGTGCATTCTGAACAATGCCACGGGCCCGGGGAGAGATGAGGAATTTAAGAGAAGAGGAACAACAGGAAATAAGGGAAGTCCCTCCAGCAAAGATCCTGTGGCCCATCACAGCACTGCACAGGCAGGAGTGACACAATGGAGTGACTAAAGGGCTGCCTGGCAGCCAGCATTCCCATGGCCATTGTTGCCAGCACGGGAACTACACAGATAGCAAACAAGAGCTGTGTTCCCAGGCACTGGCAGAGACACAACCACCACAAATAAAATTACTTCCTGAAGCTCCTCAAGGCCTGGATGCACCATGCCATCATAACTGGTAAATCATATCCTGAGGCAGGAAAAACTGTGCCAGGAGGGGATAAAGAATCAAGCAGCCTGGATGGGTTTTTGCCTGTGTCCTGGACTAACATGAATTATGAGGATAGATGTAACTTGAGAGTCACTGCAAGGATGGAGAGTTTTTGTCTGACCTAGGGGATATATGGGAGAAGTAGAGGATGAATCCCACCCAAACGTGGTCTCACTAGAAGAATGTTGCTTCTAGAAGCCACAAGGCTTGGAGAAAGAGGAGGGATAATTTTATAGTCTCTTTTCTGGCAATAAGGCCCCTGTAAGGCCCCATGGAAAACTGCTGGGGACTGCCCTGGGCAGCAGGGTGGGAGCCATGCTGCATAAGCAGCTCTCTCCAGAGGATGCTACACACAGGCCATGCATGTAGAGGACAACAACAAGGGCAGGCCAGGGGATCCATGTGGTGCTTTAGCTCTCAGAACAGCTCCTGCAGGGATTCAGAGCAGGGGCGTTCCGGGCTAATCTCTGCGTCCCCTCAGGGAACCTGGGGATTACTGCTCTGCATCTGCTCACAGGGTTGGGCCCCACCTTGCCAAGGCAGTGGGAGTGCTGACAGCCACTCTCAGCTCTTTAATCGGTTTGGGACAAACAGCAGCGGGCTCTGTCCCCCGTGGTGCAGCACATCTCCAGTGACTCCCTCACTCACAGGCCTGATGGCTTCCCTTCAATGAGCCTTGGCTGGGGCAGGAATGCGGAGTTTGTCAGCAAGGGCAGCAGCTTCAGAGCCACAGGGCAGCTCCTGGTTATCTCAGGATATCTCAGGATATCAGAGCTGGCCACAGCTGGTACCTCCCCAGCTGCAACCCAGGCCAGGGTGGGATGGAGGTGCCTAAGCTGCAGTCAGAGCTGTGCTTTCAACTCCAGACCTCTGCTAACTCCTTCAGCTTCCCAGCAGAAGGGGCTGCAAAAACCTCCGTGGGCTCAGGGGTTTGTGCTGTTGTTTATGCACCAAGAGCAGCTGTTTGCTTCTCTTCCTGCTCTTCTCTCCCTCCTGCACATGCCTGCCAGAGCCCAGGCAGCTGGGACACACCGCTGATCCTCCCTTCATGCCTGGGGATGCTGGTTTGGGATGGGCTCTGCCTGTGCCAGTCCCAGGCAGTCAGCCCCATCTGCTGGCTGCTCTGGCCTTGGCTGCTACGGAGATACGGGAAGCTCCAAGGGAAATTTAGGTTGGATGTTTGAAAACGGTTTTTATTGAAAGAGTGATAAAGTAGTGGAGTCGTCTGCCCTGGGGGGTGGTGGAGTCACCATCCCAGGATGTGTTTAAAAAAGGATTGGCTCTGGTATTCAGTGCCATGGTTTAATTGAGGTGGTGTAAGAGCATGGGTTGGACTCGATGATCTTAAAGGTGATTCTGTGATTCTCCAGTAATGGACAGCATAGCTTTTAGCCAGTCTTCTCCCAGCCCTCACATTCTTCTGTTGAAGCCACAAGTCACAGGGCTGACCCAAATAATTTAAATTATTCACATTTGCAAATAGGGAGCATTACACCAAAAACATTTTATTAAAAAATGTTACAAATAGGACAATACATATCAGATTAAATGAGAGATTTTTAATTTATAATCATAACTTAAACATAAATTAAGAGAGAGTCTCATTTGAAGACTTTTAACAGTTCAAAAATATCATATTTTCAATACATAAACATACAAATCTCAGTCTTCCATTTCATTCGTAAACATAATGCAGGCATGCAATCCTTACAAACACATCCAATTTATTTTAAAATAAATTCTGATCAATTGATCAACAGCCAAAGACCCACTCAAGAACAAGTATTTTACAATATATGTACAGTTAAGAGCACAGAAATATCCACAGTAAAGGCACCACAAATAAATATGTATGTATATACACATATTACAGTACACAATCCCACAGGGATGAATTTCAGATCTACCTGCTGTGTTCAGAAACCACAGCTTCTTGTGTAAGCACTATGGTTCCTAGTGCTGTTATAGTTTAAAAAAAGATTTTCTGGGATATGCAGCAGAAACCCAAATAATTGCACATATCAGTGCAGGCATATCTATTGACTGGGACATCTTAAAATAAACTGACTTCCCCAAACCAGATCAATAGTTTCAAAGCTGTTCAGCAAATATTTTTTCATCCTAATTCTTCTGTTTCTGGACTCTCCCTGTGACTGCAGAGGAGACACGTCCAGCAGTGTAGTAAGTGATGTGAAATAATGCATGTTTTCACCTCACCTCAGTACCTTTGAGTGGAGCAGAGGAGGAACCAGCCTCCTCTTTAGGCAGCAGAGCACTATTTGCTCACCATCTGGACAGGAGATGGCAAGCTCCCAGTTTAGGGTAACTACATGGCTGAATGCAGGCAGGATTTGGCCAGAAGGCCAGAGTTCTCTGCTTGTCTTCAATGGAAATACCAGACAGCTTGAGTTCAAGATTTCTGAATCATACACAAGGTCAATCATCTTGTCAGCAAGAGGTAAAAACATCTGGACAGCTGCTGATTTGCAGGCAGTTTCATTCTCCAGAAATCTGAGACGTAAGTGAAGGTGGCTGCAATTCCTGTGGAGAGAACAAAATTCCTCCATAAATCAGAAAACTGGCAAAGATTTGTATTTGCTCTCATCCCAGAGGAATTTTGTATGCAGCAGGTAGCAGAACTGCACAAAAGTGTTTCTAATACCATATGCAGCTGAACAGAATGCTAAGCACCATCATCCTTAAGGAGCTGAACAACCATTTCTATAGCAAGAAATCCATCAGTCTTGTTAGGAGCTTCCATGCAGTGCCAAGATGCATATTAAATATCCCATTGCTGTGTCACCAATTGTACAGCAATTAGCAGCTCTGACTGGTTGCTCGTGTGATTAAAAGGAAGAGAGTTTGTGAGTGAAGCCATCACATGTGCTTACCTGAAACACCTGAGTTAGACATTCTCGCCAGCACTTTGGAAGCTCCCCTCACTGGCTGTTTCCTGCCAGTTCCTATAAAATAAAAAGTGAAAAGTACTTTAATGACAAGAGGTTTTTATCAAATGGATTTTAGCAAAGTGATGGCAGTGCATTTTTTTATGTTACTTTCTGAGACACAACTTACCTGAAAGGAATAAACTTCTTTGCTGCAAGAAGAATAAGAAAAGGTATTAGCATTTCAAGACAAAAGCCCTAATTCTTGTTGTCTAAATATTTGGGGTTTACTAATTTTTTCCTTTTTAGGTGTTCATCCAAAAGCCAAAACTGGCATACATGGAGGGTTCTCGAAAATAATTTTGGAATTTATCTAAGTATGGGAATTACCACTTTTTCAACAAGTAAGGTTTAGGGCTTTGGAGGTTTTAGGGGCTTCTTTCCTCCTGAAAATTTTTCAGGAAGATAAAGCAAGCAGTGGAGCCAGACCAAGTGCTCACCTTTTCTCCGGAAGCGCCTTGCCAGCCAGAGGAGGAACGATGCTGTGGACAGCAGAGAGGCAGAAGTGGCTGCTATGCCCACAGAGATGTAGCTGGCTTGGTCAGAGGCTGAAAGGATGAAAAGGTTTCAGTGAGATCAAGGGACATGGGTGGCCTTTGAAGCCCTCTCTCCTTCCTCCCTCTCCTCATGCTCTTCAAGAGGAATTAGAACTGCAGCTTGCAACACTAAAGCTTTCTCTTGGTGAAACAGGACAGTTCCTGTACACATGGTAAAAAGCTGAATACCAAAAATTACCCCACCTATTGCCAAAGTAATGGCAAGGCAAGAAGCTCCCTACACCAGGGTCTGTCTCTAACTTCCAGCCTTGCATAGCAATTGGTGCTCCTCTTATTTTTCATGTTGCAGTTCATAGTTTAATTCCCTGTGTGCTATCTTCCTCTTTGAGCAATCCTGCTGAGATCAGTGAAATTATTCCAGGACCTAAATCCTGTTCAAGCAAATGAAAGTGGAATTGAGCTTTTAGGGCCTCAAGCAAAAGCATTCCAGGCAGGCCAGGGGTGTTCCAGCTGAGGGCAGTGACAGAGCTCTTACTGCCTTGAATGAGAAAGCAAGGCTGAGCTTTCTGTCCTTTGAAATTACAGCCTCTGAGAGAAAAGCTCTGTGAGGTCTTTTGGCTGAAGAGTTCATCCAAGAAACTATCACACCAAATTAGAAAACGTATAAAATTTTCCACTGAGAAAAAGGCTTATGAGTGCAGATTTCTCCATAAGGTTCTGTTTCTCTAGAAAAGCTTTTGTCTCTATTCACATAATAAAAAAAGCTCATACTGAGAAATATTTTGTTTAAAAACCAAACAGAAAGAACTGAAATCCAGTTACAGGGTTTTTTTTTTTAGGCAAGAAATCAACATTTTCCCACAAGATCTTTTAGGATTTTCCCCCTCTTCTATTTTCAAGCATAATGAGTGATTTTGAATTCATGGATTTCACTACATGTTCTAGCTCACTGGTTGCTATTACCACCACTACCACCCTTCCACACCTCATCTGACTCAAAATCCAGTGCCACAGGCAAAATACCTTCACAAGTGGGCAGGCTGGCACTCCAGTTTCCTGAATGGCTGCACTCAAGAACACGAGAGCCATTGAGACTCCATCCTTCAGGGCAGCTGAAGTGGCAGGAGGTGTTGTAGGTGAAGATCCCAGCCCCATGGGAGCAATCCATGGAGCCTTTCTCAGGAGAGCTCAGTGGTTCACACTGTATGACTGAAACACAAAAATAGATTGTTAGGAGTCGCTAAGGACTTTCCTGTCTTTGGCACAATTCTTTGCACTAGCAGATGTACAATTTATTTTCAAATTAATTTGACTTTGGGATGGGAGCTGCTCAGAAACATGAGCAGGCATTCCAAAGCATAGCTGAAAACAGGGGAGCACAGAGTTTAGTTTGGAGCCAGGGCCTTATAGGATGTCTGTGTGCTCCCCAGTGATCAGAAAACTGCAATTTCCAACAGTCTTACCTTTGCACTTGGGCACTGGCTGTGACCACTGTCCCTGTGGCAGGCACTCAGTGCTGGATGAGCCCTCCAGGACATGTCCCTCACTGCACTGGAAATCACACCGTGAGCCAGAGGTGAGGTCTGCAGCAGCGTGGTCACAGCTCACAGAGCCTTCTGCTGGCCACGGGACAGCCTCACACCTCACAGCTGCAGCACAGGGAGCACAAGAGCAATCAGCACAGGTGCTTCAGGAGAGCAGCACCAGTGCTGACAGCCCTGAGGGCTCAGGGGAGCAGGGATAAGGAAGTTACCTGCACAGCTGGGCTGCTGCCTGTCCCAGGCCCCAGAAGAGCCACACTGCAGTCTAGCTGGTCCTGTCAGGGTGAATCCTTCCTCACAGCTGAACTCACAGGTGCTTCCCCAGGTGAGCTGCTCAGAGGGATGGGAGCAGTTCACAGCTCCATGGACAGGCATTTCCAAGGCAGGACAGGTCACAGCTGAAAGGCACAAGAGACAGCACAGAGCTCAGCTTGCAACAAGCCATAAAATTTTTTTTTTCTTTTCAGAAACTTAGCAACACATCCACTAAACAGGAGCAGGTTCAGAAAGGGGTCTACTATGCCACCATCTCAGAAAGCAGACAGAAGGGGAAATATTTTAAAATGGGAAACTGGTTCTTAAGGCAAGACTCTTAATTCATCTGCAGCTCATGACAGCAACTATTTACAATCAAAAATTTCCCTATTTTGACTGCTGCTGGGTGATCTTTGATGCTTTTATTTGCTTAGAAAAGTATATCATTCTAAGCCAAACACCTCAGAAAATGATTCCTACAGTCAGGAGTAACTGGCCTGTTGAGAGCAGTCTCACAGCTAGGTCATCTCAAGTCCCTGTTCCCACCTAAGAGTTTGAAAAGTCTTTCTCTGCAATGAACAAGGCCAAAACATTCATCCTACTCATTTCATCTCCTCAGGAACAGAGACCTGTGTGCTGAAATAAAATAGCACCCACACCACGGGATGTGCAACAAAGGAATTGGCCAGACTTCCATTTGTACCTCCTGCCAGAGCAGCACTGAGGTTTACAGGGCCGTGTACAATGCAGAGAGCTCACCTTTGCATGCTGCAAGGGGGGCAGACCAGGCCCCAGAAGAGGTACAGTGAACAGATTCCAGTGCAGTCAGCTCATAGCCCTCCTCACACTGAACTGTGCAGGACGAGTTGTAGCTGAAGTTTCCCAACGGATGGTGGCACTCAAGGCTCCCATGATCAGGTTTCTTTAGTGGGTCACAACTCTTAACTTCAAAGAAGCACAAGAAGGTGCTCAGTCAGTCTCTTTGGCTGAGCAGGTAAACCAAGAAGCCAAACTGAGCACTAGCTAGCATGAGTTGGTCAAAGAGCAGGATGAAATAATCTTACCAAACTCGCATTCAGGCCCGTAGAACCCACGGCTGCAATGGCAGGTGTGGTTGTTGATAGTCTCTATGCATTCTCCATGGCCACTGCAGAGAGATGGGTTGCAAGAAGCTGTGGGGAAAAAAAATAAAGCAAATTATGAAAAAAAATCAACAACAGCCACTAACGAAACCTGGCTAGCACTTTGTTTATCTTTCTAACACTAAACAAGCCCTTTGTACAGCAAAAGAAAATCAGAGGGTTTGGTATTTAGGATTATCCTGTCATTTCATAGAAGAATTTCTGAAGTGCACACCTTTCACAGACTAGCTTAGGGTAATAGGATTCTGCTGGCTGGAAACGACAAAACCATATTAGATGAAGTTAAATAAAATATTAGATTAAGTTAAATAACTCATCCTAGCCAGCACCTCATCTCCCCAGGGTCACACTGGAATGACCTTTATCACACCATACCTGTGTAGCACAAGGCAACCTTCTTTTTCTCACACTGCTCATCATTCCATTTGCCATCATCCTTCCCTCTTTTGATGTAGATCTCAACACAGTCCTCGTTGTTCCCTTTGCCATTTGGCTCCCCTGAAGCCCAGTTTCTTGCTTCTTCTGTCAGTTGTTTGTTAGTTCCAGTCCAGGTCCACACATCATTAATTTTTCTGATTCCAATCCAGTAGTAACCCGGATTGAAGGGTAAGAAGGCATTGAGATGATTGATTTCCTCCTTGTTCTGGATGGCAACCAGGTTAGTATACTTCTTTCTGCACCACAGCTCTGCTTCCTTGTAGGTCATGTTTGTGTCTGAATAATGGTATGTCCACCCATTCACCCCCTGCAGCACTGTAAGACCTAGAATGAGAAGATATCCAAAAGTTGGTGCCTGATTTCTCCCCTCCTCTCTCTCTAGAAGAGGACATTTAAGCTCTATAAACACTGCAAACTTGTCAGTATCTGAAAATGCATAAAAACTAGTGGGAATTGTTTTATAAACAATCACCTGGCAAGCTTCAAACCAGGCAAGTCAGCTTCAAGTACAGGGACTTCAGCCTGTGAAACTATGATCACACAAAGCTTTGATAGGAGCCAATTATTATACGACTAGAGGAGCCAATTCTGGCTTTGACAGGCAGCAGGGAAAATGTGCCATTGCATCCAGAGGTTTTTCTGTGTGAACACAGCCTCAGGTTAATTAGAGTAGGTTCAAGAATTCTGTTTGATGCTGAGCTCAAAGAGAACAGTCACACTAATATTGCCATCCCAATAGTTTTCTACACAGAGAAATACACACTTACCATAGGTAAGAAGAGAGAGGAACTGCAAGCAAATCATATTTCTGAGAGTTTTCTCTGTCTTTTAAGCTGGTGGCTATGAGAAATCAAAGAAACACATTTGTAAAAAACAAATACTGGGCTGTCAAAATTCCATATAAACTACTGACCATGCAATTTTTGCTATGCACTTTTAAACAAGACTTAAGCAGGATTTCCACTTCTACGAAATTGCTCATTTTAAAACAGTTTTTAACATCAAGATACTTTTAAATGCAAACAGCTTTTAAGGAAGACGAAGACAGATTTCCAGCTGTCCAGTTGTCCTTTAGCTGGACAGTGAAACAGAATAGCAGAGTCCATTTCTACTCACAGTTTGTAGCTGCGGTGCCCAGGTGACAGAATTCTGCTGCGCTGCTTTCCGTGGCTAAGTGGATGAACTCAGCCTTGAAAGTCAAGCTCAGCTCCGAGTGTCTGGACCCTGTAATGCTCTGCCTTTTATCCCCTCAACCAGCCTGGCCTCCACGAGACGGGAAATTCCGAGTGGAAAAAAAAGTCTTGGAAAATCCCAGGCTCAGGCCCTCGCACACGTCAGGAGCGGATGTTTCCCCTCGCCAGATCAGCCCTCCCAGAACGGCGCACTGTGCTGGCAAAGTGCCAAGTGCCACATTACAAACTTTTACTGACAGAGACACACAATTCCAGGATATCAAGGAGGAGGATGACAATTAGCTTGAACGAATTGCGTGAACAAGCAGATGCCAGTTTTTCGCCTGGCATAATGTTTTGCAGCAAGGTGGTGGCAGTTCTTCTGGTCTCTCAGTAGGAAAGGTTATCCAAGTTTGGGTAAAAATGCTGGAGCTCTGATTTTGGAGCCTCAGCCTGTTCTTACAGAATAAAAATCAGTGGCTTCTGGATTCCAAGCTAACATCAACTGGTGTCACCCAATTTTTTCACAAAAAAAAAGAAAGAACCGTCAAGTTGCCAAAGATCTCTGCTCATCACAGAAATCATCTCAGAAAAGAGCACAGAATAAAGAGTATATTCTCAAACATCCTCAGTTACTAACAAATCAGGAGAGTTGACTAGAAATTGCAACAAAGTCAGTTACTGAAGAGAGTGAGGATTAAAAACAACCCACTGAATACTTGTAGGCAGAGGAAGACCTTCTAGCAAAGCTAGAAACACAAATGGACAACCAAGAAACTCTGGAAAGCTGAGGTTAGCTTTTGGCTGGCTTGGTCAAGCCTTGCTTAGAAGAACCAACTTCCTGAGGATTCCAGGCAGCATCAGATAAATAAATAAACTGCTGTTTATTTAGCCTCAAACTGGGAATGGAATCTTTTTCTGTTAGCCACCCCTTCTCTGTTGGGAGGCTTTGCCACCTGGAGGACACAGACAGAAGCTGGTATTTTAATGCACCTGTACATCACATTATGCAGCAGGGCCTAATTTCACAAGGGTTCTGTAATTATTCTACTCCACACTCATGTTAATCAGTCTTGAGAGGGCAGGGTTGTTTTTTTGTTTTGTTTATTCCCCCTTAAAACATTGATCAGCTGTTGCAACTGTATGCACAGAAAATTTATAGACAACTCCAGGACAGTTTTTATGCCCCTAGGCACCAAGAGGCAGAAAAGGCTACACCTTTTCCTGGAGATTCCCTTTTCCAAGCCATTTAATGAGCTTCCTACTGGTAAGCACTCATCCTTGTCATGGCAGAAACTCTGAAAAAAGATCTGAGGAAACTTTATCAGAATTCCTTTGCCAATGGAATCTCCGGAGGAAGGAAGAGCTTATTTCATAGTTTACAGTAGTCTTCCTTTGCAGGGGCTGTCTGAGACCTCTTGTCTGCAGCAGATAAAGAAAGCTCCACAAAAAATAATAAAACACCAAAGCCTACAAGCAATATGCTTGTAAAAACTCCAGCCTAAAAAAAGACTGCTTCTTTTTGTTGGCTGTATTCCCTTGTGCATCACTGACATGGGGCTCTTTTTGGTTTTTCCCAGGGAATTCTGCTATCCACTGATTATATTCTTATTATATATTCTTATTCCCCTGTAATGTACTGGAAGATGAAGGCAACATTTTCAGGGAAAAAAGAAAGCCTGAAAATCATACTCTAAATCCCACAATAGAGGTTAAAACCTCATTATTAAAAGTCAAAGGCATTTAAAAACTTCAGGGGGACTGGAATTCCTATGAGCTAAAGCTCATGTTGGAGGCTAAACTTCATATATATTTCAGGAAAAATACCTGTGATACAGTTACTTAGGTTGAACTGGAGATAATCATGCTAAAAATGCCATGCAGCCTGACCTTAGCTGCTTTTTGTGTTACTTATTTATTCTCTCCTCAAAGAGAGAATTATTTCACATCCCTGCTTTTTTTACTCTTCTGCCAATTGATTTGGGAATGTAAGAGCCCAATTTCTTGTGCTGTACAGAGCTGGATGAAATTGTTGCTCTCTTCTTATGCTACATAAGCACAGACAAAGTTCTTTAAAACGAATACAATTCCTCTCTGCCAGAAAAATAGGAGACTCTAAAGACAAATTTTTAGAAATGCTGAGCACTTCTTGTACTTATACACTCCAGACTTTCATTTGCAGAAGTGAAAGCCCAGCTTTTTATACGGAACATTCCAGATCACCTCTTTTCCCTTACAAACAGAGGTGCATTGACAATAACGTGACCACAACTAATTTTCCAGCTGGAAGGTTCACTTAAGAGGCCACTATGAGACATAAAGGTTAAGAAAGGGCTATATAAACCTATTAGGAATAAAAACAACAAAATCCAGCCAGGTCTGCTATTTAAAGGACAGCAATTGACAGAGGATATGTCAAATGTCATTTCTTTCTATATAAAGGAAAGTTAATATTCACTGCAATAGTGTTATTCATTGGGAAAAGAGAACAGGTCAGATTATGGAGTGAAGACTCTTTAGGTTGGTTACAACCAATCAAGCTGCAGCTCAAAGATCCAAACCCTCAGTAATGAACTTTGAGAATATGAGAAAAAAGGTGTGAAAAGGTGGACAAAAAGCAAATATTGCCTCTCTGTATCTCAGAAAAGAAGATCAAGGTAATTAGAAGCCAGGCTTTCCATGTGGGCAGCTAGAAAAGAAGCTAGAACATTGAAAAATGTTAAAGAAAACCATTGAAAAATTAGCAGAAGGCTGCTAAGATGTCAAGAACAGCTGACATTGATAAGATTGATCTGTTCCTGGCAGATCAACCTGGCTTGTGCCTCAAGGCTGTGTCAGTAATAAAGAAACAATAGTGCACTGTGGTTTGTTATAATTAAGATTTTTAATATCATCCCATGAGACATTCTTATGAAGAAACAAGAGAAACAATGCTTAGCTAAAATTACCATTAAATGAGCACTCAAAGGGCAGTTTTTCAAAGAACTGTTTAAGAGAACTGTTTTATTCCCACCCCACTGTAAAAAAGGGCATTGGAGGAAAGAAATCTTCACAATCTTCTAAACCAAAAAGGTGTTTCAGAGTACTTAAGAGGCACATGATCAAAAATGTTTCACATCCACTTGGTGCATAACAAGTAGTGATGGATTGATTTTTAGCGACAAAGTTTTAACTGAAAATTTTTCAAAGAGGCCATGAATTGCTAAAACAAGGGTTTTGTAGAGTCTACCTTTCTGTTGAAAATTTGTAAGTTTTGGTTTGAGAAAGGTTTTTTCAGTATCTCAAGAAAATTTAATGTAGTGGAAAATTATTTTATCTGAAACTCTGTTGAACTTGAAGAAATCACAAATCCAGGACAAATACAGAAAGTGATGGGATCACAGGAAACAAAGTATAGAGCTGTAGATTTGTACATATAGAAAAAGAGATTAATTTCCCATGTCTATTTTTAAAGACTGGTTCTTTATCTTGAAGATTGCATCAGCATTTACATATCAACAGACAAAACAGAGCTTTATGTGTGTCTGAATAATCCAGTTCCATCTCTCTCCTGGAACATATTTTTGTCATTCCTAAATTAAAACACTTGATAAGTATTTATTTCAAAGTGCTTTGTGTAACGGACATTTATCCCATGGCAAAGAACCATAGAACCACTTGAAATTTTGAAATAGTGGAAAAACCTCCAGCTTCACCCACAGTAATACTCACTAGGAGAGGAAAAGTAAGAGATTTAGCCAGCCTTGAGGGGGGAAAGGAGTTCTAGTGCCAGTAGTGAAGGTGTTTCCTGTTTGGAGAGGAGCTTGCAACACTTAATTCTTTAGAAATTAAGAGACAAAGGGTTTAAAGCACAAATTTTCCCTGAGGTCCAGATGGGAAGAAAAGATAATTTCCGAAAACATACTCATCCCTCAGCCTCTGTGTCTGATTAAGTGTGAATAAGGTAGGCAGTGCAACTGCTACAAAGACGCTGGAATTTCTCAAGACTGCCTAAGGCAGTCTCCACTCTGTCTGGAGTGGAACTCCAGGAGTCAGAAAATCTTATCTCCACTTCTCATTTCGGGAATTCTGATGTGACTCATAGCATTCAATTTCCTCCAAACAGGCAAAAATATACATGGAAGGATCTAACCTAAGCCTGGGGGTCACTTGCACTGGCCAGGTATGATTCAGAGCATTGAAACATGAAAGAGAGCCAAGGAAACAACAACTCACACCTCGAGCTAAGATAAAAGCAGGACTGGCCTTGACACCACACACTGGCTGCCTGCAGCTGCAGGTGGAACTGATCCCATGTAGAATTTGATTATTTCTAGTTCCACTGTTGGAAATCGTGGCAGAAAAGCTCTTGGAGCCTTGTCACCCTTCGTGTACACATAGAAAGAATATAATGGATGCATTGACTGTTCATTTACTGTCCAGCTCTGTTCCACAGCCACATGGTCTCAGCAGGAGAGATGTCCCAGAGGTGACGCTGATGGGGGATGCTGGCTCTGAGGAACAGAACAGTTACAGCTTCTGGCAAGTGAGAGGAGTGAGAGCAAGTTTCAGGATTAGGAGATAAAGTAGGTGGTTGAGGCTGTAAAAGTGGTCATTGTGAGATATGGTTTTTGTTTTGCAGATTCTTTGCATAATTCTTTTGCCAAGCTCTCTTCCAATAAAACATTGTTTTGGCTTCTCAGAGAGCATGGGAGCTTAGCAGCAGCACTGGAGTGCTGACATGGACCACCATTCTTCATTTGCTGTATCAGGATGAAGAGGCTACAAAAAGGAAGAAAATGCAGCAGCTTCACTTTCTTACTAATGAATTCCACCATGAGTTTAGGAATTCCAAGCTTCAGGTCTGTTCTCTTCAGTGCTCAAGTTCAGCTTCAGTTACATCATTTTTATACAGCAATGGACACAGTATTTAACATGTCTGAATCCTTAATTACAGCAGTATTCAAGAGCAATCATTAAACACAACATCCATTGTAACAAATATAACAATCATGAAAGGTCCATAACCAAAACTACTGGAATTCCGTGGAATGAGAAATTGCCACTGGGTATCTGAAATCTTCAAGGCAGAAGACCAAAGCACAAGGAAAAACTGCACAGCACTGAGAAGTAAAACCAGACCCAAGAACAGCCATCAAAGTGTATCATTCATACCACTCATGGTTTTTTTCAGTCAACAGACCATGAGAGAACGGAAGTTCTTGAATTAAGGACTCTTTCAGGAGCTTTTTTTGCCACAAGTGTACCATCTATGAATTATTCAGAGAAAGAAATTTATTTCCATCAGCTGGATAAGTAATTACTTTTAGGACAGGCGTTTTAAACACAAGATCATTAGTGGAATCGACTTTAATTGCTGCATGTAATTGTTGTTTCAAGAACAAAGAGCTCATCACTAACATTGAAAGCAATTACTTAATTTTATTGCTTCCCAGACAAGAAAACTCCAACAAATCGGCACCACAAAGCTTTTTCAAGTTCCAGTCAACTGGTATCAAGAAAATTAGGACTTCCCTTATTTCCAGGGCTTGAAAACAATACTTTAACTTTTCCAGCAGGGATTTCATGCTTCCAGCACTTTTTGATTTCCTGACTCATCAGGAAGGATGATCTGTCACTTATCCAG
Source organism: Alethe castanea (assembly GCA_024734035.1). Classification (NCBI taxonomy): domain Eukaryota; kingdom Metazoa; phylum Chordata; class Aves; order Passeriformes; family Muscicapidae; genus Alethe; species Alethe castanea. The sequence continues at coordinate 26,854,607 of JANRGV010000120.1, read as the reverse complement.
AAATTGCTGCACTTCTTTGTTTGAGCCTAAAAAGCGATCCACAAAATGAGTTTTCTCAAGTGCTGAGCATGTACCCCACCCCACAGAGGAACAGCAAGCCCAGGGAACTGGTGGAGATATTTAGGTGTTTAGGGACATGGTTTGGTGGTGAATTTGGCAGAGTTAGATTTCTATTTGGATTCTGATCTTACAAGGCTTTTCCAAACAAACGATTGATTCTGTGATCCTGTATTTATCCTTCCTGGTGTATACTAGTTGTGGTTTTTTCCTCTCATTTATCAATAGGCATTTACCCATTATTTGTAGTCACATGACTGCAATCAGTAGTAGAGTTTGGTTATTTGGCCCACAGAATCAAACAGATATTTCATAACAGATATTTTATCAGCAGGAAGAGAAGAAATTGCCATTTACCAGCTACAAAATAATACTGGACCTGCATACAACATTCTTACTTCAGGCTGTTAAGAGTTCAGTTAATCTAAATCCCCACAATGGGGGTACATAAATACAGTGGGGAAGCTACCCTAGTCTCAAAATAAAATGAAAGATCCAGATTTATGCCCACCTGAAGATAAGTAAATTAAGAGTGCAGTTGCTCTATACCCTCTAGAGTCAAAGACAGACAAAGGTTTATCCAAAGGTTAAGTCAAAGGACATAACTTCAATTTGTATCCAGAATGATGCTAGTAAGACTTCAGACCATTACACTCCCCATCCATCATCTTCATTCTGATTTTTCCTTAGGAGCTGCAATCCCATGACAAAGGAAGGGCATGTCTTCCCTGCCAACTGCCTCCAGCCTTAAACATACCAATCAAAACCCCCTCCTATCTCTACTCCATGAATGCAAATGTGTGAGTTTATCTTGAAGAAAAGCAGCTGAAAGGCCCATCCTGATATTCAGCATGTCACATATCCCACCTAAATGAACTCTGATCAATTAAACAACTCATTCACACTGTTTGTCTCTGCAGACCACAAAGGAACAGCTGGGCCTCAAGAATCATCACCTGCACACTGCTTCCATCATGCCCCCAACATATGGTGCAAGGCACGGACACCAAGAGCAGGGAAGGACAACCAAAGGACAGCAGAGCCCTGGAAACAAACCTGGAGAGCTTTTTCATTGAATGAGGGTATTCTGGGCATGTCCTGTGTTCTCTCACTTCAAACACTAACAATCCTGTGACAGGCAGGTGATATTCATGGTCATTCAGAAGGAGAGACAGAAGAATGACACCTCCTGGCAGGAAAGTCCAGGCTTTTCAAGGGATAGAGACATGCTATGAGGTCCCTGCTAAAAAAAATATCTCTCCAGGAGCCTATTAGAAATTTGTGTTTAAGCCTGGGGAAGAGGAAGCAGCTAGGAAGGCTCAGAAAAGTGAAGAAGGTTCTCAGAATTTTTAACAGCTGTATATAAACAGGTACAGCTGGTACAAAAAACCCAAACGGATTAAAAGAAAAATACCCTTTTGTGAGTAAATGTAGACCAGAAATTAGATGGGTTTTTTAGCCAGCAGAGCAATGGTGTTATAAAGCTGCCTTCTATGGGGAGCAGAACAAAACATGGTTTTCCCCAGATCTTGCTCAGTTTCTGAAAGGGATCATTATTTATGAAAGCAAGATATGAGGGGTCCAAAAGAGTCCCTTCACACTCCAGCATGCTGGAGGTTGGCCTGGATTCCTAAACTTCAGCACACAAACCAAGCCTCTGCCTCCTGATAAACACAGAGATGCCAAAGATGTTAATTCCAAGTGAAATAATGTTGTTACCCTGCATTTGTTCTGACCTCTTTGCTAATCTGAGGAGCTGCTAATCAACAGCTGTAGAAGAAGAATCTTTATTAAATCCTATTAAATTGAATGGCCCAAGCAGCAAGGAAGACCTGTGATTTTTGATGTCTAAGGCAGAATTTATAACCTCTGCACAAGTGTATTATGCATTCTTCTGATCAATCCTAGGGGTACTCTCACTCTGGAATAAAAAATAAATATGCAAGTACAGCTAAACATTAGCCTTCATTTTACTTTCTCTCTTGTGTGAGGGTTACATACAATGGAAAGCACCTACTTCAAAAGCCTTTCCTTAATATTTTCCTGTAATACAAGCATGGGCTAAATGTATCCTTGTATCTTGTGCTCTCTGTCAGAGAGCTCAATAAAAGGAGAAATTTATACACCTGGAGTTCAAAGTGATTGCTTCCCTTTTCCTGACTCCAGTAGCCTGGATTGATCCAATGGCTTGAGAGAATCTCATATTGAGCTTCACTGCAGCACAGTGTATAGTTAACAGCTTTGCAAAATAATAATACTACTTTTCTAGTCACTTGCCATTTAAGAGTTTAAATTGCTAAATAAATGAAGATGTTTTGACATTAGGATACTCGTGGCTCACAGGATCTGATGATAGGAAGGACATAAACAGAGCCATTTTAGCCATTTGGGCACAGTCCAAACCCTGCAAACCGCAATGCAAAACAAGACCCAAATGCTGTTTCTTAGGACTCCGCTGCAAAGAGACAAGATGTCACTCGACCAAGTAAATAAAAAACCCCTTAATTATTTCAGAGAATAATGCCAAGCTCCCTGCCCCAGCTAGCCATGAGGAAGCCCATGACAAAAGGAAAGTCCCTCCATGCAGTTTTGTTGGAGACAGGTTGTGTCTGGTTGAAGACCTGTCACCCCATGCCATCCTCTCTGTACCCCTGAGGCCCACAAAGTGACGCACCAACAATCCCCACCAGCAGCAGGGAATTTTTGTCTGCAGCCTAAAAGTCGACAGGAAGCTCCTATACCTGGGCACAGCATAGGAAACTACTCTTGGATAAGATGGGTGCTTGGGAGGGGAGAAGCATTAAAAAAAACAGGACAAAACTCTGCTGGGACTGTTACTAAGTCACAAAGTGCTCAAACTCATGTTGGGTGAAGCCTGATGCCTGTCCTTCTTGTTGACAGCAAATTCCTTTCAAGTTTAGCTTCTAAGGTATGCCACAAGTATTTCCTTTGCCATCCTCACCACTATTGTTTGTTGCTAGTTCCTGCCGTGCATCATAACTGGAATGGGGCAATAAAGGTTTTCAGAGACATGCAACAGACTTCTGTGCTTGAGGAAATGAAGGAAACCATTCCACTGAAAAAGAAGAAACAGAGTTCGTGCAAACAAACAACTTCCATTATGCTTTGTTAATACAGGATAAACCAGAACATGAGATATTAGGGTAGTCTGGTAAACAAAGTAACCAAGGAATAAGCTAAATGCACAAAACCCACCACAAGAAAAAATAGACCTTCCTTAGATTACTGGAAATAAAGCACTAATCCTACAGCCCCTTACTGCTAGACAAAGCAATCTTAAGCAAGCACCCCAATTCTACAAGACTCTCTAAGCCTCATTAGCCTAACTAGGCACTTTCATCACAAGTGATTTTACCACTTTCTCTGCCTGCCTTAAAAATCCCCAACAGCTGAGGCAGGAGGCTCAGTTTCTACTTAAAGCCCTTCACACCTCTTCACTCTTTAAAATTTAGTTAGTAAGGATTCAGTTCCCTCTGTTTTTTTTTCCTTCCAGGTTTACTGTTGCTCTGTGCACAGACAAGGTAACTAAAAATAGTCTCTGAAATAACAAAATGCTTGAATTTTTAAAATTAATATTGGTTGCAGTTAATAAAGTAGCTCAGAAAGCAACTTTAGTTGTGAAGTAATAACTCTCAAAATAGCCCAACTAACCACCAATTTACATTTATTTTGTAGTATCTCTAAATACTCTATTTAGATTACATGTACTCTTCCTCTGTTTTACTGATGTTTTCTATTATATCTTTATGTAGCATTTTGTTTGTGTATTCAGAGGAAGTATTCAAGTATTAGTTTTAGATTTTAAATCTATTAATGATGGAGAAATTAATTTCAACAATAACTTAATTTTTGTATGTATAAAAATAATAAAAAGGGCCAGTTAGAAGTGATCTACCACATAACTTAAAAATATAGTTATGTTGAAGTACCAGAAGTTTTGAAGTTTTAAAAAATATTCTAGTCTTTAAAATATGAAATTTTCCTGATTTTGGAGTAAACACTTGATACAAGACTATACTCTTATTTCAGCACTGCTTGAAAACAATTATTTTTCCTTTGGTGAATGTTATAGATTGAGTGGCAACAAGGGGGTGTGGCTTTAAACAGAAAGAAAATAGGTTTAGAGTGGATATGGGGAAGAAGTTCTTCACTGTGAGGGTGATGAGACTCTGGTTGTCCAGAGATGCTGTAGATGCACCATCCCTGGAAGTGTTCAAGACCAGGCTGGATGGGGCTCAGAGCAACCTGGGATGGTGGAAGGTGTCTCTGTCCATAGCAGGGGTTAGGAATAAATGATCTTTAAAGTTCCTTTCAACCTAAACCACTCAGTGATTCAATGAAATTATTCATTCTACACATCTGTGACCGTACAATCAATTTGTGTGGGGCTTGCCTAAATTGTCAGGTGCACCTATAAAATAAGGCAACCACGAGTTAGATTTGTATTTCTTATTCAGCTCCAGTAAAATAAAACCTATGGAATATTGGGTATTAGAGCTCCCTGTGGCCCTCTTCTTCAAATAAACACCTTGCTTTGCCTTTGCCCTACCAAGCACCAGCTTGAGGACAAGCGGATAAAATCCCAGAATTGCAAAGGGAGGGATACAGGACAAGAAGTCTCTAAAGGGCACTTTAGTGTTAGAGGCATTGATCACCTCCTGCTCTTGCACTCTAAGCAAAATATTTCATTTCTCTGCTTTTGGTGCCTCGATGCTCAGCGGAACATCAGGTAAAAGCAGAGTTTTATTGCCATGAGGGCTTCTGTCAGGCAGAGACCCTGAAGCTCAGATGACCTCAGTCCCATGTCAGAAGTTAAAATACTATTTATGTAGGTTTAATGATTCTTTTGACTTGAGGATTCGCTGCCAGACTGTAACAGAACCACCTCGGCGTTTCATTGAAACCAGACAAACAGTCATTTACTTCTTTTTAAGCAGGTGCTGTGCCGCTATTTTTAAGGCTGTACGTGGTTACCAAGGCAATAGCGATCTGTAAAAGTCTCACTTTGCCTGCCCTAACGCTATAACCAGATATGTTTTTACCGGCGGGCACCTTGACGGGGCACTCTGACTTGTGGCTGAAAAACTCTTGATAAAGAACCAAACTGGCAAGTAAAGATGATGTAAAAGTCAGAGGGCTGAAAAACCTGTTCAGTCTTTAATTGGGGAATCAGTGTTAAAATCTGGAGTGAAATGGCGTGGCAACTTGCTTTTACAGGTGATGAGATATACTTCAAGAAACTTTAGGAACTGAGGTATCTAAATCATATCACTTCTACTAAATACAGAAGTAAAGTAGCTGTGGAAATTGAAATATTGCCTCCTGGGCAATAGGTGCATGTTCAGCAGCTGAGCTTTTAAGGAACAAAATGTTTTCCAAAACTTGCAGTGATAAGTGGTTAAACCCTTGTGATGGGTGCCTAAGCCCAGGTTGCCAGTAGCAGATGATGCCAATCCAATCAATTAAAGCTCAGTAAAAGTTTTCTGCCTCAGCCCTGCTGACCAGGCTTCACAACAAAGCACTTCTAACTGATGTCTTTTAAAAAGCTAGTAAGCTCCTCTAGTGCCTTTTGTTTGGTTTGGGTTTTTTTGGTTTTTGTTTTTTGTATTTTCTGCACAGCCCAATCTCATTAATGTGCTCTGAGGAAATCTGCAGCCAAGGCAGTAGGAAGTAGGACAGACAGATAAGGATGGACCTAAGTGAACGGATTGTGACACTGCTTTTAGGGAAGCTAAACACTGACAAATGTGTTCCCATGGAGCCACCAAGGTGAGTCTTTTAGCAAGGTGAGTTTTTTAGCACATGACACGTTGAGAGCCAAATGTTTTCAGCAGTAGGAATTAATATAAAAGAGAATTTCAGAACTGTAACGTTTGGTCAAAAGCCTGGCATATAACTTCTTTTGATCAGAGCATTTAAGCTGTTTTCTCAAGAATCACTGGTTACTCTAACCTCACTCTTGTTCCCTTTAAATGATACAGAGTGGTGTCTGGAATGGACAAAGGTGACATACAGGTGACATCAATCATGTCAGGTGAGATGATATGGAAAAATCTCTCCCTCACTTCATATACATTGCTGCACAAACATTATCTACGTGCAGAGAGGAACCATCTGAAATACAGCAGAGGCAAATGCAGGGTCCTGCATCAGTGGAGGAATAACCCCAGGCACCAGCATAGGCCAGGGGCTGACCTGCTGGAAAGCCCAGCTCTGTGGAGAAGGACCTGGGGCTCCTGGTGGACAGCAAGCTGTCCCTGAGCCAGCAGTGCCCCTGTGGCCAAGAGGGCCAATGGCACCCTGAGGTAATTATGGAGAACATTGCCAGCAG
>JANRGV010000120.1:26807282-26848098 GCA_024734035.1 Alethe castanea | reverse complement strand
CGCCATGGCGGCCGTGAGGGACGTGGAGATCGACCCCGAGGGCACCTTCAAGTACATCCTGGTGCGCCTGCAGCGCCCGGGCGGCGGCGAGCAGCGGGACATCGTCCGCGGCACCAAGGCGGCCGAGTTCCACAGTGCGTGGGCAGCCCGCGGGGCGAGGGGGCGGGCGGGCACGGCCGGAGCGGGGCCCCCCTGCCAGCGGGTCTGAGGCGGTTTGAGTAGCTCAAAAATCCTCTTTTCCCCACTTTCTGGCGTCCCCCGTGTGAGGTGAAAACTGGGGTTTTATATATTTGGGCTGGGGTTCAATATATCTGTCAGGTGCTATTTCCGAGCCTGGCTGAAAGGAATGAGGAGGTGTCTTCACAAAGGGGGGCCCGGTGGTGGGTGAGGCCAGATGATGAGAGGTGGGAGAAGCAATGAAGGGGGAACCATAAATTCCATAGGAATTCTGCTGATCGGCACAGGTTGTTACTCACTCAAGACTGTGCTAAATCCCTGGGTTTACAGAAAAAGAACAGAGACACAAGGAACAAGAAAAAAAGGTGGGGAGTACAAATTAGAAGGGGATCTGTTGAGCAATCGGGGGAGTCTGTACCTCAGCCAAGGGGAAAAAGGGAGATAAGGCCGGGAAATTTGGATAAAAAGGAGGCTGTGTCATCTAACAATGTGAGAGACCCCATAGGAAATGCCCATGACCTCTCCCTTCATTTGAATAAAGTTACAGGAATTCTCTGTCTCCTTTCTGGACATAAAACTCTGGTGTTTGTGGATTATTTTTCCTGACAGAATCAGCCTCAATTTGGAGAACGATATATACTTACTAAGTAAAAAACTAAAGGGTTTTAACTGCAGCTTTTCTATGCCTCTGAAGAGAAACCTCCTCTTTTGTGGATGAAATAAGAAAGTAGTTAAAAACTATTTCTGAACTGTGTAATGCCTAGTTCCTGTTCTAATGGCTCTCACCATTCTTGTGCAGATCATATATTTGAAAAAGTAAATCCTGAGATGGAAAAGCTGGGATATGAGTGCAAGTGCCTTGGAGGAGGGAAAATTGAACATAATAGCAAGGACAAGAAAATCAGGGTATTTGGGCTCTCAACAGTAAGTGCATCTCTCATTTTCCTTCATATATTTGTGTCTCTGATGCTTGGGAATTTTGGTTAATTGCATGGTGGCTTTTGGTAATTTACATCACATTTTAAACATTAACTGGAAAACTTGCCTGGCTCACTTGTGAGATAGATTAGAAAAAGAGTACTTTTAGGGCAGGAGACCAAAAAGATAAAGTTGGTATTACTCAGCATTAGATGAAGTTGGAATTAAGACTAAAAATGGAAGTTGGCATCTCTTGGCTCAGAATCTTTTAGTCTTACTGCTGAAGCAGGAATAGCCCATTTGTAGCCACAGGGGCTGGACCCAGCTATTGTATGATCTTCATCTGCCAATAAAAATGTTGGTTGCTAAATGTTGTTCTGTGTATGTGTTGGGTGATAAAAGCAGATACAGTTAAGGTGTGGTAAATTTTTAGTAGGTGAAAATGTAATAATGCATTTTGTAGGAATTAAAGTAGTCTTATTGTTACCTTTTATTGTTCTGTTTAAATTCATTTTCTTTGGGAAAGACTCAGTAAATGGTCAGAATTTCTCTTATTTAGGGAATGTGGTGTAGTCTTTTTCTGGTATTGTTCAGTGATGAAGTGTAGCTGCTTCTGTAGTAATAACTGAGTAAAGTTTCTAGGCTTCTAAAGGAGACAAGAGAAAAATAGTTCTATTAAATTCATTTCATTTTCTATAGAAAGTGAGGGTTACTTCAAATCTGCTTACCTTTGATGAGCAGTAGAGATAGGTCCTTGAATGTGTTAAATGTTTTAAACAGAACTACCAATTCTGTTAGTGCTGCTTTTTTACAAGATGATTCTGGAATCATAAGAAGGAAAAAAAAACTCCTTAGATTGTGAGGTGGGAAGGCAGTGTACAATGCTTATTACACTAAATTCTTCTGATGGTTGGTGTTCATCATCATTGCATTTTTAGGTGGATGTGACACCTGTATAGGTGCCAAATTAAGTGTTAGAGGCAGTGGTTAACTCTTGCAGTCTGAGAAATATACTTTATACTCAGCATTTGGTGCCTTGATGCTCGCAGAGGAGCATCAGGTAAAAGCAGAATTTTATTGCCATGAGGGTTTCTGTCAGGTAGAGACCCCAAGGTTCTCACCTCAGTCCCAGGTGAGAAGTCAAAATACTATATATGTAGGTTGGATGATTCTTTTGACTTGAAGGTTTGTTGTCAGACTCTAAAACAGAACCACCTTGGTGTTTTATGGAAACCAGAGAAATAGTCATTAACTTCTTTTTAAGGCTGGATGGGGTCTTCAGAGTGGTTGCCAAGGCAAGAGTGAGCCATGGATCTGTTGCTTTCCAACTGACATAACTGTATTATCTGTTATTTTTGAAAAGCTTGCATTTTATAATGCATCAACTTTAACCTTTTCAGTTTAAATGCTTGTTTATTTAAGCTTTTCCTCTTTGGGGCTGTCACCGATGAGTAAGAGTATGTTTTGTTTGATAATATAAACTTGGGCTCTTTTTTTCAGTCTTCTAAGTAAACTTTCATGTGAAATATTATGGGAAAAAAATTACCTGTGAATCAGAGATTTCTATCAGTATACTGCACTGTTGTTATGTGTAGTTCTGAAATAAGGAATCAAGATAACTCTGATGATGTAAGACAATAATGGAAAGGCCACTTTGACCACAACAGCCTTAAATTTCAGTGAAAGAGTAACACTGTGACCAGTGATTTTTAAATGAGGGTAAAAAATCACATGGGTCATCTGACCTTACCTTGGAGTTGCAATGGCTGAAGAGCACAGATACTTAAAATGGTGCAATTATCAGCTAAGGCAAGATAGGAAATAAATAAAACATGAAGACTGTGATTTTTTTAGTGGCCAGAATAGTGCTCACACTTGTTTATTCCCTTTCCCTTCAGCTGGGCCAAATCAGCTGTTTGTATGCTCACACATTAAAGTGGGTAAATGCAATCTCTGTGGTTTAAAGGAACATCCCATAAACACAGTGGCTGATGGGTTGGGAACATTTTAAACCAAGCTTTCTGCCAGAGAGATTGTGTGGAAAATGCATTCTCTATTTGACCCTATCTCATTTATTTTCTAGAAAGTGAATTTGGGGGAGGGGGGAATTGGAGAGGATTAATAGAAAAATAAAACATGACACTGCAAAAGTAACTTTTTTAGAACTTGTATTTGATTTGCATGTGAACAATTTGTGTTGATAAGAACTGAATGGTTCTGAAGACTTAAATGTCCATGTCCAATTTGTTCTGTCTTGCAGGGCTATGGAAAAGCAGATCACTCAGTGACTGTAGAGATACTGAAGAAAGAGTATACAGATTATGAAATTACTTGGTCAGATGACAAGAAATAAACTTGTGCACACAATGAGCAGTTCCAACCTGGTAACTGTGAGCTGTACTTTGATTAATAAAATTGAATGTGTGTTCTATGTATGTAACCATAAATCTGGAGTAACTGGACCCTGCCATAGTTTATAATATGGTTGGTAATCCTCAGATATATCTCATTTTTTAGATCATTCCTTTGTGCAGAATCTGAAGTTCTAACTCTTTTTCCTTTTCTTTTGATGTGCCCTCTAGTTAAACACTTCTACCCCATCTTACCTCTAATTTGTTTTCATCCAGTCCAATTTCACTGATCTATTGTAGGATACCTAAGGATTTGCCATCAACTTCAAACACCACTGGACCAAACCTGTTCACTGGTCTTTTGACCACAGTGTTTTCAATTTATTTTTCTATTACTTTGTAGGCTTTTCATCTTTCTTACCCACATTTAAAAAAAATTGGTGTGGAGGGTGGAGTTGACTCTTACAGTTCTTTACCAATGATCAAAATCTTTGATTTGCCCAATAATTTGAAAATCTAGTATTCTGCAGAACTAATGATCAAAATATTTGACTTTCCTGTAACAATCTCCCCTATAACAGACTGATGGCAATGTAAAATTCTGCCAATGCTTCTTTCATTCTGATTCCCCTGGACTGCTTTGATTTGAATTTGAATAATGCTTTCTTCTAGCAATAATTATATTATAGTAATATAATATGTTACAGCAGACCTAGGCAGTGTCTGAATTAGCTAAAATCACCCCATTGTGGCAGAATGTTGCCTTTTGTTTCTTGTGAAATTACTTGCTACAATTTTCACTTTTTTGTTCTGTGATAGTTTTCATTTAATTCACTTGTGGTATTTCTATATGAATTTCAGCTCTTCCCTTTGCTGTGGTTCCTACTGTCCATATTCAGCAGTATCTGGTGGTATAAGGAAGCTTTTTCTTTTCAGCATGCAAATGACAGTACAAACCAGGAAATCTGAGAGATTTAGACCAGTTTCTATCCCCAAAAATCCTGCTGTTAGTCCCTTCTTACAGCTGTGATCCATCCTAAGTCCCCTTTCTGTGGCTTTGTTTCAGTTGGGTGGAGAGGAATTTTCTTTTCTCATCCTCAAACCTTTCAGTGTAGTCCTCATCAGAAGAGTTCCAGTGGTCTCCATCCCAATAATCTCCTCAGAGCACAATCTCCTGAACCTGGTGCTACAGGTCTATTGGTTGGCACCAGATTCCCCCACTTTTTGCAGCCTGGATTTTCATCTCCAGCACCCTTGCCTGCTTTTGCATCTGCTCTTTGTGCCTCTCTCTGAGTTCTTGTGCAATGCTTGTCTGGCTGCACTTGAAATACCGTGGTAATGATTGCAGGATTGATTTTACTGAGCAAGATTTTGATTTCAGAGCGTGATATAATGCCTGTGTGCCTGATAACCAAGAATAGCTCACATGTCAGTAACCTGCAAATTGGGCACTTCCCAGTTCCATTACCATAGGCTTTTTCCCCCTAAGCTTTAGTAAAATAACTGTAGCTGCCAGTATACAAACCTGAGTTTTAAATAGCCTCATTTCCCAAAACTGGCAAAGTGTCTTCAAATGGAAGTCATCAGTTTGGGATAGCTGTGTTAAAACAAACAGGCCTTTCAACTGAGTTTCCTGAGGTAGTTAATGAGTGATTTTAATCTTTGTCTCCACAATACTTACAGGAAGACATAATTTAGACCGGACTTATTATTGTAATGACGTGTTCAAAATGTGAGGTGACTGCATGAGGGGAGAAAAATGGTGATTTGGAGTGAGCTGATCAAAATTGAATTGATCTCTGCCTTTTATTTCTTCATAGAAGAAAGATTTTAATGTGTCATTAAAAAAAAAAATACTTTGAGGGACCTCCCAACTCAGTTATTTTTTTGTGCAGTGTCATTTGGGGCAATTTAATTTCCCTGGTCATTAAGTAATACTTACAAGTGTTACAAAGGAGTGAAAAGTTTATTTTCTTCTATTCCACTTTGTGAAGAGGAGCAGGACACTGGTCACTAGGGTGGTGAGGATTTCTCAGGTAGAGCAAGCCTTAATGTAGATGAGGGAAATTAGTATTATAATAATTAGTATTATCTGAAGTTGAAACAACAGCAAACAAAACTAACTGTTGAATTCTCTTTCCTCTCAGCATGTACCTGCTGAATTCTAAGAACAGAACTCATCTAGAATATAGAAACCTCAATGCTAATTGTGCTGATTTTACCTGAGAAAAAGCATCCTTCATTTTCTAATCAGATTCTGAAATGGGAAGCTAATTATACTGTGTGGGGTTACTTGTTTTGCAGGTGTGCAATCACTATAAGATTGTGGCTTTGCCACCTTGAAATCCTAAAAATTCTGATTCTGTATTTGCACAAAAACCCGCTATGTTTTTGCCAAATACCGAGTGAAGGCACAGTAATTAAACAAAGATGGTGAGATTGATAGTGGAATATTATCAAGATGAAATATTATAGTAGAAGATTTGAAGTACCTTCTTCATTTATTCATCCAAAATTACATGAGATTCTTGTTCCTAACCATATTCTTTGTCATAGTGGTCAACATTTCTTATGACTTCAGGTATGGCTCTCTGGAACTGCACTAGACTAGCAGGTGCAGAACAACTTATTCAGTGCAAGCCATGATTTATCTTAGGATTGAATTTGAAAAATGACAAATGGTAATCCATTTGTTTCCAGCTTCTCTGTTCTGACAGAAAAAAAAACCAACAACAACAAAAAAGAGCTTTTAACAGTACCTTCTTGATTTGCTAAAGCTAAAACTTCTTTGTTCCTCACTCTAGTCAGCAATTATCATCATTAAGTTTCAGAGTCAGTGCAGAAAAATTCCAAAGCACTGTGGCAGTCATGGCAAAACTGACTTTTTTCCTCTCTCCTATCCTATGAGAGGCTAAATTCAGTACTTTCCAAAGCATCCCTTTAAAATAGTCTGAAGCAGTAGTGAAGGCTCTTCTGTCAAGTACAGGAAATCCTTTACAACTCTGTCTTAATGGCAGCAGGTTCAAAATAGGAACCTTGGGATTGACTTTCAGCATTTTCAGTGATGGAAACTTTTAGATCACTGCTGTACTAAGTTTCTTTCCATCCCCTCAGACTATTGCTCTTTCTGCTCTACACTGAATATCCTTGCATCCAGTTTTCTGCAGTGGTCACTGTCTCCAAGTTTCTATTTCTGCAAGGGCACCTGATAAAGCAGTGCATGATGACAACAGCTGTCTAACAGCTTTCTGTGTGGTTTTGGCCAAGGCAAAACATGACATGGATTTCTTTTTTTGTTTGTTTGTTTGAATTGCCAGCAACAGCAAGCACTCAAGACCAGGTTTTGTAGTTCTTTGGGGGTTTGTTTGCATTTTTGGTAAGGCAATTTCTTCAGCAACATCCCTAGCTTCAGCCTAGGAAAATGCCTGGTATTGCAGGCTTTTCTGAGTGCTTCCTGTCCTGTGAAAAAATTGAAGAGGTGTAGATGTTCACTAGTACCCCCAGCAAGTTTTGAAAATGGGCAATTCATTTCTGAAAAAGTATTGTTAAAATAATACAGCAATCTGTTAAACTCCTGTAATTGCACAGTTTGTCTCCTTTTCCAGTTGTCTCCTGAAGCTCAGTTCTATCATTCTCCAGTATTTCATTTGTAGGCTTACTGGTTGGTAGAAGTAGCTTATCTTGTGTAGAATATTCTTTCAAGTCAGCTTCTAAACCAGCATGGCTTTTCTGAATTCCTTGCTGAAAATTTTCTTAGCCTATGACAGAATCTGAATGTGAAAATGTACAGACCACGGTGGTTAATATCATTACACTCTTTAAAAGGCTTGAATAAGTCATGTGTGCATTACACATGGAAATACTACAGGATTTCTGAGATCCCCAGCAGGGTAGAACACGAGTGATAAATACAATCACATCCCCCTCTGCTGGCAAAGCAGCAGAGCTGTGTGATCCCTTCCTAAATCTGCTGCAGTTAGGCTGCCCAACCCTTGAGAAAGCCTCTTGCACTAATTTTGGAAGCTAAACTTATCTTATTCAGCCACAATACATCATGTATGTCATTCCTGTGCTGTACAGTTATGGTGCTGAATGTGAAAGCCTGGCTGGAGACAATTGCTTAAAGAATATAAAGATTGCTTCATCTTTATATATGTTAATTATCATAAACAGATGCTGCATTAAGCAAAACTCTATGCAAAGTCAACATCACAAAAATCCCTCACTTCTAGTTGGACACCAGAATTTGTCAATATTTCAACAACCACCATCCTTAATTTGTCAAACCAGAATTACAGAAGAAAAAGCAAAGAGGCAAGAGGATTAAAACATTTTTGAGTTACTTTTGGAGGATTAGTAGTTTAATTTTAACAGGAATTTTTAAAGGCAATTTCCATAATGCATCGCTGCAGACCCTGATCAATTGTTTTAACCATCCTGGTTCTAAACACGTTTTTCTCTTCAATGAATTTCTCAAAGAGATAAACACCACCACCAACTCCAAAATAATGCACTTTGCTTGCCAAATACACACAGCCATTTCTATCTAAGAGCTGAGCCAGTGTATCATGCAGAGCACTGTAGTAGTCAGGATTATAGATGGTCTCAGAGGTGAGAATTAGATCATACTTTGAACAGGGTTTGTTGCTGTTTAACAGGAGCTGGCTGACTTGAGACCACTCCCCAGAAAAAAACCTGCATCTGTTGAGCACATCGGCTGAGCCCTCTGCTTTCCTGGGCCTCTTTGAAGGAGGCTTGCTGGCTTTTCTGTCCTTCCCACTGCCCATCCTCCTGCCTTCACTCATACAGTTGGCCACCACATTAGGTAAAGTTATTTCATCAATCACTGTGCTGTTGTAGTCCTGAAAATGCACTCTGGCAGCTTCACCCCGCAAAGCAACAATTCCCAGCAATCCAGCCCCACAGCCAAGATCCAGTACAGTCTTGTTGGTAAATTCTATTTCAGCCTCAGAAAAGTAGTCCATGAGATCAAAGGTGCATTCCCAGATTTTCAGCCCTCCTTCATAGACTCCTGGGATGAGATCAGAGTGAGAAGAAACACTTTTGGACACGATGCCTTCGCTGTCAGCATCACCTGAACATGTCATTTCCACTGCAGATAGCTTTACATAAGACAGGTCCAATACTGTTTCCATTACTTTATTTTCCAATACTTTGTTGAGATCTTCGGGAATGCTGTGCTCCTTGGCAGCTTTCACACAAAGTTTTTTCTTTGAAGCTGCCTCCTCCTGGTGCTTAGCAGCAGCCAGCTTCGGGCTGGAGTCTGCTGCAGGATCGGCAGCTTCCCTGCTCTTTCCTCTGGATTCCTGCTCGTCTTTCGGAGAGCACAGCAGTAAGAAGTGAGCATCTGCCTCACTGTTCTCATTTTCATCAACCGCAAAATTAAACTGAAAATCCATTTGCAGGAATAACAGTTTGTTAAAAGCTTAATTTATTACAGCCAGCTTTTATGTAGGTATCGTTGCATGACAGAGTATTTCCCTGGTGCAGTATCAGATGTCTTGCCAAGAGCCAGGTGAATTGCTGCTGGAAATAAGAGTAAATAGTTTTATGTGTCATTAATATCAGCACAAACCGTCTAACTGTAGCATCCCGATTTTCATTACCAGGCTCCCCTGGGAAGGCGTGGAGTCTCCCTCTCTGGAAACATCCTAAATCCACTTGGACGCGTCGCTGTGTCACCAGCTCTGGGTGACGCTGCCTTGGCAGGCGGGGTTGGACCGACTGATCTCCAGAGCTCCCTTCCAGCCCTAACCATTCAGTAATTTAAAGAACCCGCTCTCTAATCAGTTAAGTTTGTTAACAGACAGCGTCACCCATCTCACATACCATAGGTACAAGCAATTCGGACAGCTAAAACTCGCATTTCAGACTCAGCCTTTCAAGGGGCACTAACCCAAGGCCGGCGGGGGGCTCCGGGAGCCTTTCCCGTCCCGTTTTCCCCGCGCCGTGCCCGCACCCACCCGCGGCCGCCGCTCCGGGCCGCGCCCCGCTTCTCCCACGTGCAGCCGCTTCCGCTTCCGCTTCCTCGGGCGCGGGGCATTGTGGGAGCGCGGCGCGCGCGCCTTTCCCGCGCCGGCCCGCGCTGAGGGGAGCGCGCCCGCGCCATGTCCCAGGCGGACCCCGAGCTGCTCCTGCGGGAGCTGGGCGGCTGGGACTGGGAGCTGTGCCGCCGGGAGCTGCCCGCCGTGCTGCCCCGGCTCCTTATATCCTTCCCAGCAGGGCTCTTGGGTGGCTGCGGGATAGGCACGGAGTGGCGCGGGGGCGGTGCGTGCATCCTTCGGAGTCCCACGGTTCAGCCGAATCTCTGTGAGGGGGGGTGATGGCAGTTCTGTGAGGGGCCGGGTGCTGGGACTTTCACTGGAGACGGGTACAGCCTTTCCCTGGCATAAAAGTTTCATAGAATGTAGAAAACCGCCCGTGGTTCATTTAGCACTGAGAAAACTCCGCGACACATCTCTCACCTACTCCCTCAAAACAAAAGAAACCCAACCCCCTAAAAAACCCCAAACCACACACCACCAGAAAAACAACCAAACAAAAAAACCCAACCCCTCAAGACTTACTCTCTAATCCATTTTGCAAATACTTTATTGATCCTGTGGGTACTGTGGGCTGTCAGCCTGTATTGCTTATGGAACATCCCCACCAATTTCATACGTATATGAGAACAGTGATAGAAATCACTGTGGCTTCTGCAGGTGCTTTAATGATAGCCTTTGTAGCAGAACAAGTGTGGTTTTCTTTATCGTTTTTACTCAATGTATCAAGAGTCTGAAGACTGGACTGAGCATATTCGTAAGTAATGGCTAAGCGCCTTTTCCTGTGGAGCCCTCTATTGCAATTGCATTAGAATCACTGCTGTGCTTAAAATACTTCTGCTGCAACTTTTCGGGGTCTTCAGCAATCCTGCTGGACCTTGCACATTCCACTAACTGCATGTTGAATAAGCTTTAGAAATGCCCCTATAGAAACGCTGATGCTTTTTCCTTTCTGCTACTTCTGATTTTTAAATACACGAAAGAATGGTGTTTTTTATCTGGTGTTTTATTGTCTTTTGGGCTGTTATCTTTCAGGTGACGAAGCAGATAGTTAAAAGAAAGTGAGGCTCATATGTAACTGTTTATGAATGTTGCTAAAACTCACTGTTACATTGCCTATTATGTTGCATTTTATAATGTGCAACTATTTGCTGTTTGGAATGTGGCAAATACTGGATCTGTGGGCTGGCAGCTGTGCTCAACCTTCAACTAAGTTTAGTCAGGTGTGCTGCTGGTTTTGATAGGTTTGTGCATGTTGGAACTGTTGCAGTTACTTGATTTTTCAGGTAATGTATGTGTGTTTTCATGCATATCAGATAAGGCAAATGCTCTGTTGCCACTCTCAAAATCAAGCACCTGATCTATTTTTGCTTTCTGCAGTTCTTTGTTTCCTCTGGTAGGTTGCTGTATATTTCTGAGAATCGCACCCTGTAAATGTTTTTCTTTGCAGGTGTTTTGAGGATCCTGACTGAAATGTTTTTGCCACATATCAGCCTTGAAGATTTGGAACAAACTTTTTTCTCAAAAGTATTACCTAAGGTAGGGCAGTTTCAGTTAACTGTGGAATTGTCAGTCAGTCCAGTGTTAGAACCTGCTTAGATTGCAGTGATTCTTCTGGGGTTGCACAATATCTCTGGGGTACAAAAATTGAAATAGAAATTTTACCCTTTAAGAGTTTTCACACTGCTGTGTTGAATTGTTTCTGTGACTGTTCTCATTCTTTACAGCAGGGAGAGAATCAAATATACAATGTTCTGCTTTCTGTATTCTGCAATAGACTTGGGTTTTGTTCCTTTCTGGGAAGATTGGGCTTTTTGTAAAATGACCAAGGTGGAGAATTTTTAAGTGAGGGAGCTGCTCAGGACAAGTAAACTGAAGAGCTCAACACTCCCTTATCATGAATAAATGTTGTGAATTTAAATTTGTGAATTAATATAGTGAATAAGCTTTTAGACCATACTGACCTCACACATGTTTTCTTGTGTGGAAAATTTTGTGCCATAATTGCATTAAAATCAGTGCTTGCATTTTAAGTGAAGTAAAGCAGTGCCAAATTACTGATTTAAGTTTCAGGCCTCAGCCTGTCCATTTTAAAAAGCCAGTAAAAATGGCCACTTGATTTCCCTTTCTCTTATTTTATCTCAAATAACAAATTTTTGGAGATTACAAGAAAATTGTCTCATAATAGGCACATCCTGAAAAAGGATCAGTGTACCACTGTTTATCTTGCATGTGCCCAGAAGCACCCCACTGTCTTTGCAGTCTCAACAGCAACACTCATCAGATATCCAAAAACATCAACTAAAGTAGAAATAGATGTATTTGTACATCACAGACCTATTTTTTTGACATATTTGAAATGTTAATAATCATTCTCAGCATATAAACATTTTTTCTGAGACAGAATGAAATTATTTTTTTAGTTATGTGGTTTTAACTAAGCAAAAAAATCTTCAGTTGGATGAGGTGTATATATTTCAAGCAAATTAGCTATGAAGCTTGTTTTAGCAACAGATTTTAGAAGAAATAACAGCTAAAATATCTCCTGTCTATTATATATATATATATGGGGTTTGCTTCTTTTTGTATCATGCTTTATGACTGAAATGCTGGAAAGTGTGTTCTGCTGTGAGTTCTCTCTCTGTGCCTCCATGTTAAGGGAGCAAGCAGGTACAAAATGGTGTTGTTATTTGGATGTGTACCTTTGTAAGCGAAATGTTTCTGTTTTGTTGTGTTCTGCCAGACTCTACAGTTCTTTGATAACTTGATGTGTGAATTATCCAGCAAGGCCAAAGGACTGACCAGCCAGAGTACAGAGCTGTGCAGTACTGTAAGGAATCTGCTGCAGGCAAGTCCCATCACATGAGCTGTCAAAATAATGTTTACACCACTCTTTGCTTTTAACTAAACTACTTAAAGGTTTTTAGAATGTTTCTGCCAGCTACTGATGGTTAAAACATAATTTAATCTTCCTTTGTAGTCGAAGTTCAGTTAACATTTTATTTAACATTTAATTTTGTGAATTACGTGATTACATCTAGCATGCAATGCTAATAGTTATGTAAAAAAGCACCTCAAATTCTGCTTGAGTCCCTCCTGCAGATGGAGTGTGACTCCCCATATTTAAAGAGTGAACCTGGCACCTGTTTATCCAGTCACTTCATTCTGAGTTTTAACATTTCTGTAAACTGAGAACAATAGCCAAAGGAATAAGGAGTTTTCACAGAGGATATGGTAGCGGAGAGAAGCTCTGGAGCTCCATTCATCTTTAACAAATTACTCATTTACGCAAATGACAGTGAACTTCAAATGCCATAAAAACCCAGGTGTATTTCAGCTAAGAAGAGATGCTTTTGGGGGTGTTGCAGGAGTGCCTGATGTTGTTCACTCTTGCTGTCAGACCGTGGTGCAGCTGCTGGAGACGCTGACGGGCTGTGTGCGCTACGTGTGCTCGCTGCAGGAGCTGTCCCTGCCGAGCATCCACTCCCTCCCTTCCTCCATCCTCTGCGTGGTGAAGAGCACCTTCACACACTGCAAGGTAGGCACTGCTGGGAGCTCCCTGGTGCTCCCTGGCTTTCAGGAACACTTTAGATCTTATTTTGAAATGGTGCTGTTGTCCAAGTATTATTCTTTTAATTTTAGTTGTTAGGTCGTTTTCAGAATGCGCTCGGTGCACAAGTACAAAGATGGTTTTTCAGCTGTCTGCCCAGCACATGTGACGTGCTCCTGAGAGGCTCAGACTGGGCTGTTTCCATACCTTGCATCAGTGTTACCTGAATGTTCTGCTCATGAGCAGAATGCTCTGAGAGATCTGTGCAGTCCTGATGGCTGCAGTGTTTTCAGAGCTACAAGTGGCAAGTTCCAGAGTGATTGAAAGTTGAGATTAGCAGGTCTATGTTGGTTACAGTGAATAGTGTGAATCGGTTTCAGATGTGGACTGATCTGAATTTTCAGCTGCAACAGTAATTCCCTTTAGCATTGAAAATAAAACAAGATTATCATAAGAACGCACTAACTTTTGGTTGCCTTTCATTTTCACTTTTAGCATTTCTTTCTTATGGGAACATTTACATCAGTTTTCCACGTCAGGACTCAAACTCAGATGCCACATGTTTATCTAGTAATTTTAATATGAGAGTATTGGGAAATCTTTGGAATGTTACTTCCTTTGCTGCTGGCATTGTTGCTTCAGAAATACAATCTTAGGTTTATACATGGAGGGCTGATCCAGAGCCCCCTAAACTCATAAGAGCCAGCCAGATCTCATTAGTCCCACAAGCTGCAGGTGAACATTTTATATTGCGTGCTCAGGGGCTGTGTATTGAGTTAAAGTAGGTACATCTGTACCTTGTTCTTTTTTCCTGAGAAATCTGTGGTGAAGCTCTTGGTGTTTTCTGCATGTGAAAAATCAGGCTGTGAGTCCTGAGCTCTGTTACAAAACCTCTTCCTCCCCATTTCAGGACAGTGAATCAGTGTACTGTGGGCACCTGCACCTAATTTCTGACCTCCTACAAGCCATGTTCAAGGAAACTTACTCCCTTCAGAAACAGCTGATGGAACTGTTTGATCTGATTTCCATAAGCTCTGCTTCCTCTGAAGAGGACATCACATATATGGTGTCAGGTATTTGATACTTTTTTAGTCTTGCTCAGTCTTTTTTTTTTCCTATGGAGGGTATGTGTGAAATTTTAAAACAGGTTTCTGAGTGGACTCAGTTCTTGCTGTCCTGATCAACTTTTTAGAAAGCAGCATTTTGAACTCAAAATATTTCTGTTTTCCTCCTGAAGTTTCCTGTGTGGGAATGTTGTGTAGATTTATAGGAAAGGGGCAGCAGCTAAACACTGAGCCATTTTCCCAATTCATGTCAGTGTGCTGGTATTCTCTTGGGCTGGCTGTGAACTCATAAATCTGACTTAACTCTGTTGCTGCTGCTGTTATTTCCTTAGTAATCCACACTGTGCTGGAGATCTGCTCTGTCATTTCCAATATGGACCATGCTCTTCATGCCAATACATGGAAGTTCATAATCAAGTATGTAGCTTTAGGTTTTATTGTGGTGTAATTTTAAACAATTAATGTCAGAATTGCTTTGTGCTCGGGGTTTCCAATAAAATTAAAATGAGAGAATTCAGTGTAGCTATTTAGTTAGGAAATTTAGCAATTTAGCTAATGGTAATGTTAAAGCTCTGCCAGTGAAATTAGGTATGAAAATTGATATGTGAAATTGATATAAAAAGTAATAGAAACTTGACTTTCTGTATTGCAATGCAGAAGAAAATTTGGAATGCTGTTGTCTGCATGATGAATATTAAGAGGTCTGACCAGCAGTTCTGTAGATATTTTACTTTTTGGCTTGAATTGGCTGTCTTGTACTTCCATCCTGCCTCTCCTCTGGATTTCAGTCATGGCCATGGAGAGGGTTTTTCTCTTTGAGTTTCTGCTTTCAGTGTCCACAGATACTGCACCAATCACTGCTGTATAAAAGGCTAAATAGAAGAATTAGTTATTTGGATTTGTAAGAACTCATTGCACTGACAATTAAATACCTGATTATATTTCTGTCTTTCAGACAAAGCCTGAAGCATCACTCCCTGCTGCAGTGCCACCTGAAGCACAGTGACATCCTCAGTGGCCTGTGCAAGGACACTCTTCTTTCTTTTGACTCCTGTTTGCAGCTGGCTGAGCAAATGAAGGTGTCGCAGATACAGGCGAGTTAAAAAGCTCCCAAAGCTGCCAGTGAACTTGAGGAGGAGAAATTCTTTGTGCTGTATTATTGCTTGGAGTAATTTGGTTTGGGTTTTTTATGGTTTTCTTTATTTCATGTGGTAGACAGAATACCTTTGAAACCACAGGAAAATAAGGCCCACAGCTTTGTGTAGATTGAAGATGTTTTAGGGAGACACTCAAGTTTCACCATACTGTGGGAGAATTTTTTTATATTTCCTAAACTGGCATTATCCCAAGGTAATCAGATCCTTAATATTGCTCTGAAAATGTTGAAGCATACCTACTGAATATTTTTAAAGCTTCCCCTCTTAGCATCAGAGTTTGTAGAGAATCAAATATGAAATAAGTTTTGAACACTGTTAGCAATCTAACTTCCTATTTTACTGTATTACTCTATATAAACTTTTAGAACTGCTTCTTTTGGACAGGAGGGCACTGACTTCAGGCTGTTCCAGAAGACAGTGAAACTGTGCAGGTTCTTTGCTAACTCCCTTGTACACTACACCAAGGTAGGTTTTAATACTTCAATTCTATGTTAGTATTAAATGTAAGCCTCTGGTCTGCAAATGGA
The DNA here is from genome assembly GCA_024734035.1 of Alethe castanea. Lineage (NCBI taxonomy): Eukaryota > Metazoa > Chordata > Aves > Passeriformes > Muscicapidae > Alethe > Alethe castanea. The sequence continues at coordinate 26,832,292 of JANRGV010000120.1, read as the reverse complement.
GTCATTCTGTACTGTGTAATATCTTAACAATTTACACCTATCCCATATGGGCAGTATAATTAACATCCAAACATAACCTGCTTTAGTTCTTCCACCAGTAAATACTCACCAGCCTGTGCAGGGTTACTGCTGGGATCACCCAGAAAAATAAACTATAACAGGTTGTTTCATGAAGTGGCACTGAGATATTGGTAGGAGATGTCCAGTAATTCATGTAATTAATCATGGAGTATCTCTCAAAATTGATGGCTTTTGCAGGAATTTCTTGACTGCTTCTCTGATTCCTGTTCTCAGTTACATCAGCTCTTTCTTCAGATATACAGGTATGTGAAGTACAAATAATTGATTATTGGTAGTATCTTAATAACACTTCCATATTGTGTCCTTAAATTACAAATATTTTGAGATGTAAAAATGCAATTCTCATTCTGGAGTTGTTGCCATCTTTTTTAGTGTACAGGAAGCTAAAATATTTTTAAATAAATTAAGTGGCTTAGTGTTTTATAGTTACCTTAACCCCATTCTTGATTGATAACTGTGCATGTCCCACAATGACAAACCATTAACTTCATTGCAACTGTTTATGGTAAGATTTATTAACAAATTTTGTGTAGGATATGAAAAAAAAAATCCTACAACTAAATGCAGGTGTCAGCAGTGCCTTTTGACAGATTGTTTCTGCTTTAAGACAAAGTTTGGGAAGAATTGTCCTGGAGAAAGAGGGGATCAGAAACAGAGTGTCCTGAAATTTTTCATAACCTTACTGTTGTGTTAATAATCTTATGGAATCTCAAAGAAGGACTCTAGTTCTCCTGGAAGCAGATGCTCTTTTAATGCTACACTTATAAATGGGGGTTTATCACTTTCCTTTCAAAAAGTTTTGTTGCTGCAGTGGTGGGGAAGTATAAGAAAACCCAGACTTGATGCTGACAGTTCTTTATACTATGAAATCAGAGGGCTGATTTCAGCCCTTTGTTGGAATTTAAACCAGGCTCTGTGGTGAGATGTGCACCTGACTCCTCTGCATGTTCCCTGCAAGATTGAGTGGATGGTTTTTTATGAGTTTCTTCTTCTAAGTTTACTCACCTTGTAGGTTTTTCTCAAGTGGAAGGTTGTAAACTTCTATTCACTCAGGGAAACTGAGCAAGATTTTTGAGTAGGAAGGTAGCATTTTTACAGTTCACTTTATGAGCTGCAAGAGTAGAAGGTTTTTATTTCATCATCTCTTGCTTTAATCTCATATTTGTTCTTTCTTTCTTTTATTGCCCAAGGGTTTTTTTTTGTCTTTAGAGAAACTGGGATACCCTTTTAAGGTCATGTGTTAAGTTAGTGCTGTGACATTTATGGCTGTCAAGTTGTGTATTAAGGCATTTTCTTGCCTTTACACTTTTACTTGACTCTTTGTGATTTGATTTTCCTTCTGACAGATGCTATGTATTCTACACACGATTTCTGTGAGCTTGTAATGTTTTCTTTAAATGTTTAGTAAAGTCTTGGATTGTGATGCTTACTTTAAAGGCTGAATGCTGAGTTGTAACTCTTGGGCTGTAACATATTCTAAAATGGGGAGCCTTTTCTGTCTTTTATTTCACAGGAACAAGGAAATAATGAATTAGACTTTTAGTAGTTGTTTTGGAGAAAAGTAATGTTGCTGCAAATGATACTTAATTTTTTTTTTTTTTTTTTTGCATTCCCCCTCAGCAAATTTCCTCCCAGTCTTTATGCTCCAGAGATCTTGGAAGTTCATCAAGATGAAATATCCCGGGTTTTTCTTGTGGCTCTGGACCCTCTCATCACCCAGCTCCTTCCTTTTAGTCCTTTCATGGAACAAGTGTTAAGTGAAAATTTAGGTGGGTTGAAAGTACAATTCCCAGTGCTGTCTGAGGGATCAGCACTGACATTTTGGCTTTCTGGACCATAATATTCTGTACTCATTTGCTGGTTCTTTTGTAAGTACTGTGAGAGAGTTGATTGCCTGCTAACTTGGGTGGATTAATCTTTTCCAAAGTACTCATAGCAACTGCACTATTAATCTGGTTAACAGAAATCCTGTCAATTCTGCTCTTTTTGCATAATTCCAATCCACATTTGCCATAAACTTTCTAAGTAAAGTGGATTTTTTCTGCTGTTCTGTTGGTAGGAGAAGACAGTTTTTTTCCCATAAAGTAATTATTTTCTATGAAAAGTATAATGCCTTTAAATTGGGAAAATGTCAGCTTTTTGTTTCAACAAGCTCTTCTTGATTTTTGCCCTGACCAAAATCTCATAATTCTGAGGTAGCTTATCAATTTGCCTTTACACTTGCTTAAAAGCCAGTTTACCCACACAATAAGTATATCCAGTCAACTTGCTTCACATTTGAAACCCAAACTTCTACAGGTCTCCCTCCTGAGCAGCAGCTGCCCCAGTGTCTCCTCCTGCTTTCCATAATGGACAAGCTCTCCTCTCAGTCTGAGGAAGTGCAAACTCTCTGGAACACAGGAAAGAGGTACTAAAAAGGTTTTTGTTGAATTCTGCACTGCAGCAGTTGTTCCATACAGGCAAACAAAGGGGCTCAGTTGCTGGAGTTTCCTTTGCAACTGAACTTGTAAAATTGCCACTATGGATTTCCATCCTCATGCCAAGACAAACAGGATCTGATGTTCATTGCCTCAGGAGTGAAGGATGCAAAGAGAGAGATGTCTTTGTTTTTTCAGGGAGTGGTGTTTAGAGTACTTGTAGGGTAGGAGTAAGGCTCTGGATGTAATCTGTTCATCCTTCACTAAGTTAAAATCTCACACTTTTATGCCTGAGCCCTCTAATAATCACCTGAATTGGTAAAAGAGGAAGGCAGTAAGGAACATAAATCTGGTGTAAAAGCGCTGAAGTTATCGCCATCTTTTCTGGCTGAGACAAAGATTTTGTAATACCAGTGTTGCTTGTAGAATTTGGGACTTACATGTCTGTAACCAAACTGGTTTGTTTGTTTTTTTGTTTTTTTTTTCTTCCTTGCAGCCTGTCTTTGTTTTCAGCTCTCTTCTTCAGTTTCCAGCACTGTTGTGGGGAGCTTTCTCTCCCTGTCTGTTTGCCCCAGGTGGTCAGTACTGGACAGGCAGCAGTTCCCATCACCCTCTATCACTATGTCTGTGTCCACCTGTGCTCCTTCATTGCTTCCACACTCCCATCACACTTCCCTCAGCTGGTAAGATTGGCTTTTGCTTATCTGCTCTTCATAGGTGCTACTTTAAAAGGATGGGTTCTTTCTAATGATTTTGCTCTGAAAAGATGCTCAGAGAGAGTAATCTCAGAGGTGGTTTTGTAGAAATCAGCTTTGACACAGTTGTGTGGCTGGAGTTCAGTTACACAGCACATGTCACTTGTGGGAAAGGGAAAATAAATTTCTTGAGGATCTTAGTGGTCTTGGCAATTTTTATTCTCTCTCAGAGGAGGGAAGGCCAAGTTGTTACAAAAGTTCAGTGGGTTTTTTTTCTGCAGCATTGAGGTTGTGTTAATTTTCCCATTTCTCCTCAGGAGCGTGCCCTGCTGGATGCAGTGCTGGGCTCCAGTATGATCACATCTCTGCTAGCAATGGACTTGTGGTGCTTCCTTGCCCGGTAAGATGCTCCTAGTACAAATCAAGCAGGTTTTCCACAGATCCAGTTCATTCTGTTGTTTGCAATTGGCTTGAGAGAGATTTTTTTGTAAGTCAGAATTGTCCCAGAATTGGATTATTTTCAGACACAGAACATATTTTGAAAATTAGGAGTAGAAATGGCTTAGCCATTTTTACATTCTTGCAAGCAAGAGGAACATAGCTTCTCTATTTAATAATTGATTTTTGAAATGGTTATCTCAAGTAAATTGTGTCTCTGCAAATCTAGTTTAAATATGTTAGAGGAAATGGCAATTTCTCAGACCAGATTTATGATATTTAGTCTGTAGAAGAATAGGAAGTACAGATTCACAAGCTGCTGTCTCTCATGTTTCAGGTATGGAACAGCTGAGCTGTGTGCTCACCACGTTAATGTGATTGCCCACTTGGTAAGAACCACAGTGATGTTTGCAGTTTGGCACCAGTTTTAATCTGAGTGCTGCCAGCCAAGATTCAAATGGAGATTGTTTCAGTTCTTCAAATTGGCTTAGCAGTTAGCAAAAGCAGTACAGTGAAAACATAAACCAATATGCCCTGCTTATTTTATTTACAGTGTTACTGCTGTGATCCCACATAGCAACTCTCAGAGCATCCTGCATAGAATCTGTTTGCTCAGTGGTGGTTTTCCCTCAGTGTGATGAGGTGCATTACTTTTTTTATCCTAATGCAGGTGAAGGCTTGGCCCAGTGACTGCTGCCAGGTCTCTGGCCTGGCTGTGCTGCTGAGGCGAATGCTGTTCCTGATGGCTCCAGAGCATCAGGCAAGTACAGCACCAGCATCTGCTGTAGAAGAGATTTGAATCAGTGGCCTGTGTTCAAATATTCCCTTTCAGTTCTGGAGAAGTGACAGGATGTTGAGTGCTCACTTGCTGCCCTTGTTATTGTATTTGTTATTACTTAGTCTAAGTCATTAAGTCGCTAAGTTATTACTTATTATGGATGCTACTTTGTGCAGATGTGCTCTTTAAAACAGGAAAAGCACATTGACCTTTCTGAGAGTCTTACTGGGTAGCAATGAAATCTTTTTTTTGCCAAAGTATGAGAACAGCAACACTCCCCAGATTTGCTGAAACTGTGTCCTGTCATTGCATCTGTGACTTATCAGTGTTCTTGTGACATCAGGTGTCAAGAGGAGTGTCCTGTTCTGTCACTGCCTTTCTGTATACCCTCAGGGACTAAAACCCTCTCTACTCACTAAGGCCATTGCTTCAAGCAGCTGAAAGAATAAGTTCCTTAATCATTCTGATATCCTGTATGTGGCCAGGGAGGTGGCAGTTTCTTAAACGTTTTTGATATATAAAGATGGATTTTATTGAAATACTTCACACACATTTTTTCACATCACAAATCTGAAGCAACCAAGCAGCGCATTTCTCATTTTTCGCGCTATCAAGTTATTTCTGGTCTGTTTAGTTTCTATTACCTTTTGTTTCCAGGTAGAATTTGCTCATAAGTTTCCTCCTGAGGAGGTGGAGAGCTTGGCTGTGTGGCAGCACGTGTCCCTCAGAGCCCTGAGCCCTGCCCTTAGGGCACGGGTGGCGTCTCAGCTGTGCTCGGCGGGGCTCGCGCGGTGCCGGCAGTGGCTGAGCAGCAGCCGTGCCTTGGGAGGGCTCCCAGCTGTGGTAAGGAGATCTGCTTCTCTTTGGAAAAACAAATCAACTCTCCTTTTTCAAACTGCAAGGGTTCTGTTGCTGTCACCTCAGTTGTGTTAGTCTGTTGCCTGGCTGGCATATGCATAAGCAAGAGCTCTCATTTTAATGTTTTCTTGTAGAATGCAGCACCTTAGCATCTCTACTCTGCTAGTGGAGGTTCTGTGATTCATTAGTTATTCTAGTTGTTTGCTCTCTGGCTGAGCAGATGTATCTTTCTTCAGAATTTCTGATTTATGCTGTACCTTAGCATACAGTTTTAAAATCCTGGCTGGTTTTATGCAGCATCAAATCTGAAAGATGCTCACTGGTCTCCTTAATGAGGGAGTGTGAGAAACTGAAGGCTTCTGCCAGTGCAGCAAATGACCTGCAGTGTGTGTGAAACTCACAGAAGTCATGGTTTCCCTGCTCTGGAATCTTTGTTGGCTGCTCTCCTGCTGGATTAGCTGTTCTTTACATTGAGCTTCTTGTCACCTTATATCATTTTAGATGTTTCATGTGAGCCTGGGGTTTTCGTTTGGTTTACATGAAGTGTGTTTTGGTTGGTCTTACACATTTTTTCCTCCTAGAACACTGCCCTTTCTGTCCTGCTGGCTGCCTGCAGTTCTGCTGATGCCACTCTGGAGGCAGAACTTAAGACATCTGTCTTGGGAGTGCTCAGTCAGTTCTGGTCTTTTCTCCAGGCTAAGCAGGTAAGGGGATTTGCTGCTCCAGCAATGAAAGCACATCTTGGAGAGGCTGGTGCTGTTTCCTCAGGTTGTTGTTACTCATTTGTTTTGCTTGGTTTGGGCTGTTTCAGTAAAGCACAGTGTACCAGTGCTGCCCATCTGCTCTCAGCTGGTTTTTCTGTGGGGCAGGTGTGATCTCTGGGAAGCTTGAGTCTGGACTTCCTGAATGTTACATATATGGTTCCTTGTAACTCCATCTGTTACTCAGTGTTACATTTAGATTTGCTCAGGGAGAAGCCTCAAATACCTGGTTTTGCTTCATACCAGTTATGAATTCAGTGTATTTAAAATATTCATTAGAATGTGAACAAAACTCAGGGTGATTTGATTAGAGCACAGCCCAGCACATGCAGACACACAGGGCAATCACCCTCCTCCCAAGTGGGTCAGGCAGTGTCCTTGTGACCATGTACCTGTTCATGGCTGCAGCTGCATAAAGGAAAGAAAAAATGGATTCTCAGGGTTTTCATGCTTCAGATTAAAGAAGAAAGCTTGTGAGTGGGAGTGAAGAGCCAGCAATGTGCTCCCTCAGAGGTCTTTTCCAACCTCTGCCATTCTATGATGGCATTTTGGCAACCGAAAGTGAAAAGAAATAGTTCAGATAACCTTCAGGTGCTTATTTTAGTGAGTAGTGGAAGGAGAGGAGGGTTAAGAAATGTTCTTCAAAAAAATAAAAGAAAATGGCCTCATAAATTATGACTACCTAGAAATACTGATATGATTATTTTAATGTTTTCTTTTTTGCTTACAATGCAGTGTTTTACATGGGTGAAGTCAGACTAACAATTTTGGAATGCTACTGTAACTTGACATTCTCTCCTAAGCAGTTATTCCATGAGCTAAAATGCAATGTTATTAATATCTTGTGTTCTCTTCAAGGTCTCAGATGAGCCATGTCTCCAGAAGACACTGTGTTTACTACTTCACCTTTTGGAATATTTCATCCAAGCATTAGATGCTCAACTGATGACCCAGGTAAAAAAAAAATCCTAAAATCCCCAACACCACCTTATGAATAATTCACTACGTGAAAAGCAAGTACTTTGTGATTTGTTGAAATCTCAAATGAGTTATTTCATGGTCTGGCCTTCTCTTAACAAGAAAAACATCTTCCTTGATTACTTTCCTGGTCTTTAAACCAAGCATGTGGCATTTTGGTTAACACTGCCTTTGAGAATCCCTTTCCTCTGTGAGATAATTGAGATATATGGAAGTGCTACAGTCATTTCTTTCTTAAATGGACCCTGCAGCTTTATCCTGGCCAGTTTTATTAGAGGTGCAGCATACCTCCTTCAGGTTTCTAAACTCCATGTGTCTGGATTTCAGGCTGAGCCTGCTCAGTTTTCACCTGCAGTCTGTGTGATGGGGCTTTGCTGGGCTTTGTCTCCTGCAGATATTTGCACTGCAGTCATCCCTGCTCCAGCTGCAGCCCCCAGATCATGTCCGTCTGGCAATGGTGGATTTTCTGTCTTCCATGGGAAAGGTGTTTATTCCACAAGAAGCACAGGTAAATGGAATTGTGGCCTCAATGAAATTGCCTTGTCTTTTGATAAAAATAAATATATAAATATCCATTTAAAGGATTGAGTTCATTAATTACATACTGGAATGCCAGGACAGTTGTCTTGGAGTAATGGTCCACAGCAGGTTTATTTTTCATGAACTCATGCTGAGTGCATTCAAGATGCTTGGAGGTTCAGATGCCAGTCCTTTCTCACTGGTGAGAAGCAACAAGAAGTGGGAACAGAATGTCACCTCCCTCACAGTGGTTCTGTAGCCAGACAGGGCAGTAGCACTATTGCATTTCCCAAACCTGTCCCTCAGTCTTAGAGTGATTCTTTTAATAATAAATCATGATGGTGGGATATGCACAGCTAACTCTTGGGAACTGATGGCTGTTTGTTCCTATTGCAGAGGCAGGTTGTGCCCCAGCTGTCCTGTCTGTTTGCCTCTCTGCTGGCTGACCAGACCTGGCTGATTCACCAGCATGCACTGGAGGCATTCACACATTTTGCAGAGGTGAGCAGAGCACAACTCTGGGTGCAGACATTTGGTTCTGTTAACTTCTGCTGTACACAAATTTCCTGTCTCAAATGTTTGCTGCTCCTCACTGCACAATCTGGATCTGAGTTACAGCTATTGCGTGTTAGAAGTGCTGAGGGCTGGAGCAGTTGGAAGAGATTTCAGGAGCTGGAAGGGAAGAAGAATTAGGCACTGGTTGCTTAGATTGGTTGCTAGAGGGCAGGGACTGTCATAGAAGCATCTACTTTGTTCCCTTGTTAGCATGAATGTACTGAATAACCAGTAACATTTTTGACAGGAAACGAGACATGAAGATGTCGTTCCTTGGTGCCTTAATTCTGAAGAAGCTAAGAACAAAGTTGTTAATTTTCTGGCTAAGGTATGCATGTTGTTTAACCATTTTACTGCTATCTTAGTTGATGCTGTACATCTGCTATCAGCAGTACACAGCATGGGTCTACACTTGCATTGTCTGCATCACCATTAAATAAATTTACAGTAAATTGTCTGGTTGAACTTTTCTGCTTGCTTTAATCAGCAGAATTAGCAACTGCCATTCCTATGCACACTTGTTCTCCAGTACTTTCAACTTAAAAGCAAAGCTTTTATCATCCTTTAACAAAAAATATTTACTAAATTGCACTGCTGTTTTTGAAAGAATTTACCTATTAAAAATACAGGATTTGATGATTTGGTTTGATTTCCTTCCCCATTTCTCTTGGACCAGTTTCTGAAATCTAAATGAACATGTCTGAAACATCTCAGTGCCTTTTGCATACTAGGAGAAATCCTCTTAGGAGCAGGTGCCTGTTGCTGCAGAACAGTTCAACTGGGAAAGAGGGGGCAGATGGAACCTGAGGCAGGCTCTCTGTCTGAGCAGCTTTTAACAAGTAGATAATGTACAAAAGAACTGTTAGCTGCCAGTGATGCTAACCCAAAGTTGTAGATAACCTCAATCTTTGGTCAGAAGTGTGTGTGAGAAATAATATTCTTTGAACTGTGCATTAAAATCCCTCCCTCTCTCCCTTTTGTTCTGGCCTATAAATTGAGCCTGTGAAGGTTGGTAGTGCTGCCTGGGTTTAGTTACCTCTCCTGGGGCTTTCTCCCTAGACAAGGCAGGTGGAAGAGACAAGAGAAGCACGAACAGAACGCCTGAAGCAAGAAAGGATCACCTGGAGTGCACAGGCTTGGAAAGTGGATAGAGAATTGGAGTCAGCAGGAGAGGTATGTGTGCTTCTCTAAACTGTTAATTTCTGTCAGTTCTGGGGAGTCTGAAAAGGCTGAGCTGCCCTCCATGTTTTAAGAAAAAAGGTCACAAGTATGATACCCTAATTGTCTGAAGTGCCTGCCAGTCAGCAAGAACCCTCACAGGAAAGGGACTCTTGCAGCTCTGTTCCACCTAAGGGGTTTCTTGCATTTGAATGATGGCTGATCCCTCAAGTACAGTGTTAAATTGATGTTTCATGTTCACTTCAATCTGCAGCCTGTGGCCAAGCGAGCCTGTCACCCCCCCTCTGAGGAGCAGTACAAGGCAGCAGTAGGCACCATGGAGGGGGCAGTGGAGGCTGTGAAGCTGCTGCTCCAGAAAGGGCCCCCCCCAGGCTGGCTGGCAGTGAAGCTGGAGGCTCTGCACACAGCCATAGCCACCCTCAGGGACAACCTGCGGTAGGTGCTCAGCAGGGCTCGGGGACAATGAGCCAGCTCAGCTCCCTGGTGGGAGGGAAGAGGTGCCTTTGTGCCAGGAGTGCTGCAGAAGAAAAAGCTGTGACAGGGGGCAGTACTGCTGGGTCGTGGTTCGTGTGCCAGAATGGACTGAGGGGTGCAGTGCCAGCCTCTCCTGCACAGCCTGATGGACTGCAGTGGACACTACTGGACAGCAGAGCTGTGGGTTTATATAGTGCTTGTTCTTCTACTGTGTGGAGATAAACATTTCATGCTGTTGTATTCTGAATACTGAGAGGTTTGAAGCTGTTGGAAAAGTAGCACTGACCTTGTTCCTGTCACATGCAGGTGCCCAGGCAGTAGGTGTTTTTATCTTTATTTTAAAATATACTCAGAAATAACAATTAAAGACTCTCTACTGTTCTCTGAACATACCTCTGCTGCTTCTTAAAGGGTGATCCTTTAAAAATAATCTTTATTGGTCACAGTAAAGAGCAGAAAGAACAACGTGCTTAAGCAGTTTGTGGTCGTCCACTTTATGGTTCCTAGCACCTCTTGTGCCATCCATTGACAGAACTATACAAACAGAAATAAATAAGTTGAATAAACTGTACATTCATCTTAGAATGATCTCTTAGCTGAAAAGTTAAAAGGGCCCATTTCTAACGGCTTTATTTTCTTTCTGGGAAAGAAAGAAAAAAAAAAAAAGAAAACCAAAGGAAAAAGGCACATTAACCAAGAAACTCAGTGTGACTTTCATTTATTGTCAGCAGTTTTTCAGGGCAGGGATGAGTTCTGGATCAATCTCCTCCACACTCTTGGCCTCATCACCTCCATCACGCTGTCCTGTGGCCGGGAGCAGTGGCAGCACCACAGCTGGGCCTCGTGCTCGAGTGCAGCCTCACCCCTGCAGCTTTTGGCACAGACTGGGAAGGAGCATCCCTGGCAAGAGCTCAGGCCCCAGGGGATCTCGTGGCTTTGCAGCAAGTGCCTGCCTTGTGGCAAAAGCAGTGCTGAGGTACTTTATCCATTGTACTGGGGAAGCAGCAACTCCTGTCACAGGATCCAACACACCATGAATTGCCTTGGTCTGGTTCAGAACTGTTACCAGTTTGTGTCATCTTCCCAGTTCAACTCCTCTTCTTCACCCCAGCCTGTAGCTTCAGCCTAGAATCACATAAAATTATCAAGATTAAGGTATGTGGAATGTACTCGTGTGCTTAGCACAGCCCCAGGAGCCAGGCAGGAGCCTGTGTGGCTTGGGATAGTAGAGCATTCACCCACTTGGCCAAAAGCCCAAAAATGAAGTGTCAGTATTTGCAGCTCATGGTCCTAAAGAACTCTGAACTACAGGAGAAATCACCTTAAAGACAAAAGCAGATTTAACAAGGAGTCTTACTTTATTTTACTGTTTGTATCAAACCTACTTCCATTAAAAAAGGCTGCCATACATGAGATGATTTCTTTCCTGCATGAAAGAGCTTTTTCCTTGTTGTATTCTAACGCTAGGTTTGATCTCGGCCTCCCCCCAAAATGGGATGGGGGTCATGGCAGTCACAGGACACTGCGGCACTTTCAAATGTCATAAACAACTTCAGTTTACAGCCCAGGCTCCTCTCCCCATGCTCCCTGCTATTCCTGGGGTAGCTCTCTTGAGGCTGAATGAGCAAAACAACTTGCAGTCAACACCTATTTCCTAAAGGAGTTACATGTTCAAGTGGGAATGCTGCCTCCCCTCCTAGGAAACAGCAATGGTCTTTGGAGTCTCCCTGATTGGGCTACAGGGATTTATCTGCTTAAAGAAACGCCAGTTTTGTGACCCTCCCCTGTGTCTCTCAAATAGAGAAATGTTTCAGCTATTCTTTCATGAGAACAACACAAAAATCTTTACTCTGTAATCCAGAGGTTCGTGTTTCCTAGACCTTAATTTACAATGCTATTATGTTTTGCTAGAAGAGTCAGGAAAAACACTTCAGTCCTGAGCATTCTCTGTGCCTGAAAGCCCCTTCTGTTTGTGCATGGGACCATGTCTGCTCAGCAGCCAGGATCCAGCCTTGTTTTACCTGTCTGACAAACCAAAACCTTCCTTAACAAATCACAGGATTCCTGCATCCAGGATACAGCAGCACAGAGTAAAAGCTGGAGCTAAAACTCCTTAGTACTTCTAGTTGTGTACAAATGGAGCCCATTCCCTGTTCCCTAACAGATCTCTCTTTGCTGTATGCTGCAGTACCTGCTGCCTGCTCAGATGCTGAGTGCTGGGGAGCCTCTCAGGGCTGCAGTCACCTAAACCTCGAGCCTCTTACCTCAATCACATCAGCTGCTGCAAATTTGGATGAAAACAGCACAGTCTGGGAGGCACCTTCTCTGCTGGACCCCCCACCCAAGTGAGTGGGAACAACTGCTTCTGTCCTTGCCTCAGGTAAAATCAAGAGGGAGGAAGAAGGTTTAATGTCTGGGATCATGTCAGCAAACCAGTCCAGCTCAGGGTCTTGCACAGGTTTCTTCTTCACTTTGATCGTGAATTCTTCTCCCAGGCCAGACTCTGATGAAGACTTCAACCTTTCCTGAAAGGATTTTGGCAACACAGTTTCTCCCACTTGTTCCTCATGGTCCCACTTGTCACTGCTCCAGCTGTTCCCATGGCAAGACTTTGTGGGGGGACTCAGTCTGAGGCTTTTGTATTCTTTGCTCAGGTGATGGGTACCTGGCACAGGCCTCGGCCTTTCAGCTGCATCAGCCTGTGTCACAGTGGGGCACTTTCCTGAGGACAGTTTAGGACTGGGGCTCCTGGGTTCAAAGTCATCCCAAGGCTTCTCATCTACATCATGATCAGCAAAGTAAGGTCCTGTGCTGCCCCGCAGCTCCCGGGGCTGAATTTGAATGTTCACAGTTTTCTCAGTGTCTGTCTCCTCTGGCTCACTCCAGTCTGGCCACTCCTCTGCTGGCTTTTCTGAGGTAGTCTTAGAGCTCCTGCTGTTCTCCAGTGTATTAATGCTTCCAGGAATTCCATTCAGGGGGGGCTGAGTGCCTTGCTCACCTGTGGAACACAAAAGTGTTACATACCCATTTAAAGAGAGCAAGTGCAGGCAGAGATGGAGTTGTGTCTAAAACTTCTTGTCATTACAGGCACCACCTGGCCTGGGAACAAGCCAGTAATTGATTGGAAAGAAAGCTCCTCTTGGATTAGAAAGCAGGGACACCTTCCTGCTTGCAAAGGAGGGAATTCACCTCAGAGCCCTGGGGCAATACAAGCTGATTGCTGATAAGCAACAGGTGACTGAGAAAAGGCCATGGAAGGAAACAGAATCAGCTTTGACTGTCAGAATGAGCTGACCTGTAAAGCCAGAGTATCTGCTGGGCTGGGAGAGGGGTGAAAGCACAGCACAGAATCTGCCATAAGAAAACAAATTCAAGTCCAGGCACCCTGTCTGTGTCTGTCAGCTTCCCAAAGAACTATTCCCTTGGATGTCAAGGACCACATTCCTCTTCCTTCACTGTTGCCTTCCTTGGTGCACTGAATCTTTCAGATCAGCACATGGTGGGGGCAGGGGAGGAAGGCACATCTTTTCAAGCATCACTGCATTGGTGAACACCAGATTTCTGAAAGGAAGCACTAGGGTACGTTTTACCTATCTTTGAAGGCAGGGGATTGTCCTGTTGCACGGGAAGCTTCTTGGCAGGAGCATTTGCAGAGCTGGGGAACGAGCTGGGACTGCTCTTCAGGGGCTGAGAGGTTTGGTTTCTCTGACTGCTCACACCATGACTGGGGGAACCTGCCAGGATAAAGGGAAAGAAAAGGCACAAGTCCACAAGGTGTGCTGTCAGTCTGAGCTGAACTGCCTGCAGCACTGGAATGTTCTTTTTGAATAACACTGAGGCTTGGCACAGCAATCCAACAGCTGCACCTCCTGATCCATATATAACACAATACTCCTCTGTTCCTGCTGCCTGCAGCTCTTGCCAGCACAAAGTTATGGCAACTGTACATGGTCAGCTTTTGCTGACATGTCCTTTCAAGAAACACACAATGAATAAACTGATTAGGATCAGAGCAGATGCTTTAAAAATGCTGTTTGCCACCTGGCTGGATCCAAAATCCCAACTGCATCACAAATCCCCTGGTACCTCCCTTATACAAAAGGACTGCACTCGCTCACACCAATTCCAAGCATAAGCAAATTCATGACACTACACAAACTCCTTTCCATGCCTGGGCATGGGCACAGCAGCTTCCTGGAATGGGAGTCTCTACTCTGAAGGCTGACTGCCAGCTGCCCTCATATCCCAGCCTGAGGTGAGGTGGGTGGTGGGCAGTCAAGTCTGCACTTCGGAGCTGCCCAAGGCACATGAATTTCCCTAGCCCAATGATGACAGCTTGGCAAAGCACCTGGTTGTAGTTCATTTTTTCATTTTTGGGAGCTGCAGAGTACAATCAGTAATGGTGCTGGTTTGCCAATCCCAGCCTCAGCTGTTTGGGACCCTGCTGCCACCACTTCAGAATGGCACAGTTTGGGCCAGTGCTGCACTTCCTTCCACAGGGCTCATGTGTGTTCCCAGCCAGCTGTGCCTCCCTAGGTTAGGGACCACCAGTGCTGCATGGCCCACGGGAATGGACTGCAAGGGACACACAGAACCCACCCCCTCCCTCAGCACAACCTTTGAGGGGCTTGAGCAAACAGCTTGTTAAGCCTCATGTGCTCAGCCTGTACAGACTATCACTCACTGGTGAGGACAAAGGTGAGGTTTGTGTTGTTTATCAATAGTTGAACCAGATCTAATTTTAAGTATATTCTGAAAAATAAACCTGGTTTCAGCCTGCAATCCAAAGTGGTTTATTTACTGCAGTCTGTAAAATAAATACCGTAAAGAAACTAATGCAGTGAGCCATCCACAGATTTTAATGAAGGGTGGTAGCTGCCAGTACACACATAAACATGAAGCAAGCACTTAAACCGGTCTGTTGTGTATTTCATTGGTATCTCTAAGTCTAAAGTTGCACAGATGCTGACTTTTCCCTTGTTATAAACGTTCTTAGTTTCGATATCCAGAGAAGCTTTCCCTTAGCACACTTGGTTCCCAGTTATCTAGCAGGTGCAGGGGCTACTGTCTTCACTTGCATTAGCTGGAAAGCCTCCAGAGAGCTGATAAAATAGGAAAGTTTGTATTCCTTTTCCAATCTATGAATAGAAATTGGGGGAAGAACATGAGATTTACTGTTTTTAAGAACAGGAAAACCAGAGAGAATATTAAATAACAGCCTATATAAGTCCTTTAGAAAGGCAATATAGTTTTTCCACAAAAGACATGCACACACTCTATCTCCTTTACTTCCAGGGATTCTTAAATGAAGAAGAGGTTTCACTTTTTCCCAATATATTTGGTATATTTAAAATACTTTTATATAACTCTTCTTCTGATATCAATTCTGTATCTGCAAATAGCACCTAACTTAAAATCCAAGTTTGGCTGCAGATAAGCTTTTTGTTTTTCAATTAACCTGTCACCAGGAACAGATAATAATGCAGTGAATTCTGCCTACACTGCTTGGACAGAACAGGCAAACATCCCAAGAACACTCTGACTGTATCTTTTACCTTCTGGGGAGACATCAGCAGTTTTCATGAAACTTGGTGCAGAGCTTTTGAAGATCTTTGTTCTTTCTCCACCTACAACCACCTCAGGCCCCAGCAGGGAGACGAGGACGGCCAGGCTGTGCAGGGTTATGGCCACGATGGAGTCGCTGGTGTCCCGCAGGCCCAGCAACACCTGCACCCACAACACACTGATGTCAGCACAGCAGAAAACTCTGCTTCTGCACTGCTCTCCTCTTCAACTGTTACCCTGGCAGCCCATCTCGTTTCTAATCCCCTACAGCTCTCAGTAGAGACTGGATGTTGTTTCACAGCATAAAATCAGCCTTCCACCTTGTGCTACCAATCAAATAGGGTGGCTGGTCCCAGTGGGTGAATGGGGCTCTGTGCAACCTGATGCTTCAAGTCCCTTCCAACCCAAACCATTCAGTGATTCAGTGAAATCCCATGTTCCAGGATATACCACCCACTGTTCTGCTGTCCTTCACCTGTGGCAGTATGATGTTCTTGAGCTCCTCCTGGGAGAACAGCTCCGCGTAGGCGTGGATGTGAGACAGCAGCACCATCCGCACGTGCTCCTCGTGCACCTCAAACAGCTTCAGCAGCACAGGGATCACGTGGGCCTGGAACAGGGCTGGAGACAGCAGGCAGCTGGTCTGGCTCTCCCCACTTTGCTCTAGGGAACAGAGGTGAGCATGGGAAAAGGCTGCTTCACCCACCAGAGACAGCTCACCCAGAAACTACTGAGTGCTGACACCAGGATAAGTCCTAATTCTCCTCCCAGCACCAGCAGAGCAGTGCAAAGGAGGAAGCACAGATAACTGTCCTTTCCAGTTCTGCCTGTTACAGTATTTGTTCTGCTTAGGGAAACACCACTATTCCCTTGATTCAATGAAACAACAGCTCTGAGTTCATTCCAAACTTGTCAGGAATAATTGTGATGAAGAAGTATTTAAAGGTCACCTTTCTTCGGGCCCAGCAGATGAGGAAGAAAACTCTTGACAGCTACAGGTTCTGCAAACACGAGCTGATTGAGCAGGAGAGGCACCAGCCGTGATGCTATCAGCTCCTCTGACAAGCCAGCCACCCTGTCCAGCAGGAATCTGCATTCCAGGAGACAGCAATTAGTATCAAGGCAGCCTTCCATGCATTTTTGCCTGTTTCCCTTAGTATCATTTTCCCTTCTTCCAGAGTCAGTGTCCCACTGCAGCCTCTCCCTCTGTCTGCACTCTGACCCACAGAGAGAAGCCTCTGCTCCTGCTGCCTGAGGCAAAGACAGCACACAGCAGGAGCCAGAAGCACATCCTGTAAAACCCCACACCTGGATCATGGGCTGGCACAAGCACACCCAGCTGGCACAGGAAGCTGCTGGGGCATCAAACTGTGAAGAGCTGCAGTCAAAACTGCAGCAGGGAGTTTTCCTCTCACTCCACACCCTGGTCCATCACAAGGATTTTCCTGCTGCTTTGGAAAAGGCTGTTCTACCTGAAGTTTCCCTTGCACAAAGGAAATCCCATTTTGAAACCACTTCCATCTAATGAAGCCATCAGAGTATTGACTGGGTTTATTAGAATTTAATTTTGTGCAACTGCTCTTGTCAGTCAGATTTTCATTTGTAAAATATTAATTATCAGTTACTGCTTTTTCTCTATGCTTGGAGAAGATGAAGAGAAGGGTGCACATGCTGTGAAAACCCCTCTGCCTGATAAAAGGCACTCCCCTATCTTTAAGCAAAGCATTCATCCCCTCCTTCAGTAAACACTGCTGACACAGAGATAGTGAGAACCACTCTGAATGTTCCTGCTAAGGATCCCCATTCTCCTCTTTCTTCCTCCAGTTATGCCTCAAACTAATGAAAAATAACTGATGTATAAAATAGGCAGGAAAACAGGTCTGTGAGAACACCAAGGCTCTTTTATATGGAAAAAGAAAGATTAAGCTTCTCCCATTTTCAGGCCTGGATAATGCCATGATTACACAAAAGATTCCCTGACAGAAAAATTCTTGGGGACCACAACAGTGGGATTTACTGCATAATGTTCCCCTACTGCAGCTGAGACATCCATTACAGGCAGCAGCTTTACTCCTGGCACCACGTGATTCATTCACCCAGCAAGTCTTACTGCAAACTCTCTCATTGGCAGCTGCATCACTCTGGAGGCTGGGGAGCATCAGGATGATGCAGAGCCCAGCAGGGACTGCTCCTCCCAAACACCAAACCAGTCACAAGGAATTGGGAAACAAGAGGTGAAGAGTTTCCTCTTTGATAGGACTCTTACTTTGGCTGAGGTACCCAAAGTGTTACAGAGTGAACAATGTTCTGCCAAAGCCACCAAATATGCCACCTGAGGAAGTACCTTTGGCCAGGAGCCTTCCCAGGTCTCCCCACAATCCATTTGCAGAATGCTTCATCATTCTGAAACAAGAAACTTCCACATTACAGTTCCTTCACTTACTTGAAAAATTCAGTTTTCTCCTCCTCAGACTTTAGTGTTAAGGTCTTCAGAAAATTCACAACTTCCAGAAAATCATTCCTAAGTGCAAAACCAAAAGCTGTCAAGTGCAATCCTTATTGATGCTTAAACCACCCAGAGTGAAGAGACTGCAATCCCCCACCATTCCTTTAGCAGAGAGAAAAAAAGACAGAGGGGCCCAAGTCAAATGCTGCTGGATCAAGAGTGCCAGCAAGGAGGTGACACCTGAAGGCTGCTGCTCAGCACCTCTTTGGGAGGGCTGGGAACTCCTCCTTCATTTACAGAGCCTCTTTGTCAAAGATCCCTGCAAGAGGCAGGGATTAAGCCTGCACTCCCATCCCACCTTCACAAAACTGATGCTTTGCAAGACAGAAACAAGCAGTACCAAGACCAAGAGAGGCCTGATATTCCTGCCCTTACCTGAAGAACTCGTGAGACAGTAAGCTGGACAGTGGTGGGCGACACTTTGGGTCTGGGTTCAGCAGTGTACAGTGCAAGGTCTGCTGAAAGCTGGAGAGAATATCTGCTGAAACTGAAACCCAGAGCACCCACAGTTAGATTTCTCTCTCTACACTGAATAAGGTATGTTCAGCAGTCCTCCACCACACCCCTCCCCAACTTACTTTTAGCTCTAATTGATAGCAGAAGTGCAAAAGGAAGGGGAAAACAGCATTTCCATTTCTCTTCCTAACCTGCCTGGCTACTGGGCCTCCAAGGAGTGCTACTGTTCTGCCAAGAAACTTCCTGCTGCCTCTCTGCTGGAAGTGGCAGCCCCTGCTCAAGACCCACGTGCCACATCCACAACCCTTGCTAGGGCCAGAGCAGGTTTGGGAGTGCTCATGTCACACAGGTTGGTGACCTCCAGCCACATCTGACACATCCCCACAGGAAGAGGGGAACACAGAAAAAGCCAAGGTCTGCAAACAAACAACAACACTGGCCACTGAGCCCACAGCACGCCTGCCAGCTGCAGCAAAAGGTGAAACCACACAAGGAATGAACCACAGGGCTGTCACCAGCAAAATAAACCAGTGTCATTCTCACCCTGATCACTGAGAACTGTCAGGAGATTCTCAACTGTTGTCCCAAATGCGTAGGCGTCCCTCGCGTGCCCGTAGCTGCTGGGCAGCATTTTGAAGTCTGCAGACTGAAAACAAAACAGAACAAAACTAAACAAAAAAACCAGCAAAGCAGGAGCTTATGAAATATGTGGTGTTTTCCATAAGTCTTTATTCCCACTCCCCACCATATACACTCTCCAGTTCTTTTTATAGCACCAAAGCTCCACTGTGTACCCTACAAGTAGAATATTATGCTAAAAAAACCTCCACTGGGGAATTTATAACCCAAAGGAGCAATTCCAGGATGATGGAACAACTCCCTGATGAATGCAGGCAGTCAACAGCTTTCAGCATTTCTATGGAAACAGGCAGTAATTAGAGAGCAGAAGTGTGCTCCTTCAGCACAAGCAGCTCCAAGGATCCTCACAGCTAGGAAGTGACTAACAGGTAGGGAAAAGGCTGTGGTGAGAGTTACACAACCAGGGGCCACAGTGATCTGGGTAATCTCAGCAACTACTCTGTGATTTTTGCAAAACTTTGGTGATTTACAAGCACCACAAAGCATTTTAAAAGTAGCATTACCTGTGCCCAACACCATTCCCAAACCAGGGATGGGACACAGGAGGGCCAAAAGGAACAGAGGAAACCTCAGACGTTATCCAAGAGCCACTTCCATGCCATTTAGTTAGGCGTGAGGAAATACAACATGAATGCAGAGATATTTCCTGCCCATGTATTTCCTGTGTGCCAGCAGGAAGCTCCCTGAGCTGTCACTCACCATCTCCTCGCAGGGGATGCACGACTGGTCTCGCACCGACTTCACGTGCCAGAGGAACTGCAAGGACAAGAGGTGCCATGAGCTGCCTCCCTGTCCCCTCAGGGCCAAGCAGCAGAGCAGAGATCAAAACAGGAATTGTTCTTTCTGCTACCAAGCAGTGAAAATGCCACCAGCACGAGCTAAGGAGGCATTTAAATTATTTTCCTTAATGACTTGTTTCAACCTGCATCTTCCTGTTCTTTTTTTATTTTTTAATTTTTGTAGCAGTCCAGAAGGGCAAAGATTTCTCACTCTCCAGCCAGAAGTGTCCCTTAGAAAAGTAGCTGCGTTTTGGCTAGTGGAAAATTAATTTGTGTAGACATTTTAGTTTATAGTTATGGTGTCCTTAGAGCAAAGATTCAGGGCAGAGCTGGAAGTGAGCCAACACATTTAATGGCAAATCCAGCTAAGTGGAAGGACTTGGACCTTCACATCCATAGATCCAGATTCCACAGGCCAGGAATGCTCCCCTGGGCATCCAGGGTGCACTTGGCTTGGCTCTTACCTCTGGGGTGGCTTCACTGAATTTACAGACCGTTTCCATTCCTCCCAGCTTCCAGTGCCCATCCTCACTCACAAACACGGATGACAAACAGACGTTGTTATGCGTTAGGTTTCCCTTAAACATAAAAACAAAAAAAGGGTAACTTGGGGGAGATGAAGATGTAAAATCTTAATCAGCACTAATTAGGTGCAGGGGGCTGAGGGAAAGCTGCCAAAAAGCACACAGTTCCTGTGGGATTTTGTAGGTGACCAGCAGGTGCCAGGCAGGAGGGCCAGGGTTTTAGAGCAGACAAAGCCCTAATTGTCACAGCCCCTGCAATGCAACTGTAAATCCAGGAAAGTTCTCCAGCTGTGAACACAAAAGCCCAGAGCTCCAGTCTGAGCTGGGATTTACCTGCAGTCCTGGGCAAACACACAGGGCCCAGACAGGGCAGCAGTGACACCAATCCCTGGCAGCAGCTGTAAACAAACAGCAAGGCCGAGCAATCCCACTTCCCTAAAGCAAGAAGGACTACAAGCAGATCCATGAACTGCTTGTTCCCTCATTTCCACAACATCTTCAATTAACCCTTCCTTCCCCAAAGCAGCCAGGTTCAGCAGTTTCAGCCTACAAGAACTGTGGGGCACGTGTCTGTACTTTTGGGAGGCATCAGCAATGAGTCACCCAGACAAGCCCAGGTACAACGCTCTCCTGTCACATTGCCTCCACCTCCCCCAGAGCCCCACGATGCTGCCAGGGGTACCCACCCTGTCATGGAGGAAGATGAGTGCCAGCAACACATCGTAGATCCCTGCACAGATTTCTGCAGCAGACAGTGTCTCCAGGACCATCTCCAGGGGCCTCACCCGCTCTGTAACCAGGTGGATCCCGTTTGCTTCCACAGTGCAGGAGAGGAAGCGCAGAAGGCAAGGGTGCCGCAAGGTTTTCAGGTGCTTCCAGAAACAAAGATGTGTGTTAGACCTCCTCTGAGGCATCTCCTCCAGAGCACAGCTTGGTCCTGCCCCCTTAGCCATGTTTTCTCATGGTTCAGACAGCCCATCCCTGCTCCTCACCAAGCATCCAGCAAACTTCCTCACTCAGACTGCACAACTTTTTATAATACATTGAAACAGAACCATACAACGGTCTGGGTTGGAAAGACCTAAAAGACCATCTTGTTCCATCCCCCTCCCATGGGCAGGGACACCTCCCACTATCCCAGGTTACCCCAAGCCCTGCCCAGCCTGGCCTTGATACTTCCAGGGGCAGCCACAGCTTCTCTGAGCAACCTGTGCCAGAGCCTCACCACCATCACAGAGAATTTCTTCCCAATATCCAATCTAAACCTACTCTCTCTCAGTTTGAAGCCATTTCCCCTTGTTCTTGTCTCTCCATCCGTCCTGTACGCTCCCTGCTGGCACTGGATGGAGAACATCTTACACTAAATAGAAATCTTACTCATAATAAAATAAATACGGTATTTTGGGTGGGATTCACTAAAGAAAGACCCTGATTTGCACCTGCAGGAGGAAGCAGCACCCTGCAAAGGCAGGTGGGCACTGCAGCATGCAGTGAACTCTGCAGCTGCCAACCCTTCTGCCCCACAGCCAGACTGGCTCCCACCTTTCCTCCTGCCCTCACTCCCAAGGCTTTGGCCCCATTAACTGATTCCCACGCTGCCAACAAAAGGAGGGCCGGCTGTGGAGCGTGCGGCAGGCACGGTGCAGTACCTTGGCAGCTTTGTTGACCTTCTCCTCGTTGTCGCGCTTGTACACGAACACGGAGGCGAGCTTGCCATGCTGGAGCACGGCCGGGTAGAGGGCGTGGCCGCTGCGCAGGGTGACGGGCGGCTCCTCCAGCGTGTAGCTCTTCAAAGCACTGTTCTCCGAGCCCATCCCTCGCAGAGGGGCCCTCCCCACCACGAACACGCTCGGGCTGAAGGAGGAGTTTCTTTGGGCAGATTCAGTTCCAGCGGGCGCTGTGCAGTTCACGTTCAGAGCATTTTCTGCAAAGCACGGAACAGCCATGAAGAATCTCCTCCTGTCAGTATCCTCTTGAGTTTAAGGACAAGAATAAAATCCCCGAAGTTTACTTTGTAAAGGGAACCCAGTGTCCACAGAAGGTTTGGATCAGCAGCTCTCACAGTGGGGCTGCACTGGCACCTGTGTCAGCATCAGCATTAGCTCTGAGCCAGTGCAGCACCCACAGCGGATCCCTGACCCGGCTGCCAGGCTGAGCCACCCCAGCAGGACCCACCAACACCCACCCCCAGGGACTGACTGACACGAAGCACAGACAGCAGTCAGGAAATGGGACTGCCACTCCACAAGGAGCCTCTGGCCTTCTTAAAAACACCACTCCCCGATTCTCCAAGCCAGAGTAGATTTCGGTGAAGGAGGAAGGATTTCAGGAGGTACCCTCCTCCAGCAGCATGTTTTCCCCCTTGATTATCTCCTCTCCGTGTGACAAATACTCCTTCTGCCTGCCAACCCTTCCTTCCTCCCACAGCCCGTCAGGAAGAGGCTGACACAGATTTCTGTGCCATTTCCTCACACACAAAACCAGTAAAACAAACACACTGATTGCAGAGGCTCTTTTGGAAAACACTGACCCAGCACGTGCTCTGTCATGAGGCTGTGATCACAGGCGAGACCTGAACCTGTCTGCACACAGGAACAGCAAACCTTCATCAGGAACCAGAGGGAGAGAGCAAACCCTCAGCTTCCAGGAAAAGTGGGGGGAAAACTGCCCACCCCCAAGCTCTTTTTTTTTTTTTTTTTTTTTGCAACTGGTGAATTGGTTTATTGTGGTTGTTTCCAGCCATGACCTGAGGCTTCAGAAAAGCAACAACACAGGAGTGTCCCAGCTCCCCAGCAGAGCTGTTCCACCAAAGCTGCTCCTCTGGCCCCTCACCTGGGTCTCCAGTTAGGTCTGCACAAGCCGTGGGCTCAGAAGTGCTCAGGGCCTTTGGAAAGACTGGTCTGTTACAGTCTCCTGGCTCCTTTAACCCTCCAGAGGCTACAACAACCCCTGCAGCCTGAAATGGGGGGGAAAGGGGCTTTTAGTTGAGCTTCCATGTCCTCATCCACCTAAACTGAATTAACTACAGAACTTGCAGCTCCCTCATTCTCTCCCCTCTGGTGTCAGGCATGGATCTGCACCTTTTCAGCACTGATCCCCTTTAGGGGACCTTTAAGACATAAAGGGGAAGTTATGGAACTCCAAACTGCAGCTTCCCAGCACTACACCGAGGGGGCTGACAGGTAAAAAGGAAACACAATGCAGCAACAGCACACACCTCTAAACTGGATTTTTGTTCTGACCTCCCTGGCACAAAAGCATTCATGCTGCCCCCATACAGAATATTCTCCAGCCAGAATCTGGGAGCTCTGCCCTGGCTGCCCCAGTTATCCCTCCTCACCTGTGTGCAAGGCACCAGCTGCTGCTCCTGGGCACAGCCAATGCATTTCTCTGAATTCTGCTCTTCCCAGCTGTGCCTCACGTAGTTGTTCTACCTCGGTGATTTCTCACTCAGATTTCACTCAGGACACCTGAATATCGGGGCTGACCTGATGTCTCAGGTTCTTCCAAATAGACATGGATATATTTGGCTTCAGAGACACAGTTCAGGAACAGAATCACAGAATGGTCTGGGCTGGAAGGGACTTGAAAAGCTCATCTCATTCCACACCCCTGCCATGGGCAGGGACACCTTCCACTGTCCCAGGCTGCTCCAAGCCCTGTCCAACCTGGCCCTGGACACTTCCACGGATCCAGGGGCAGCCACAGCTTCTCTGGGCAACATCTGCCAGGGCCTGCCCACCCTCACAGGGAAGAACTTCTTCCACACAGCTCAATTAATTTTCCCCAGGTTCAATTTGCAGCCATTTCCCCCCTTGTCCTGTCGCATTTCCTGATGAAGAGTCCCTCTCCAGCTTCCCTGGAGCCCCTTCAGATGCTGGAAGGCTGCTACGAAGTCTCCATGCAACCTTCTCCAGGCAGAACAACCCCAGCCCTACCAGCCACAGGGGAGATGCCCCTTATCAACCTCATGGCCTCCTCTGGACTTGCCCCAACAGTTCCATGTCCTTCTCATGCCGAATATTGTAACCCCAGAGCCATCCTCGTGCCTGTGATCCACCTGAGATCTGCTGCACTGTCCAACAGCCAGCTGCAGACGCACCTCCCCTCTCCAGGGCAGCTCTCAGGACCAAACACGGAGCAGCCTGGCACCCCGAGCTTTCCACACTCTTCTATGGCTATTGAAACTCCAGCTGGTAAAAAGGTCTATGCCCAGGTGTGGCTCCCCAGAGCCAAAACAAACCATTACTCACGCAACTGTGAGTTAAGAGCATTAACCCTTTTGTATCTTATTTTCACCACATTGTAAACATGAACGGCAGACGTAACACACAACACGCAGGGATAGAGAGGAGCCCGGCAGGGAAAGCCAGAGGGATTGATAGCGAAGGGCAATGAGGATTTGCTAGCAGAAAGAGGTGGAATTTCCACGTAGGTTCCTTGCGGAGTGACTGACGGCGGCACACAGGGTGTTCACCTGGAACACACGCCGAGCCCAGAGAGAGGCAATTCCCGGCTTTCCAGGCACCCTGCCCAGCACCTCCCACCCGGCAGAGCCTCCTGGAGCTGCTCCCAGCGCTGCCGGGGGCTCTGCTCCCAAAGGCAGAGCTCTGCCAGATGACACCTCCAAACGCACGAGCGGACCCTCGCCGGCAGGCAGGCAGGTGTCAGCAGGATCCGGGCGAGGGCAGCCCGCTCCGACCCCGGGCAGAGCGCGGCTGTGACACACGGGCTCCCCGGGAGCGGCGGCGGCTCTGCCCGGGAGCGCAGCCCGCGGTCACGCCCGCCCGGGGGGCGGCAGCGCCAGC
>JANRGV010000120.1:26714955-26799359 GCA_024734035.1 Alethe castanea | reverse complement strand
TAGGGTAGAATTTCTGCAAAGCTCCTTCTGGAATGATATTCAGGTGAGTGAAGAGGCTGTGGGTGCCCATGGCTGACTGCAAGTCAAGCTCACAGAACTATGCCCAAGCACACAGCAGTGCCATCCTCAGGTTTCCTGTGGCAAAGAAGGACACAACAAAAACAGGAGCCTGAAACCTGTCCCAAACTCCTTTATACACCCCAAGCAAAACCAGCACGGGCTTTTGGGGGTGAGGTGTAATAACGCCCTGAGCCACACGGTGGCAATGGGCCTCTATCCCTGCAGGCTCAGCTCTTCCAGCCACTTCCAGCTCAGTCATCCTTATTCAAAGAACTCCTATATGTATTTAAACTGATAACAAGAGCAGAGAAAATATGGTTTCAATCACATTCTCAATAAATCAGTTTTTAATTTTTTTTTTAATAAATGTGTAAGTAATTAGGTAAAGATCCCTAGAGTTTAAACTTTGAGGAGTATCAGTTATTTCCAAATGGTTCAGACATATGTTAGTGTCCTGAAGAAAACTGGAAGAGATGGATCAGCTGATAACTGCTTTAGACAGTCAAGGTAAAAAAAACCAAAACAAAACAGACAATCACATTAAAACACCTTGATCAAATCACTACTCTCCCCTATCTAAATATTTCCCTGAAGTAAATGAAGTCTTGACCACACTTGAAAAAAACTGGCTGCATTTTTCCACGCTGGTGCTCTTGAAGCACAGCAGCTTTGCCTGCTGTTCTGTTTGCCCTGGCAGGCTCTGTGGGAGCTGGAGGGAAGGGTGCTGAGCCCAGGAGGCGAGGCAGGGGCAGGGCAATCACCGAGCGGAGCCTGGCTCGCTCCCCAGGCTGCCAGGCCAGGGCCACAACACACCGAGGTGAAGATGGATTTAAAAACAAGCCCTGATGAATCCTTGGCCCTTCTGCCAAGAACAGCAGAAGGGGAGAGCCAGCAGAGATGGCAGTTCTGCGGCTGTAAACACTTGTTGGATAACGACTGGCCTGAGATCATGATCTGTGCCATGTGTGCTCAGATTTATACCAGCAATCAACCTCAAGGCTTGCTCCTATGAAAAATGTGTTGTTGGCTTCATGCTACAGCTTCTACCAGGAAACTCAGTGCTCAGCAGAGCAAGCACCAAGCCTAAATTAAGGACACATAATTATCCATTGGGGCAACAATACTCACGCCCGAGTCAGTATTTTTTCCTCCCAGCGCTCACAGTGTAACTGGGCAGGCAGAAGTGCATGCAGCCCTGCAGCTGTGGAGTGGGTATGGATCACAGAGCTCCACAGCACGCTCAGATACTGAGCCATGGCCCAGGCTGCTGCCTCCATCTGCAAGGCACTGCAGCAGCTCTGTGTCACAGCACAACTGTGCTCTGTGCAAAGCTCAGCCCGCGCCTGGGGCTGATGGAGTTAAACAGTGAACAGCCCAGCTAATTACTATGTACTGCTAACCTCAGTTGCTGGTTCATTTTGAGACCCTTTAAAATATGAACTGTGTATTTTACCCCTATGCACTCTCTTAATGATTTGTTTTTTTTAGACTGAAATCACTTCCAGCCATCAGTTATACTCGAGGTCTCTACACATGCACTTCTCCAAGCACAAATATTTCTTTTTCCTATTGGTCTGCCAGCCCCTGTCAGAGCAAATTTCACTTTAAACTAAATGCTGTGATACTTAAAACCTCTTGGATTACTCAGGCTGCTAGTGTGATCTATGACCTTCCCCAAATGACAGCTGAACTTTCCAATTTGCTTGTACTGCTAGGGAACTGAGGAACACATGCCGAAGAGGAAAATGTTCCTGATGTGCATGAGTGAGGAGAGATTTCTTAACAGCCCTGCTTATTGATGCTTGCTCTGATTCAGAGCATCCAAATTCATATACCCATGTAGCATCTTAGGTGCCCTGACAAAATTCAAGATGTGAAGACCAGTTGTGTCCTCTCACCCAACAGGAAATGGCAGCCAGCATCCTGCTGCATCCACAAAATCCTTCTGAACTAGAGAGATACCAGGCAGGGTATCAGGAGAGGCTGGTGAGCCTGGGCTGGGCAATTAACACCTGGGTAATTAACCTGGGTGCAGAGTGATCCCAGAGCTCCCCTGACGCTGCACACCCTGACCTTGTCCACACCAGTGCCCACACTGGGACCAGTGCTGCTGCCAGGGGCTCTCAAACCACAGCCTAATTCCCAGGTACTAACTCCTGGGAGATTCCTGATCAAAAGTAAACACCTGAAATCCAACTGAAAGCCCCCCAGTAGGATCCATGGATCTTGGAGTGATCCCAGCAGAAGCACTGCCTGGGAATCATGTCTGAGGCAGTCTGGTACACATTGTACCAGTGTAAGAGACTGTCACTGCCTGGGTAGGTCACAGTGGCCCTGGAAATCTCTGAGGGTGAAGTACCAGTTTAGGAGCTCACATTTTAGGGCCAAAGTTTCATTTGTTTAAAGCACCCCAGAATCACTGCCCTCTGAAAATGAACTGCAACCTAAACACACACAGTGCTTCCACCAGAGCCAAGATTTCATCTCTAATTCTTTTCATTCTAAACTTTTTCTAAAACCCTGTCAATCCTCCCTCCTTACTCTGCATCAACAAGCCCTCATGTCTCAGAGGCTCTCAGCTACTCAGTGGGGATGCAAGATTTATAAGCTTATTAAAAATAAAATCTATTTTATTTTTTAAAAATCTATAGATTTTTAATTATGTATATCCTCTGACCTTGGTAAGACCAACCAAACACTACTTGCAACTCTCAACTCATCAGCAACCCTGCCAAGTCCTGATGAAGCACTCACCCCCAAAGTTCCCCACATGCTCCAGTGAGCTGCTAGGAGGGTTTGCAAGCAGGTGTGAACAGGCAGCATCTGCTGACACATGTGGCACCTCTGATCACACCTGCAGCTTTCCAAAACTCCTCCTGAGGATCAGAGAAAGGGGTTAGAACCAGAGGGGCTCTGAGCATCTTTGAGAAGCCTGATATCAGTACAGTTCATAGCAGTCCCACTGTTTCCTCTCTACCTTCTCCCTCTATACACTGGCTATTATTGTTTCTAAAAATCAGTCTTCACTCCCAAGCCATCCCCACTTCAGCCCAGGCATGTGTTCAGAATTTCAGCCACACATCATGTGGAAATTCTAGATTTTCTCTTCCATTAATCTACTCATGTGTGACAGTACAGTTCCCATCCTGTATTCCCTATTAAACTCTCATGCCATGAACTCCTGTATTCCACAATGCTGGATCACGTTCCTGTGTATAACAGACAAAACAGATCATGTTCAGGTGAATACTGAAGGCTGTACTTTCCCCTCAGGAGGTGCCAGAGCCACAGGAGTGGCACACCAGTCTCTAATCTCAAGACAAGCACAGCATTATAACCTGTACAAATGAGATGACATGCAGTGCACTCATTAGAACACTTGCCAGCAACACACACACAAGTTTGCCAGCAGCAAAGGCTGTATTTTTTCCCTCATCTCGGTGTTTTTGTTTGTTCCTGAGTGATGAGTGCTGCTCTGAGACAAGGACTGCAGTGCAGGGCAGTATAATCACACAGG
The DNA here is from genome assembly GCA_024734035.1 of Alethe castanea. Taxonomy (NCBI): domain Eukaryota; kingdom Metazoa; phylum Chordata; class Aves; order Passeriformes; family Muscicapidae; genus Alethe; species Alethe castanea. The sequence continues at coordinate 26,795,782 of JANRGV010000120.1, read as the reverse complement.
GGATGCTCAGCCCTGCCAGCCCAATTAGCAGAGTGGTTGGTGAGTGCTGCACTCCCTCCCTTCCTCCCTCCCCAGGTTTCCTCTGCACAGAGACCAGGCATGGAAAGCTGGGGGAGCTGGGGGCATCCAGGCCCTGACCCATTGCACAGGCAGGGATTAAGGCACAGTGTGCATCCAAGCACAGCAGGTGGGAAAGGGTTTGGAATTCCACAGAACACACACACAGACCTCCAGCTTCCAAAGCTGTCTGCAGGTATGACACATTTAGCTTATCCTCTGCAGGTTCCAAGGAACCATCACACTGGAACCAAGGCTCAGAGCCTCTGAAGCCAGGGACTCTGTGACCTTTCTGCTGATATTCCCTGGCACCTGGACCCCCTTCTCCCAACTCCAGCCATGGCAGGGTAAAGGGCATCAAAAAGGGGCACAGGCCTATTGTTTTGCCCTTGCTTTAAGTCCAGAGATTTAAGATGATGATCCCATTTCCTCCTACAAGCCAGTTACCTCTGGTTTGCATTCACTGACCATAAATTTCTGTCCTTCAGAGCAAGAGCACAAACCATGGGTTATGGAGAAACTCCATACAACTGAGAAGCCTTAGGAAAAAACAATGTTTCTTTACACAATGTCTTGTAACTGTAGATTCTCCCACTACTGGTACTGACGTTAAACTATAAACCACAAGTCTCCTAAATTCTGCCTCTCATGACCCAAAGTTTTTCTCCCCTATCTGTGAAGCTTTTTTTTTTTTTATGCTTTCTGTTCCTCAAGCTCAAGTGGGAGGGAAGTTTTGTGGCAGTATCTGTGACTGTGCCCACCGCATCAATCACCCAAGTCTATCTCAACATTAGCATTAAATGTTAATGTCCCTTAAACAGTAATATTGCATCTGCTCAGAAGACAGAAAATATCCAAATGAACCTGTGCAATAATACTTTAGCTCCCTCGTGCATCATAATACAGCTTTTATGGATATGATCATGTCTCTCCTTTCATGTGATCCAGCTTTCTTCAGTGTACTTAATGACTTAAAGTTTCCAATTGCTTCTGGACTTGTTGCCCAGTTGTATCTCAGCACAATACTGCTGTTTCTCCCATTTAATTACAAACAAATGGAAAGCTGACAATGGTGGAGAAATGAGCACTGTGTCTTCTGTGTCAGGCTCAAGCTATGCACCAAGCAATAACCACGCCAAAATTAACTGGGGGGAGGCAGCATTTAAAAAAAAATAAAATAAAATTCCCAACTGAACAGTATGAAAGCACTGAACCAAAAACAAATGACCTTGCTTAGCCAAATTCAGTGCGAAGCCTTGCTTGAAAGCTGTAGCTCCTGCCATCCCTGCTCTGCAAACACAGCCTGGGATTTGGCCTCAGTTTCTTGCTCTGTCAGTTACCTGCTGTGTGATCCTGGACAAGTTGCTCCTTTTCTCCATGACCTCAGTTTCCCACTGGAGTATTGGAAGAGAAAACACCCCAGACATTAAAGACAGCCAAATGAAAAACTACAGTAATGAGAAGACTCAAATTAGACTGACATAGATAGAAAAGACTTTTGCTTATTCTGTAAAACCCTTTAGGGAAAAAAAAAAGTTTTATTTCTGCTGTGCTAGAAAAGCAACCAATCCCCAACAAAGCCAGGGTGCAAAACAGCAGCTCCAAGGCTGCAGTTGTTTCATGTTCCTTTGAAGGGCATGGAGAGAGCTCCTGCAGCAGTCCTGCAGTCAGGATCACAGCTCTGCCACACGGACAGGGAGCTTCTCAGCCACTCTCTACAGGATTTCTTAAAAGGTCAAGTGCACAGACAGAGCTGGAACGGAAATCAATTGCTCTGGCTTTTCATTATAAGCCTGACAGAAACATCTCCTGTGCTCTTGGCTCAACAACTGTCCAAACCCACTGATTAGATACATCCATTTCTTAAGAATTAATTAAGGACTAAAACAAATTTTAAAAGCCCCGAGGAACAGGCAATAAAAAGCAAGATGTCCTTTCCCCCCCCTTCTCTCCTTGCACAGTCCAAAGTGTATGTGTCAGCTCCATAAACTGAAGGGTGCATTGCCTTAATCTGAACTAGAGATAGGCCTGGCTTGGGAAGCTTTCATGCCTCTCTTTAATTGTCTCCAGCAAGCTCAGTCCTAGGCTGGGTACAGAAAGCTTCAGGCAACTGCCTGAGCAAAATAAGATGCTGAAGTTTCACGGAGATGACTGGTGGCACTGACCAGATCAGAATCTGCTCCAACTCCCACTAGCCCTCCCATTTCCATACAGAAGTGTTCCTGCTTCCTGTGCTAGAGCAGGTCACTGAAAATGTACTCAGAGATGAGCAGCTGAAGCAAATTGCAGCTTTTTGGTGGAGAATTTTCCCTTTAAAAGTTTATACAAACTCCTCAAACCCAAGCATGGCCACTCAGTTCTGTCCTTCAAGAAAAAGGGGGACAGAAGTTCACTGCTGTGCACCAAAGCCTGGAGAAGCCAAGGCCACAGGGCACTGGTGACATGGTGCTGTCTGCAGGGCAGCCCGGTGTGGATGAGAATCCAGATGCTGGAGAGAAGGAGAATCAAGAAATCTGCTCTGCTCTGACTTCCAGCTGCAGCCAATAAAAGCTTTCAAAGCCTTTTCTGAAAGTTAACATTGCTGGGGGGATTTGCAGCGCTCGCTCGAGCACACACAGCAAATGGAGTTGCAGTGTTATTACTGATGAAGAAACTTGAAATATTTTTTACCACCACAGATGATTTGTCCTGATTTCAAACACTTTTATATATCAGCACAGGGACCTAGTGAAAACTTGTCAAGGTCTATCCCAAATCAGCAATGATTTTACTGAAAATCAAGAAGAAAATAAATCTCAACGTCTCTTGCCAACCTTTTTTCCTTAGGAATAACACTGGATATATCAGGAAACAAGGGAGATACAAATAAGACAAGGAATGCATTCTTGGAGATCTGTATCTTGGAGTAGCACCATTATATGAAAAACTCATCTTAAACAAATGAAAAATCAAATGTTTCCAGACCAAAAAGGTTGATCAGGGAGTAGTGGACAAAATAAAATTTAAAAAGCTCAAAACCCAGAAGGCAAATAAACTCCGTAAGCCAATTTATTCTTTTTTAAAATCTCAAGAGTTAAAAAGAGTTAGTTTTCCAGAGGGAAAAGGGTGGGTCAGTCTGTGGAGTTGGATGGCTGAGGCTGACAAACACAGAATCAGAATAAAATTTTAGAACCAAAACAATTTTAAGTATTTGGCAAAGAAATTAATTTCATGCATTGATTTTTATGCTAGAGAGGGGTTCAGAGCACATGTTCAGTTCAGATAATAACCACAATAAATATCCCACTGATATATGGGCCTTTTAAAAACTCCTCATTTTAAGTTTAATTTTGAATCCTGTGAGCATGCTTAAACCCAGCACACAAAACACCCCTCACTTTATTACAGTTTTAAATCTTTCTTCCAGATCTGGCCTTGCAACCACTTGTCTTGATAAAATAGGTCACTTGAAAAAGGAAAGCTCAATAAAATGAATTACAAAACCAACAAGATTAAACTGATTGTGCTGTTTTTGTACAGTGCAGCCGAATTCTGCAAATATGCTGCTGGCTGTGGTTTGGCATTTAACAGCATGTGATCAGTGAGAAGGAGGAAATTTTATTCTCATTAACTGTTGCAGATTTACTGCAGTGAAAAAGGGCTATGTAACCTGAGAAGTGACAGAATGGAAAGATCAAAGCAGCAGTCTGGAAACTAAATAAACCTTCTGGCTACTTCCTGCAAGGAAAATTCACTCTGGCAATGTAAAACAGAGTCCAGTTAAAAACTACTCTCAGTTTTATGAGCTGTCACAGCAGCTTGAGTGGTTTGGACCAGTCAAGTTTAGAACATTATATTTCCTTGTTTTTGTCTCAGATACTTCTGTAAGCAGTTTTATAGTTTCTTTTTTTTTTTCTTTTTATTTTTAAAGAGAAAAATAAAATTCTTTTCTTTTGGTTGAAATCGAGAAGGTCACAGCTAAACTCATTAAAAACAAGCAGGTCTTCATTTGCACATTCCATTCCCCTTTACTGCATTTTAATATTTTACTTTGAGATTTATAAGCAATGTACATTTGCTTTAATAACTCTTCCGCATTCTGTTCACTTATTGTTTAATATAAGTGCAAATCAGTTTACAGAGCCCAGATGGCTTGTAACCAGGGAGCCAGTCTATTCCTAGTAGCACATCTGGAGGGACTGAGCAGCAGACAGAATGTGGGAATTAATTAATGTTACATTTCAGAAGAGACAGACCTAGGTTTGGGGGATTTTTTGGTAAGACATTCCAAAGTACCTGAGCTCACGGCTCCAGCATTGGATATTCTTTTAAAATTCTTAATAGCCACCTAAACCATGATGGTTAAATGAGGCCAGCTGCAGGTGGAACATAATAAAATAAAAAGCAACTAAAAAAAAATGTACAAGAAGTGGCTGCAATTGAAAGAGGCCCAAGTATTCTGTATTTCAAAAAAGCTGAAGTGCATTAAAACCTCAATACTTATTCTCTTCCCAAATGGCATCTGCAACTTGCTGAAAAAGCTGTGCTATTTTAACTGTGTTAAAATATTCCCCAGCAAGCTATTTCATCTCTCCCATACTGCTGCAATTGTTGGGAGCAATTAAACCTCTCTTACAGTAAATGAAACGAGGGCAACCTGATCCTTCCCAGCTCCAGACCACACACCTTGGCGAGGTGGTGTGGTCTGATCACTGTGGGAGCACTCAGGAGAGCCCTGCCCTGCTCCAGCTCTGGCACCTGACTCTGGGGGAGTAAATTCCCTTCTCCAGCTCTAGCACCTGACTCTAGGGGAGTAAATTCCCTGCTCCAGCTCCAGCACCTGACTCTGGGGGAGTAAATTCCCTTCTCCACCTCTAGCACCTGACTCTGGAGAAGTAACTTCCCTTCTCCTCCCCCACCTGTGCTTCCCTGCCCACCTTGGCTACCAGCTCTCAAGGACTGTGGGCATTAGCTGTGTGTAGGGGATACATGGAGAGCTGCTTGGGAGCTTCCCCTGATCCTAACACAGTGACAGTAAATAAACACCCAGGCACATTCAAAAGTTATGGGATATCGAATATTGGATATTAATAATATTTTCCTTTTATGGATATTCCTCAATTATAGCCCTAATTGTTCAGTGGTGCAAAAGTTCTCCAAACTCTGGGGAAAATCTCATTGATTAATATGGGCCACAGGGCAAAATCTTCATCCTCTGGAATAATCAGACCTCTGCTTCAAAAATGCTTCAGTAAGTGGCTACAGCATAACAGCAGAAATTGGTCAGACACTTATTAGTGACACCTAAACTGGATTATATGATCAGGTTGCAGCATTTCTATAAACAAGGCTTTGAGAAGACAGTGTGAAAAAAATAATGAAGTGACAGCAAGCAGGAATATGACCACTACTCAAAAAAAACAACAACCCAGGAAAGGATGGAGAGAGCTCTAGTTTAGTACTAATGCAGAAACAAATTACTGTAAGAAACAAAGAAATTGAAGATCACATTCAAAAACTCTTAGCAATGAAGCCTTCCAGTTCTGGAAGCACCACTGCCATATCTTAGTACTGAAGGAGAATACACAGTGAATTTTGGGTCATTTTAGGCCATGATCCAGGCAGAGTCTGAAGCAGTCAAGTGAAGTTTTCCAATAAGCTTGTTCCAGACTGTTCCAAAACCCTCCAAAAGGCAGCAGTTCCCACTTCCTTCTCACATTCTTTTCGATACAAAATCTCAGTTCCAGGGGTATGTAGCACCTGGATAGGCACTGAGGAACAAAACTTCTCTGCCAGTTCCCCAGGAACAGTCAGTGCCTTTAATTTCTATCAAACTAAACATGTAGGCACAGTTAGGACAACAGAATGAGAGAAAAAAGGTGACTCTGCTGCCACTAAAAAGACTTTTGTGGGATTAAAAAAAAAACCAAACATAAACCAACCAAAATAAACTCCCTTATTTGTGTCCAGGAACTTCATTGGTTCTGGGCTTTCCTTTAAGGCCTTTTCAAATTCGTTTCAGTGGGATTTACAATTTGCTAATACTGATGTGTGATAAACTAATAAAACCTGCCTGCAAGGTTATAGGCCCAATTTACTAATAAAACCTAATTCGATTCTCCTGGGAAATGCAAATTAAATAGTGTCCAAATGGCAGAAGCTGAGTACAACTCTGCTGAACATATTGCAAAGGCAACTTAAGTTGGGCTTTGGTTTTAAAATAAGGTTTAATTATGAAAAAGAAGTACTGCACAGAGCTGCAAGAAATACCACTACGGTAAAATGGTTCAAAGTAGAATCATCTTGTAATAGTAATTTATACTCTTCTAGATTTTCTTTTCATTAATTAAAATATTTTATCCTCACTATATGTCCACCTGTAAGACAGGGAAGTATTACTGCCTCTATTCAAATGAGGAGGAAAGAGATGTGGGTACTCTCAGCACAAACCCCCCATGAGAACATTTTTTGTCTAAAGGAGCATGAATCAGTTTGTTCTGCCACTGATCCCTGCTGCTGTCTGCTAACAGAGTGGGTTTTCATTTTCAGAGGCAGCCTGCAAGATGGTTCTTACCTCCTGAAAGGCTGGGAAGGGAATGTTCCAATTTCAAAATAAACTGTGCTGAACTTTACTGAAAGCAGAAGACAGATGAGACACTCCCTGGCAGGGTCACCAAGATCACCAATTCCTTCAGTCCTTTCCTTTAGCAAATCTAATTGAAGATGAGGATCTGTATGGGATATAGCTCTAAATGTCAAAGCAGGACCTAAGTTACAGCTACAACCATTTAAAAGCATTTTGATAATCATTCACAAGGTGCACATTTGCCAGCATCTGCTGCAGTTCCTGCACCTGACCCAGATGGGAGCTGTTCAGCTGGGACTCACATCACAGTGCAGCAATCAACAGCAATGAAAGGCTACAGCTCTAGCTTGTTCCACCCTGAAAACTCCCACCTGATTTTTATCAGGGTTTCCAAGTGCAAAAAGGCCACAGATATGAGCATTCCTGCCATTCAGGGTGGACTTTCAGCACATGCAGACATCACACATGGTTAGCTCAGCTACAGATAAGCCAAGTCACACTGGGAGTGTTGGAGCACCAGGACCTGTGGCCAGGTACTGTTTCCATCAAGCCCAGACACAAGAGCCCAGCTGTGCACCCTGGAATTTGCCAACAGCAGCCACAGCTTCCCTGGGCCAGCACAGGCAAGGGCCTGGCTCCAGACACTGAGCTCACAAAACATCCCAATGACCTGCCATGGCAAAAACAAGACATGCAGCTACAGCTTTAGGCTGTAAATCCAGGCAAGAGGAAAGATGTTCCACCAAGGACAGAGACATGCAGTCACCCCATAAAACTGGCTGTGCTTGACATGCCAAACCTCACTGCTTCCTGGGAAGAAGCCTCAGTCAGATCTCTGTTGGGAAGAGCTGGGAGTGCACATGCTGGGAACAGCACACACAGAAAGGCCTTGTCTCAGAGAAAATGAGGGTTGTGCAATGGCAGCTCTGCTGCATTTTATAACAAGGTTAAAGGATCCTGCACTGGAGAAAACTTCCTCAGGGAAAAAAAAAGTTCTAGCCAGCTCTAGCGTTCCTAACTATTAATCTTTTCAAAGCTACAGACTGAGAAGATTTGAGAACTCTGTTGAAGATATTAACCAAAAATTGGTTTTTGCACTCAGTTTGTACCATTACCTAGTTGTAGCTGGGAAAGGTTAAAAAGTGGCCTCTTCCCTAGAAGGCAAGAAAAATACTGTGGCTATCTCTATTATAAGGTATTTAGCCATCACTACTATGTTTGTGTCTTAAGAAAGTAATTAGTCTCCAGAAGGTGATTAAAATTTGATAAATGACCATAGATTCTGGAAGATGTCTTTCAGCTGGTCTTTATCCCCTGCAGCTCAGACACTAAGCTGTCATCACATCAGCCAAAGGTGAGGGATTTTTGTTTGCCACAATCATAAAACTTTCACTCAATATTAAGCCTTATCAGAACCAGAAACCTTGAATTCAGATTTTAATAACAGATGAAAATTTCAAATCTATGCCTAATGCCCATCTGCTTCTGAAAGACAGTAAGATGATTCAAAGCTGGTAATCTAATCACAAAAGTCTTTTCCTAGCCAATGAAAAAAACCTGGAGAGAAGTTGTCAAAACAACCTCCTCAGCCACATCTTTTCTGCTGAATGGAAAACACACCTTACAATCTGTCTGCATTCTGCTCCAAACCTTTGAGGAAAACAAGAGATGCTGTTTATGGACTTTATCACTGCTCCTGTGGATGCTGCATTCTGAAACAATTCCATTTATAGGCCTCATAGGTAACAGTACAATTCCACTAAGAATATAGTTCAGGGATAAGAGCTGTAAATGGAAGCTGCAAAACACACGAGTTAGATCCCCAGAAACACAGCATTTCTCAGGGTGGCACTATCAGAAAAATGGCAGCTGCCCAGGTCTTCACTTTCTGTGCTGCTTCTGCTTCATGATGACAAGTAACAGAAACAACAATTCTCAGGATGTGGACATGGCCAGAACAGCAAGCATGCAAGCAAATCTACAAACTGAATTCAGGGCTAGATAGTTTTACAATTCCCCTCAGAGTTTTTCTTCACTTCACAATGCATGATCATGTGAGGTGGCATTTTGAACTCCTGATAGTAACACTACTCCAGGTGTCAAAGGAAAAGTCCAAGACACCCCATGAAGGGAAGACAGTGTCTTTGAAAAAAAGCTTCTAAGACACTCCACCTAATTCCCCAGATCAACAGATGTTTTCACTGCCAGTGCTGTCACTTCATGTTTCCCTCTTGAAAATGACAGGGGAGAACAGCCACAATGTGGTAACCCAGTGAAGTGCAGATGCCTATTCATAATTCAACTGTTTCTAATTCCTGTTCTGCTTGACTTCAAAAAAGCACTTTCCTACCCTCCCAAGACTGTGTAGCAGCTCTAGGTGTGTAGGTCCAGTGTCTGCTGGGACAGGGACTCCACAAGAGATGCTTGTGGTATCCCTGCTGGATTACAGGAGAGTCAACCACTTCAGCACCTGCACCTTTGGACACAGCTGCTGCTCCAATTGCCCTGAATTCTCCCAAATGAAGCAGTGTGGAATTGCCACGGCACAGGGTGCCCTGGATCTCTGCTGGAACAGCATCCTCCAGCCAAGGAAGTTCACAATGTAGCAATACAACACATGGCAGGTGGTGTGGGCTGACTTATCAAACATCACTTACAGAGAAAATCTTCAAGACAGTTTGAGTTTCATTGTGCTTCTTGACAGCCTTTCCTCATAGGAAATATTTCTTTGGCTCCAAAAATTAGGATGGTGATCAGAACATACTTAAGCCCTGGTAATGCACTGAGGGCACCAACACCAGTTGAACATTAATTCAGTTTCTCAGTGATGTGCAGCCACTCAAAATGTGGGACTTTCTGGCTGCCTTTTCAGCCTCCTGGAGGCAAGGGGAAGTCCTGATCCACTCTGAGCACATTGTAAGGACAGGAAATAGCCTCAGAGAAATTGAAGAGGTAACATATCCTCATTCTTTCTCACAGGAATGCAGAAAGGAGAAGAAAGGATTAAATTATTCAAGGCTGAGGAGCAAGAAGTCAGCTCATGGTTGTTACCTACCTCAAAATTCACAGGGTGGTCTTAAATGGGAAAGAGACTCTTAAATGACAAAGAGACTTCAGAACTCACCCCATTGCTTAGCAAAAACTGGTTCTATTACAGAATTGAAAAGCCTAATATAAAAGGCAAAGACCAGAAGACATAGGCACAAGTAAATGTATAACAAACAAAAAGAGTATTACAAATTAAAAGACCAAAACCAAGAATCTATTCATAATTAGCAATTCCTCTCTGAACTTCCAAAACATGTTACTATTAACTTACTTGCTAATTATCTATGAAAACCACAACTCACAGCTTTCTTGCTAAGAAAGTTTCTGAAAACATATTCAAATATTAATAATAGAAAAATGACCCATTTTTATAACAAAAATCTTGATTTATTAAAAGCTGGAACTGGTTAAAAATAAATCCTTGACATAAGGTTCTTGTTAGCTTTAAACTGTAAGCATAAAAATACCCTAGAATTATGTTTTGGTATGGCTGAAATGTACACTATATAACACATAAAAAGCGCCTTGACTTGCTGCTATTATTTTTAATTAGGCTCTGTAGCACGTATGGTTTTACCTTCCAACACCAGTTCAAATTGGGAGAAGGGAGCTCCAGACTCATGGGACTGGCAATTCCATGGCTCATGCCTTGGAGCACTAATGCATTTTACATTAGGTCTGAGCATCAGGAAATCCTGGCTGCTGGCGCCGAGCAGTTCCAGCCCATAATGACCCACATGTGAAAAGTCGGATTCGCCACTCAGCTGCCAGTATCTATTCTATCAAACAATTCACTCCTGCTCTGCTACAAATAAGACAGAACATTTGCAGCACTCCACACTGTTTCCAATTAGACTGAGTGTCTGCACTGCAGATAAGTCCATGGAGCAATCATATTGCAAGAAGTCTATTGAAATTTCTGTCTTCTAGAAAACAGAATTCTAGTGAGAAATCTCAGTATTTCCAGGGGCCATCATCATTGGGCCAACCTGCAGTTTTTTCTGTTTTCATTCTTGAGGTGAGCCTGGAAACATGCAAGAAATTCTACAAATACTTAATTTAACTAGGTATACACCAGATGTATTTTGCTACTCATGTTAGTTGGAATACAATCAGATTAAAAAGCAGGGTACTATTGGAGCTCCCTGATGAGGGACTGCAATTTGAGGCAGACTGATGTGCCTTCACTTTTAACAAGGATACTGAAGATGGTTTTGTTTCCCAGCTGAAAGTTCTCTGGGAAAACAAGAGTATCTTGACTGGGCTTTCTCTGAGTTTACTGGAAACAAGGGAGTCTGCAAGCTCTATCCTACACACCTTTCCTCACACCTCCAGGTGGGCTTGAAGACTGCTGGGAGCACCCTCCAATGTTCTGGTGAACAGAGAAATCCATCACCTCCTGGGTTGTGTGTCTATTCTGAAGTTTAAAATGGTGAGTCACCCACTGAGACCCCAAGAGCAGCACAGAGCTCACACTTACCTCAGTTTCTCTCCCACCTGCAAGCTCTGCAACAAAGGTTGCACATTTGGAAACGATCAGCATGGGCACCAGCATCCCCTTCCCAAACACAGACACACTACTCTGAACTTGATGCTTAGTGAGTATAAATATTTACTTTTTTCTAGAAGATCCATCTCAAATCTTGCATTTTTTTTACCTGAGCATGTTATTTTAATCCGTCCTTAAAAATGCTACCACCATTCCAACCCTTACTCAATGTTCAGCTTTCTGGTGCATCACAGGTAGAATAAACCAACAAAAGTAACTGTCCACCACCTTCGATTAATTAAAAGAAGCCAAAGTAAAGGAGAAAAATCTTTTTTGCTTCAGCTGTACATATTGTGAATAACTTACATTTTACAAAGTTGTTAGTGGTGAAAAGAACATTCTTCCTTTGGAAAGAAACAGCTTCAGCCCCAGTGCTGGGCATATCCAGGTAGCTGGATCCTGTTGAAGTGAATGCTGAACCCTTGACTATCAAATGTTTGAACCATTTCCTGCTCATGACTCCACAGAATTCATGCTTTATTAAAGGCACTTCCTAAACTCTATGGCATCAGGATTTATGAAGATTCCATTATTGGAAACAAGTATTTTCTATTTTGAGCCCAGGGGAGAATTTTACTCAGAAATTCAAACTGGAACAGCTCGCCAACTTTGAGAAGGAGAGGTTTTCACCAGAGGGGAAATTCAGAGAAAGATCTCCCAGAATATCAGCAAAAGGTGATGCCTTTTGCTCCCAAAGCCCATTTTCAAAGTGCCTTCAGGAATCTAACTGAGAATACCTTGGGAACATTGAGTAATGGAAAAACACCAAAAATCTCCAAACCCACAGCAGCTGAAAGACTTCTTTTAAACTTAAAAATATTGTAAACGAACATCATCCGGGTAATCAGTATCTCAAGTCTCTCTTTAGATATCTCCCAATGTCTGAAGAGTATTTGAGTACTTGTCATAACAGGGGGTGTGTTTTGTGTTGTTGTTCTATTCTACTGCTTTTGGAAAGCTGTAGATGTATTTACAACTTGTCAGGATGTTAAAATAGACATGTGATTCAGACACCAGACTAGCCCTGCTTGTGCAGTGTAATGCTATGGGGGCAAAAATTACTGAGCACTACAAATGAAGCCCTCTAAAGAAATTTGAAGAGCCATTGCTGGATGATAAGAATTCTTTACCAGGAGCACTTACTTGCCAGAGAAGGGGTGCTGCCCAACCAGGTCTCCATTCTGAAGCTGGTAATCCCCGAAGATGTCTGGACTCACCGCTCCGTCGGGGGCTATCAGCCCATCTAGAAAACAAAATACAGTGACTTGTAAAGGAGCAGAGTTGAGGGCAAGTGGGCAGAACCACCTGTCCTGGTTTCTTTTAGTAATTCATTAGGAATTTAACTTTAAATATTTCTGTGAGGAACAAAAATCTACAATAATACTGAAGGCCAGCAACTTCAAGTACAAAAAAATTCTTACTGGGACTCCAAGGCGCTTCAGCTCACTGCCCTGAAAAATGCTGTACCTAAGAAATTCTTTTAGCCCTTCTTCCTTAAGCCTATAAAAGTTTTTCAAGACAAATCTTGAAAATCAAAGTAAGCCCAGAGAACAAGTAATGAAAAGGGTAAATTATTAATGTGAGCCAGCAGCATAAAAATAAAAAAAGCAGCAAAGGTCTTAATTGTTCAGACTGTACACTGCACCACTGTATCTCTTCAAACTTGTTGAGAAAAACAAGAAAGTGACTTCAAACCTAATTCTATTATCTTGCTCATCTTTTAATAACTCGGAGCTCGTTCCAGCAAGGGCAGGCTTTTCACATGATATCCTCTCAAAAAGACAGGTTACAGATTTTTTGTGCTTCCTTTACATTACAACACTGGCATATGAAGATGCAGACATTTGTAAAGCCAGAAGTATTCCTTAAAGGCTTCACAGTCTCTGCTTGCTTGATGAGGAAAAGAAAATCAGGAGCTAACATCTTCCTTCTGTTACATCAATGTAAATCCAGAGAGTGTCTTTGAAGTAGTCATTGAACTGACCCTAGCTGAAGGAGAGCCCAGCTTAACTCTTTGCTGTTCCCATTCACAAAACACATTTCTTTTTAATATTAAGGGCACAGTTCTTACTTGGTAATTAGTATTAGCTCTAATCAGATAAAACAAGCTTTCATTAAAACAGACCCTACATCAGTTTGTCTCCATTACTGTATGAAAACAATTCCAGACCTGAAGTGCAGAAAGCATCCCCATAAAACCAGGGCAGAAACAGGTACATCCAGCCTGATACATTAAGAGTTTAAGAGAGGAAAGAAAGAGATTCCTAATGACTAGGAAGTTACAAATGCCATTCCACTTTAAAGAAAGAGAGATAAGATCCAGGGAGTCACAGGCCACTTAGCTTAACCTCTGTGGTTTCAAAACTACTAAAACTGCCTGTGCAGGAAGCAGTGGAAAGTTACTTACAGACACAAGGGCTTAGAGATGACGACTCTGGCATTCAAACAAATCTCCCCCTGCTTTATGAATTTACCTGATGTTTTTTGAAGATAATATAGTGACAAGTGATAAAAGGAATAGAATTGACACATCTAGATTTCTAACAGACATTTGATGAGGTGCTACAGAGATTCATTTACAAGATAATACCTCATGGGAAAGTGACTGAATGCGAGGCAGCAGATTGCAAATGAAAAATGCCAGCCATGATCAGACCACATTTTAGCAGCATCAGATTGCTGTACATGGCCATGTTCTAATTGCAGACATGTGTGTACAGTATGTGAAGGAGTATGACTTGACAAGCAAGTGATCTGGCAGGGATCAATATTCCTGTCTCTCAACATGTTCAGTGGGACATGAGTGCCCTGTGACACCACACAAATAGAAAATGTCCAAAGAAGTGAAAGGAAAGTTGAAATGGCCTTTATTAATAAGACTTGTGCCAAATTTTTCTCTCTCACCTCCTAGTCTCTATGCTCCACTGAACTGAAATGAGGAGAACCATTATCACTTTTATACCTGCAGCACTTCAGATCAAAAGCAATCCATTCCAGTGACTATGCATTTTAAGTAGTCAGGCAAGGTTAAAACTTCTCTTCTTTCAGAGCAGAGAAACTTAAAAATAACATCTGTCTTTGTATTAATAAAGCAAGCACTACATTTTAACTCTGAGGCTACTGCTGCCACTACTTAAAGTGTCTTCAATCAAGAGTGTTAACAGTCAAACCATAACACTCAGAGTTATGGCTCACATGAATTTATAGGAAAATGAAAGCACATGGATAGCATCAGCTGCAGAAAATGTGATTACACAGTTAAAGGACATCTGTTGTTATGTACGTTTCAACATAAATTAGGTTATGCACTTTCAGAGCAAGAGAAACACTGAGCTCAGGAAGGTAACTTCAGAGATTCTACCACATTTCTCATGTAGATTTAAATTACTGTGCAAGACAGAGGTTGGCCTGTCATGAAATAAGGAACCCATCTTGCCATCAGCCAGCTCAAGAATGATTATGGTCAAGGTGGAATTTGTAGTGAGTGTCAGCCATCACTGTAGATCACTTCTAAAATTATCAAACAAAATACAGGTATTTCATTTCTGACTGCACAAAGATTTGTACTTTTGGGGGGGGGTGGGGTTTTTTCACTAAGTAATGATCTGTCCTTCAGAAACTCAAATCCCTGCTCCAGTTGGTACCTCAACCTGTGGCCTTTTCAAAGGAATATTCTGTCCATTTTGAGATGCTACATTTCAAAAGCTGAAGTCTAGGAAATTGCAGAAGCACACAATTACTGACACTTGTTGCAATGAATCTGAGAAGTGAATTTACCCTTTGAATATAATCACTCTTTAAAAATGGCTACCTTTTAAAACAAAAGCACATTTCAAACATCTGCAGAACACATCACCAGAATTCTACCTTTCCTTCCCAGTCAAATATCAATTCCAACACACAAAATCCAAAAGGGAAAAAATATGATACTGAAGAGGCAAGTTGCTGTGGCAGAAGAAGCAGCCTAATGCTCTGATACCCTTTGAGAACAGTATTTGAGATGCTACTGAGATCTTGCACAATTATTTTTTTGCAGCAACTATGAGTGAAGATGATGGAGTTTAGTGGCTTTGTTTTTCTAATTACTCTTCCTGCAAATTGATCCAGAGTCACAGAGTTTTGTGACTCATGCCTCATGGCAGAGGTCTGGACACTTATGTGGAAAATTAAAAACACAGACTCAAACCCAGCAATTCTGAAAAAAAAGCAAAAATTCATGCACTCAGTTATCCAGGAGCTTGAAAAGGATCTAAACCCACAAATTTGAAAGGGTAAGCCAACTCCTAGTTACAATAATAGTAATAGTTATAAAGACATTTATCCACTGGGCAAATTATTTCATTATTGTCTCCTGCAAAGTTTTTTTGAACCTTCCTCCTGAACAGCTGGCAACACTGGATTAGATAAATCAGCATTTACAGAAGAGATTCACATGCTTCCATGAATCCCAGATATACAACAGCAAAAATCATACAGATAGATTAAAGTCATGGAATGATGGCCTCTGCTAAGGAATCTACAAGTTTGCTGTGACTCATTTGAAGTTTTTCATCAATATCTGCAATAAAAATCCCATTACACAACTAACACAATAGGCAGAAGAAAATTCAGCATAAATCCCACAGCTGAGAATTTAACAGGGATGAGAGAAGGTTTTTGTTTACAGAGCAAACAAACTATGAACACAAGAAATAGGTGGGAAGAACAAGGCTGGGCCACCTTTACTTGACTCCATTATCATGATCAATCAGCTCTCTGAGACAAGGCTACTCATATTACTGCAGACCTGTAACATTTCCTAAAATTATGGACATGCAGTATTTAATCCATCACTAACACCCTGATGCCTTAGGATTTTAGCTTTTATATTTTTCAAATCCTGTACTGCTTTAGTGTCTAACTCCAAACTCCATATAGAGTGTTAGCTACTGTCTTCACATTTTATTCAAACAAAACAATTCCTCTCTGGGCCTGCAACTCAAGGACATCCTACTGTCCCATGCCCTGAAAAGTATCAACAAAAGTGAATTGAGGGGGAGCAAACTGGGGATATATGACTTCATTACCTGAAGCTGTAATTGGAGGATTAACCCCTAATATGTAAATGAACCAAACTTATAATTCTATTAAAAACTCGTGACCATTGTCCATCTTGGGTACAGCCCCTCTTGGAGGCTTTTGACTGCCCAAAGTGTGCCTAATGAAGGCCTTGAATAAATACCCACTTTTACTCTCTTAATCTTGTCTTCTCTGTAGCCACTCCACGGCATCAAGCCCAACGAGGACAAGCCCATCCCTGGCTGGCATCAGTGCTGCTCCCAGTGCCACAAAATGGGAACTGTCCTGCTGGATTGAGCCAGGCCCAGCTCGAGGTGGCACTCCCAGTGCTAGACACTGGCAGGAGCTGCCTCACCTGCGTTGTAGAAGAGGTCAGGTCTCTCCAGAATGTCCCCCTCGTGGATGTAGGGCTCGATGGGATCGTCCCCATACAGGTACTGCTCGCTGTCGTCCATCTGCCGGCTCTCCACCATCTCCAGCCACTGCGAGTTGTGCCACCGGAACTTCTCCGTCTGGATTTTTTTTGCCCACTCCTCATCGTATTCCTGGTAAAAAAAAAAAATCACCACGTGGTGGTTTAGGATGAGCTATAGACAAAGCTGCTGTAACAGGAAATGCCAGGGGAATCCAACATCAGCAAAAGATGCAAGTTCAGCACCCAGATTGAAATGCTCTGCTCGCTTGCATGTTCTTTGAGCAAAGGGATTTGGCAAGCATTGGGCATTATTCTGGTTTGTGATGCAGCACTACAACCTTCCCTTCACAGTTTGGAACTTTACACCATCCAGAAAAAACTCCTGCTTAGAAGAGAACAGTTCAATCAGCAGTCTGCTCATTTGGTTTAATTAAAAAGACCCAATTACTGCCAATCTTCAGGGGATTTTTAGTAATTAATTATTAACACTGGCCAAATACTCTGCACATCTTCATTAGATGAGCATTTCCTAGGACAACTAGTTACTAAAAAAAAATCTATTAAAACAAATAATTTTTTTTTTCTTTCATGAGCTCCGGCAAGAGTTTAATTTTGAACTTCATGTCAAATTTTATGTATAATGTTGAACAACCACAAAAATGGTAGGCAAGTAAACTCTGAGGGGAACTTCTCCAGAAAGCTGAGTAAAACAGGATATAGGTTGTAGTCACTATGGAAAAACATGCAGGCATGCAATTTCAACCTGGATTACAGCCTAATTGCACTCAAGTGATGTGATATTCACATAAAGAACACCAGCATGAAGTGACACAGCCTATGGTCACTGCAATCAGCTGCTCAGAGAAGGATCTCCCAAACAGAGCAGATTTTGGGGCTGATGATTTCCACAGAGGGAGCACCAAGCCATGGATAACCCTCAGTTCCTTGGGCCCAGCTATCTCTAGGAAGCTCATCAACACATGAAATCTGCAGATGGTATCAATTTGGGAATAGTCACAATTAATGCACCATAATTTGTGCTTTTTAAAACCAAAGTATTGTGAGCAAGAATAACATCCTTAACCAGAATGTTTCTTCTTGTGGGAAGAAATACACTTATGAAACACATCTCACTCCACTGTCTTCTAACCCAACTACAAAGGAGAGAAAAGAAGAAAATAATGTCTTAACTCTCATGGTGGTTAACACATGAGCTAGACAGACTTTCCTCAGAGCTCTAAGCTGGAGTAGTTTAAGGCTTTAAAAATCTGTTCCACTTAGTCCTGAACAGGAAGACAACACACAATTAGTGACAATGCCTTGGTTGTGGAAGTGTGAATTTCTGCTCCTGCTCAACATGCCAAAGTAGATCTGTCTACAACCAGAGGCCATAAAATGGCAGAGAAGGCAGAATCAGCTGGCTTAGTAGCTCAGGGTAAACTTCTGAAAGTCCTGTAGTCTGACCTAGAGGTTTTAAACTGATTTAATATTCTACCAGCCTTGTCTTCATTGCTATCATATGTGTTCCACAGGTAACACTCTCCACCCTGTGCCTTTTCCAGCATTTGGCTGGTGGATAACACAAAAGCCAGCTGGCCCTGCCAGTCTGGCAAAGGCTTCTCTGAGATTGCCAATGAGTATCTAGAACATCCAAGATTTCATTATTCCAAATTTCTCCAATTCCACCTCTGACCAACACTAATTCCTAGACCTTGTTAATTCCACTCCTCATCATCCTTGCACTCCTGTCCAAAACCTGGTGTCCTGCACAACTTCCACACCCAGAACAGGTATCACCTGTGGGATCTATAGATATTCTCAGTGCCTAGGGAAACAAAATTCCACTTTCTGTCTGTCAGTATTACTGCAGTCCTAGGGAGGGAGAAAAGACAAGACCAAAACCCAACAAACACATACTGTTTGGAAAAGAACACCTCAGGCTATTTCTTGATTCCCCCCATCCTTGATTAAAAAGAAAAACTAGAAGTAACGGTAAAAACTTGGAAAAAGCAAGCAAGCTCATCACAGAGATTTATAAAATGACCCATAAAAAAAAGACAGTTTCTTGATTTTCAATGATGACATCTGACCAGCACCTTGGAAACAGCTCCTTTGCTGCATCTGCCAGAGCTGAACCCTGGGCTGGCTATTATGTCAGCCTCCAGCAGTTGTGAATTACTTACAGGCTTTAGAGAAACATCTTGTAACTGCCAGAAATCATACTGCAGTCTCAAGAACACTATTCCCAGAAGTCATGATGGCAGAGAAGGGGAGGAAAATAAACAAATATAACAAACAGCAATTGAGATTAACCTCTGTGAAAGCTGAATCCCTTTTACATGATCCCGTTTACTTTTCAAAGTTCTCAAAAGCCAAAAGGCCATCAGCTGAATCACCTCATTCACATTTACCATCAATGCACTTTGAAAACACTTGAATATTCCCAAAGTTACAACCCTAAATGTATCTCACTTCCTGACATCAGAGTTCCATTCACACCACTGTCTGAACATACTGAATGTCTGTCAGAAATAGACATCAACTTCTTGTATCCTCCTGCAAAAATCAGTTAACATTTCTCAGATTCTAACTGATTTTTCCTTCAGATGATGACAGTACAGCAGAATATTCCTATATATTCGACATTTCCCATCCTATTCTAAGAGGTTTAAGACTCCCAGGCATTTTTCCTCAATCATTCACCTAAAGTTTGGAAAATGGTATTAGCAACTGAACAGCACATTACTTAAAAAACCCAATTTAGCCATTCAAGTACTTTAGCAACTTTGTTCTTGTTGTTCATTCCCAGTGAAAAAAAGCAAGGTACAAATGTTACAAAGAAGTGACTGCGCCAGAACTGGATCAATGATCAGTTTTGTCAGGAGTTTTATTGTGGTAGCAATCACAGAAAAGGAAGATCTGCAATAATCTAGAATGATTTACATAGCCTCAGCACAAAAAAAAAGTTCATTTAAGTAGTGCTAGATCAGGAATATGTCTGTAGATTTTCCATGGAAATATGCAGAACCGCCACTGGGTAAATGATTAATGGAATAACATCAGAATGGAAGAAAAGCTGTAAATGCAGGACTACAGCCAAAAGACACAAAGAAACAAATTAAAGACACTTAGAGCAAAACAATTCCCTAAAACACTGCAAGTCTTCCAGTAATTATATTTTTAACTAATAAAATATTTTTATTATTATTTTGTGGGGCTGGTTTTTGGTTTGGTTTTTTTAAACACACGAAGCACTCTTTCTTTACAAGGGAATTTCTGCAAACATGAAACCAGAAGACTAAAAATTATGGAGCTACAGCTATAGCTTTGAGCCCTCCAGCCCTTTTAAATGTTAGGCTACTGGAAAAGCACTGCAAGGGAGAATGAGAAGGTGAACAGAATGTGCCTATTTTCCAACACCACCCCCCTCAAACACTGCAGTCATGGTCAGAAACTTAAAAGGAGGAATTCTGAAAGCTGATTTTATTCTCTCTGGAGCTCCCTGACATCACTGTTTTTAACATTCGGTTTCCATAAATCCAGAAGTGTCATAGAAGATGTATGGCTCGACTCTGGGAGGAATGTGCCATCCTTTTTGAAGTTCTACTTCCAGCTTTGTTTACTACTGAAGCATTGAAATATTATGAAGCGTTAACTGGCCCATTATCAGACCGTGTCTGTTCCCTATCAGGGTCCCCTTTGTCACTGGCTTCCGTCACACCTTGTATCTGATTAACACACTATAGGATAACACAGAGCTACACAGATCTGCTTTGTGTTCTCTCACAGCTGATGAAAAACAGATTTTCCTTTTCACTTTAATGTGGTTGCCCTTTAATTGGGTCTGTAATAGGGTTCATTGGATGTGATTCCTCACACTGAACTGAAACTGCTATACAAGAAGTGGAATGCTCATTATGTTCAAGGCTCTACTTAGTGATTTGTTACATTCCTCATTAAAAACCTACTGTTTACATGAAAGATTAAATTAACTGTTTATTAAGAAAGAAAAGATTTATCTTGTCTAGCTATCCCAAAGTTAGGCATGTGATTTTAAGTCTGTGCCTCTATGAACCAAGGAGAGAAACAGATGTTAAGGCATCACTTTCTGCAGGTGTCTACCACACCTACCTCAGGGTAAGTACCACTGCAGGGCAATTCCTTCACAAGCCAGGGGAAAAAAATATCCTTCCACCACTTACACCTGTGCAACCTGGAGTCACTGCTTCACAATCAGCTTCATTACTATAAATGTACTCTGACAGGAAGCTCACAGAAATCTGAGAGCTGAAACTAATGGCAAGGCAAGGACAAAAGAGTAACCATTGATGCCCTCTGAATTTAGGTGCCCTCATAAAACGTAGGGCACCCTCAAAGTTCCTATACTGGCAGTAGCAGACTAGAGAAACATTTTTCCCCTCGATTTTGGAGGAATGTAAGATATCTCACTGGCAACCTGTTATGTAAGTAACAGATCAGTGGTTTGGCTCACCTTCCTAGTCCCACAAATCCAGAGAGCAGGCACCAGTGCTGAAAGGGAATCTGTCCAAGGCAGGTTTTATGTGAGGACAAAAACAATCAGGACAGGACACACTTGCCCTATCTAAAGCTGCCTGTGGTTACTCTGCTGCAGGCAGAGGCACAAGAAGCAACCAGAACCAAAGCAGACTGCTGGCAAATTGAACACTGAACAGAGGAAACTTCAGCAGCTCAGCTGCAGCCCCAGCCCCTTGCTGCCCTTCTGCCCACCCCTCTGTTTTCATGTTTGCTACAGGATAACAGGGCAACAAGACACACCACAGAAAGGGGGTCCTGTCAAGTGAAGGGAGAACCTTTTTACCTGGAGTGACTACAGCACTCTTCATGGAAAGAGGACACCAAGCTGGAGGCAAAGGTTATCTATTTTCAGAGCATGCCGCCTATTCAAATAAAGCCCACACCAAATCCCTGTGGTCTGCTCTTCCTCGACTCTAAGAGAGCTGGCCAACATCTCATACAGCTGGCCCCAAATCCCAGAGCACAGAGGGTTCACAGCACATTCCTGCTTCTTAGGTGAAACTCCAGCCTTCCCAACATGGAGGATTTCTTTCTATCAGGGAGCTTAGCTAACACAGAACGATGCAAGCTGTTCATTAACAATGAATTCCAAAAAAGGCAAAGATTATTTGCCATTCATTACAAATACCCAGGGCAAAGAACAAGAGCTGGAAAAACACCTTAGGCATGAGGCCCTTCCTAAATCCCATGGGCAATGCTGTAACTGTCTAAAAGATGTTTTACTCCTGCAGGAAGTATTGTGATCCACTCTTGATCATAAGAGAAACAAGATGGTACAGCAGGTCTGGACTGGAAGCTGCAAAGGCACTGAAGAGGGAAACTGGGGGAAAGGGGGAGGATCAGACTACAGAGTCCTAGGATCTGATGATAGTTAATTAAATATCCTTTGAATAAATGAGGAAAATAGTTTGACTGCAGTAAAACTGAGCTAGGAGCAGATGAGAGTAAGAAACCTGAGAGATAAGTAGCCCCCTTGGCTCTTGATAACGTTGCCTAAGGTGAACAGAATAAAACCATCTCAAATAAGCTGACCTCTCCTTCCACAAGCTTGGAGTTGCAGTTGTCCAGACTTCTGAAGCACAGGAATAGGGAAATTAATTTGCTTGAGACTCCTATACCAGCTGCTGACTCCAGGCTTTCAGCTAAGCCCTGAGAGCTGCCCCATTTTAGGGGTACAGGCACACAGAACTGGCTGCTTGCTGCCAAAGCTCAGCACATGCCTGAGACTGAAGCATTCCTAAATCATCAACTCAGACCTTTTTTTGACAAAAGGGATATCTTGCTTCTCCCAGTGCAAAGCTGAGACTGCCCAGTATATACTGTACTAAAGCAGCACATCTGTTTCAGTTCATCAGTGGCAGAGTCCAGCCAAGCTATATTAAACAAATCATCACTAGTGTAACATTTCCATAATTTCTGTGACAATTACTTTACTATAGAAAGCATTTCTCCCCTAAGGCTTATAAGCCATGTGATTTTCTCCAGTGCTATTTCAATCACAGTATATACAGCTCATTGATGAGTGAAAGAAGCATTTGTCTCCCCGAGTAGAAATTATTTTCAAATCTACTCCCCAACATTTATTTTCTGATTTCCATCAGAGGACCTACTCCTGTCAGCATGTGTGCAACAAGAAGAGTGAAGGTTTGCTTGCTGTGGATTTAGCACAGATAAGAAGTTTCACCACTCTTAGAGACTGTTCAGACACCTCAGCAGGCACTGCTGGTATAAAACTGCCCCAGAACCAAACACCTCTGTTTACAGCTTGCTTTAACATTCCTTTATCAGCTATCAAGATCTGAACTTCTGATAACTTACCCTCTTACATTTCCTAACCACCACTATTTAGAATATGTTGCCTTTTTTGCTTACCCAGAGACATAAGTGCAACCAGATTCCAACATGATTGAGAAAGAAATCAATTAATTAGTGGTTCTCTTTGTCTTCCAGAAAAGAGAGCACATTATGCTTCCTGTTCCCCTCAGGGCCATGGTGTTTATGCAACTTATAAACCCAACACCCAGATGATAAAGAAAGAAAGACCTTCTCAGAAAAGGAACTCTCCTAGCTCACCAGCTAACACTATTCTAAGTGTGGCACTGCTCCACAAGCAAGGAAAACTATAATTTACCACCATGCAAGCTGCTCTCAGTATGTGTTTGGTGTCTCCTCCTTCACTCCCAATAACCACAGTACCACATAATTTCTTCCCTTTATTCTTCCTCAAGGCCCTCAAAGTCCTGTCCAGTGCTTTTTGCAAGTTGAGAAGCCTTTCCCATCCATTATCTTAGCACTCCTCACTGACTCATGGTGAGCATAAAGATTTCGTGTTCTTAGGAAGGGAAAAAAAGCCAAGTACGTTTTACTCAGATGGTAATATTGAATATGAAGCTGTATTTTTGTATGTTTACTCTTCTAGATTCTATAAATTTTGCTTAATCAATTTTTCACTAACTAGATATTACAACACACCTCACTGTAAAGCTTGAACAAATCAACATGTGAGTCACTTGGCAACTGCACTGGTCTCAAGGTAAAACAAGTATTGGACACACTCAAATTGTCCAGCCTCACCCATATGATAAAAAAAAATTCTTCCACTGTTTCCATTGGAGATGGCCCTAGAAATAGCTGACTGTGTTAAGCTGAACATGATGCCCATCATAAATAAGTACTAAGTGCAAATTCATCAGAGTTTAAATCTAGTCCTTAACGAATATCAACAGTAACTCTGCCACTGAAGCAAATTTTCATTCCATACCTCCCTGAAGAAAAGACAGAGCCAGATAAAAAGAATTCCAGTTCAGAAAATATTATGTCATTTTACTGGTTTAAGGGGACTATTAAATTAAAAGACATTATTAATGAGTGTAACAGAAGAAGGCAAACTAGACTATATATAGTATTTTGCAGTGCAAGTTAGGCCTTATGTTGTATTAGACTTTTCAGAGAACAAGCTGCAATACACGTAATTCACCTGACAAAGGAACAATTGTAGATGACTGAAAAAGCAATAGGGTAGACAAAGGTACTGCTGCTCTTGACTCACTTAAATTGTCTTTGGCTATAAAATTACATGACAGCTACTCTATACCCAAAAGGATGTACAGTTACTACAATCCTCAACAGCACTTGATAGTTTAATATCCTTTCTTTTTTCCAATTTAGCAGTGTAATACAACTGTCCCAAAAGTTTACTGTGATCCATGGATAGCTGGACAAACTAAAGCTAAAGGAAACTTATCCAAAAGGTGAAGACAATATTAGAGGGACTGTTCCCCCAGCAGAGAACAGCCAGCATCAGGACCGCTGCCACATTTTCTTTTTGAAACAAATATTGGCACCAGGCAATGCAGAGAAGCTGAATAAAGCTGTTGGGTAACAAGAGCCATTTGTCTGGAGAGCTAAGAAATAATGAAAGCTTGGCACACTTATGTAATGTGGTTAATTTATTAAAGTCTAAAAGCACTTTTTAAAAGTGTAAAGTTAACTTGTATGAATCTTCAAAGCACACACACACTTTTTGGAAGTTTGATGCACAGCCTCATGATTGCCATTGTGCCCTGAGAATTCATCTTTTATCCATATGATTAGAAAGTTGCACGAGAAAAATACTTTCAATTGGCAACATATTTAGTTATTTTAGAATTCCCTTGAGTAAAGAGGCTCTGGAAGGATAAAGAAAGTCAGACCTACCGCTATGATATCCAGAGTGTTGTCACAAACCTTGCGGATCTCAGCGTTTTTATCGTGCATCAGGTCTATAAGGTATGCTGGGGCTTCTGCAAAGCTGCTGTTAAGGAGAAAACCATTTTTTCCTCCCCTCACAACCCTGGGTTCTTCAAAGTGCAAGTTTCACTAAGAAGCAGAGGCAGGAATTTTTCATCTCATGTAGCAAGAAAGCATTTTTCAAATGTTGGTGCTTTATCATTCCAGAATTAGCAAGAGATGTAATTTCTTATTTTTCATTTTTTAAAGCTAGCAACCTAGGAGTCCAAACAGGACACAAAGAACAACCACCCAAACAGCTTCCCAGATATTCCACAGAGATTAAAGGCAAAAAGAACATGAAGTATTCTTTGTATTGTTAGCAATGTGATCACTAATTTGCTATCCCTCCCAGGGCTCATTCAACCCATTCTAATGCTTCAATAAAATGTAACATTCAGTTAAGGACCACAACATTTCAGACCATGCAATGTATTTGTATAATAGTGCAATGCAAAAAGTTTCCCCATGCTCTACACATGTTCTTCTATGAACCGTGAATTTCATTATGATTTGCAAAACAAATTCAGACAGTAAATTAGATTGGATAACAACTAAGGAGTCAGCTGGTCCAGCCATCCTCCTTCTACTCCCCTCCCTGCTTCAAAGCAAACTAAGCTTTAATCTTTACTATTAATCTTACAGTCCCTTTACATGCTTAGGCTGCTTGGGTTTTTTCTTCAGCTGAAATAAACATTTACAAAGAAACCTCTGAGAGCATGAGGTTTCTGCAAAAGAAATAGTAGTCAAACATCAGCAATGGCAAATTAAGTGCTGCAATTCTAGATGTTTAATCTCCAGAAAGATACGTGTTTCCTTGATGATGACATCTCTGGTGGCTTGGTGGAACACCATCTGATAAAATACATAGATGATCTGGCAGACAAACTCATCATCTTCCTGCTGAGCTGCAAGGAGACAAAAAATCCACCATGACTTCAAATCTCACAAAGAGAAGCTTTTGATGGTTAAAGAGTTGTGAAGGTGTGGGAAAACCCAAACCTATTAGACCACTACCCAGAATCCATCACTAAGGGAGTAACTGCTCCTCCTTCCTCATCCAAACACCAACCCCTGCAATTACAGCTCCTGTGTGCACGAGTCAAGCCAAACATGGCCAATTTACCATTCAGAAGCTCGATGAGAGCAGGGATGATTCCAGATTTAGCCAGCAGAGCAGCACAGGAGTCATCCATGGAAACAGTCCCAATCATGATCACCACTTCCAAAACGAGGTCATCCTCAGCAGAACCTGCTAAGGCAGAAGGCAGGAAGAAGGAAGAGTTACCTCTCCCAGGAATTCTTCATCTACTGGCAGCTGTGTGTTTATCTGCAGACATGATTTTATTCTTCAGTGTTGTTTTCCCAAACAACCACAAATTATAAAGGTAAATAGACTACTCTGAGCACACTAAATATTCTTTGGAGACTCTTCTTTGGAAGCCCAACCCAACTTTGCACAGACCTGGTTTTAGCTTATCCTTGAGATATGGAACCAATTTGTATTCCTTCAGCACAAGTTCCCAGTCCAGCTCTGGTAAGGTCAAATTTGCAAGTGTTCCCAGGCATTCAATCACAAATTCTTCTTCTTCATCATTTGATACTTGAGCTGCTAAATCACCAACATATTCCTGAAGAAAGTACAGCAACAACCATTACATATGAATAATCTGGTTTTCTGAAAACTCACATCTCAGCCAAACTAAAGCTAGTTCTCAAAAGAAAACTAAAGAGACTTTGTTCCTGAAATAAGAACTAATAAGGCAGTTTCAAATCCAGTTGCTGAATAATCCAAGAAAACATTTCAGCACTCTTCCCCTCCCTCCTTTCACTTTCAAGGGATGTGGATCGTTTGTTCCAACGTTCCAAAAGTAGTTACTACAACACAAAGTTTAAAATGCTCTTAGAAAAAAAGGAAAAGAAGACAGAGAATACCATCCTGCATTAGTGGCAGTAATGGAGTTCTTTACCTAAAGATTTTAATAAACAGCTACAGGATTTTCTGAGGACAAACAGAGGAACAATGGCTTCAACTTATTAATTTCGTATTGCTTTAATAAAATTTGGTATTTGAGCCACATTTTAAGAGTATGTTTAAAAGAGAATGTTGTGTTCTCCTCCTTTCTTTTGAAAGGGTGGCTTTACAGGATCAATATTTAAATATTAAGCATTTAAAATACCCAAAAATACAAGACACTTGGCACAGTGGGGGAAAGAAAAAAGCACCAGATTTTTCTCTCTAGGTCCAAAAGCAGAAATTTAGGATAACTTAATTGTTATGATGTTCACCCCAGCAGCTGAGGGTTTTTTGTTTGTTTGCTTGGGTTTGTGTGTTTGTTTAGAAACTTACTGGATAAGGCTTAAGATCTGTCTTCCCCATAGAGGGGGATCCAAACTCTGATCTCTGAGCTGAGATAGCCTTATAAAACAACACATAAATCACCCCAGGACAGACAAGGAAATTTAAATTGGACACCCTGCAAAACAAACCATGGCAGCTCTCCAGAGCCAGTCTTTTCCACAAGGACAAAAACAGAGATTACATTAGGTAAGATCTAATACTTACAATAAACTGACTTTTAGTTGGCCCATCATGTTGTGAAATATTTCTGATCATCTTCATTAACAGAGGGTCCTTAAACTTCAAAGCCCGCTTCATGAGCATTTTCAAACCATTTCCTGAAAAGAAACAAATGCTTAGAAAATCCTCCAAATAAAAAAAATAAAATGAGGAAAGTACTGGCCGACCAAAAAATCAACATGCACCCCCAAAAAAATACTTCAAGCTTTTAAAGTTTAGAATGAAAAAGTGCACAGCAGTTAGGCCAGGTACAGAGACTTCTCTCCCCATTCCATGGAATAAATACATTATTATGGTTTTACAAGTTTATTTACCAAAGCTCAATGCATGGGAACAGATCTGCATACTTGACTGTATAGAGCAAATCCAAGTGTTACTATAATGCTTCCAAAAGACCACCCTGCCTACCTAAATGGTGTTGCTAGCTTGAGTTTCACCTTGAATATAAAACTGGATCGCCCTGCTCCCCCTTCTACAGGGCTATGCACAGGATTTTAAAGTGGAATTTCAGGCCACAGAATCTCTTGATTGCAATTGTCCACTTTAAAGGCCAGTAATTGACTGCAGCAGTTCCTAGGAAAAGTGCTAAGCACAAGTGAAATTTGGAGCATTACTGAGTTTATATTACTCAATTACTGAGTAATACTATTTCATTTAAAACTGCTAGTATGAAAATAATGAAACTTCAAAAGCAATCCAAAGCTAGTGCAAGAAATGCAGAACTATTTAGACCATGAATCAAATATTAGACCCAAAAGAAGCTCAATTATAATAAAAAAAAATTAATGGAAAGATGAAACTGAAAGACATCACTGCCATTCATTTGTTACTGCCAGGTGAAACACCAATCAGCCAAAGATGGATTTTAGGCATCAGGCAAAATAAAATCCTGATGTCTCCATACAGCCAGAGTTTCCCACAGCAATGTCATCAGCCTGTTTTTCAGAACTGTGTGCCTGTACAAGAGGTGTGGGCATCTCCCTCAAGTTTCATTCCTGCCACCAAGAGCAAATGTGAGCCATTTGCTTGCAATCATTACCCAAACACATGCATTTTATTTTTCAAAAGCACATATACACATTTATAAATAACTCAAAAATACGTAATTTACATATGCAAGTATAACAGAAGAAAATCTACAAAGTGTTGTCATCTCCAAACCCCTCCCAAAACCTCAGCCCAGTTACCTTCACAGATAAGCTGCACATTTCTCTTGTTGGCAGCAAGGTTAATACAGAAAGAAATAAGTTCCAGGTCAACTCGCTCATCAGGACATTCAAAAAGCATCTTCATTAACTGCCAAGAAACACAAGCACACTTGGGTCACTCATCTTTCCAAGGCATTAGAAAAACAGAGTTATGATATCAGCTACAGTACCTTTTAAAAAAATTACTATTCAGCATTTCTACAGGAACAGTGGAAGTTACAAAGGTCAGGGGCATGACATGTATAGTTCCATTATTTAGGGATAACAATCCTTATAAAGTAGCAAAAATGGCAATCACTCATCACTCTTAAATTAACTTGGCTTAGTTACATTTTATTGCTACCACTGAAATTTTTGTTTTACTGCTTTTGAGTATTTGTGAATGGATAAATTTGCTTTGAAAGCTTAAGTGAATTTAATACAGAAAAAAAATACAACCACAACTTAATTCCACAGAAAGTCAGATTAATACCTATTAGCTTAATAGAATTATGACTAAAGAGATAATTAATTGCAAAATAATTCTACTATTATTTTGCTGTGAGTTACTCCATTGATAATTTAGCTGTCTCTACAGCACTGTTCTTTATCTTTGCAGCCTCCAGCTAGAGCTGAACACATCCCACAGACTCCTCAGCAGTAATCCCATTTTTCTGGTAACATTAATGGAAGTGGACAATCACCTATAATCCTGTTCAAACAGCGAATGTCAGTGAATTCCCAGGTGATTCCCAAGGCTCCTAGCCTATGGATTGCCATCATTTTACACACCTGGCCCTGTATTGTCCATTACATCACAGGCTGGCTATCCTGGCTCATTTGGTTCAACAGGAACAGGTTTTGAAATGGCATTTGGAATATATGAACACGACTAAAATAAACCCATTTCTTTTTCCTCTGGTTCCAATCCTGGCAGACAAGCCCTTCATAACTTCAGGGCTGGGGGACATCACCCTGTTTGCTTCTCAAACCCACTCAGTTCATAAGACAGGTTTAGATTATAATGCAAACCAGTGTGATGACAAGACTGAGATTACTGGAAGAGGAAACAACTAAGCCTAAAGATAAGCAAGACATAAGGTACAAAAACTGTAGCTCAGAAAGGGGCAGGAGGACAAGAAAGCAACAAATAACAATTAAATTTAATGATTAACTAATCATTAAATATTTGTGTGCTTGCCCCCTGGTGGAAAGACAAGTTTGTAATGCATTAAAAGCCAGAGAAAGTAGGTGAAGAATCCATTTAAAGAGGAGAGAATAAAAAGAAACAACAGGATTGCAGGAATTCCCTCCAAAGTATTTTACTCCAGCCATTCTGTATTACCTATTATCAGATATCAGGCTGTCATTCCAAAGGGACCCAAAAACCTCTCAAAATAAAAACTACATTGCAACACAGCTATTTATGTCTTTCCTGAGACTTTCATGTACTCATGTTTAAAAGCTATCATTGATTTCTTCCTCCCTTTCTTAAAAAGGTAGAATCAGATTTCTCTAGGTTGTTTTAAGAACTTATAAATCCCTGGTTTATTAAATCCTTAAGCCTGACAGTCACATAAGAGGGAATTAACAGAGAAGAAAATTGCCATTTAACAAGTAAAACATGAGCATTCAAAAATCACCCCCTGCAACTCTTCTGTTACAAAACCTTTAAAAACAGATTTTTAAAACCCTTCAAATAATTTGAAGGGAAACATTCTCATTACTTACACAATACAAAATCTGTGGAAATTAAACGTTTAACAAGATGGGATTACACTGTTAATTACTGAACTACTTCTCTATAAAAAGAAAAAATATATCCAGTTTCAATTAAAGCCGTTCAAATTTTAAAATAATAGTTTCATATGAGTTCCATGTTTCCCATTATGTCTTCATTTAATTTGATTGCTTCTTGTGCCACTTCAAAAGGAAGAGTAATTGCTGCCAAATAGGAAATATTAAAATTAAATTTGTTCTGCTTTTACTATGTCCATTGTCATCTTTTACTGATTTAACAGGAAGGCAGTAAAAAGACTGCAGCATGTGCAATGAAGAGGCAGTAGTGTTCAATCAGACAAGTCCCATATTGAGTATCAGATACCACAGACCAGCACTGAAATCACTGTGTCTAGACTCTCTGGCACCTGCCTTCACTTATTTACCAGTGACCAGAGGCCAACCCCCACAGCTCTGTGTTCACATACACCTCTGTCCAACCCCCTCCCCGAGCCCAGCTCCAACATCTTTGAATGATTATGCCAGAACTGCATGCCTCAGGAATCTCTCCTGAGCGGCTACTCCCCAACTCTGCTGTTTGAAGTGATGCTCTGGTTTCTGAACTTCAGCAGATAATGGCGGACAGGAGCAAAGGGGGCTGTCAAGAGAGGACGTTTACCAGCATTAAGCTGAAAAGAAGCTTAGAGATCAAAGAGGGGCCAAACAGGACAACCGTGGTGGAAAACATGTGGGCAGCTTTGGAGAACCTTGCACACCGCTCTGCGGTAAAATATTAAATATCACCATGACATCACTGCCTAACCATGCCCTTTGATTGGCCAGGTTATTACCAATAAAGGCTTTTACAAGCATCTGGATGGCATTTGCACCTATTTAAACAAAACACGCGTTGCTGAGGTCTAAACAAGAATGAACTGTTAAGACTCACTTTTAACTGTTACTAGAGTAGCACCCACTAACTCCTGCAATCCACGAGGATGTTTACCGGGACAGCACGCGCTTCCCGCAGCCACAATCACCACGGGGCTGCTGCTTCCAAGCACTTCCTACAACTGCTGAACATTCATTATTATTTGCCAGTCTAGATGAACCTTTCCTCAGAAAGAGACAAACCCAGGCAAGGGCATATACCACGACTGAAAAGAGATTTTGGGTTTCCTGGGTAGAATTAGATAGCAGTAAGCCCTTTTAAAACAGTCATTTTCTTTTCCTGATGCCTTATCCACTTCTTAATGCTTTCTGCTACCTGTCTTCCTTGACAACCATCCTAATTTTGAACATTCATTAGTAAAATTTAAGCTCTGGGAGCTCAGCTTCACAGTGCGCAGATGTGACTTGTGAAGCATCAATAGCCATAGTTATACTTTCCAACTTTGTTATTTACTTCACTAAAGGCCAGTGAAGGCAGCAGAATTGTTTGCTGCTCCACCAGCCTTTGGACACAGCTCTGTAAGCACTGGGACCCAGGACTCACACCAAGATTCCCTGAAAGCACAGCACAAGCAAGTCCTGAGACACTGCTGCAGGAATTTGAGTTTGGCTGGTAACTGCTAGAACAAATATCACACAAATGCCTTTAAAAGTAATTGCTTGTGGTAGAAAAGACAGCAGGATGTTTACAAGACCACTTAGTTATTCCCACCAGTTCTCCCCTCTCTATTATCCAAAATCATCTTGCACATAGAAAACTTCACTGATTTTGTCATAAGATAATGACCAGAAACATTCTGATAACTTTCCATGACAGCTTTCCATTCTGGAAGTATTTGATGCTAAAATCTCATTTCAGGGGAAAGAAGATACCATGGTGCAATTCTGAAAAAGCCACCAGAGAGCTTTTAAGAGCTCTTACACTTAGGGAAGACAGGCTTTCTCAACTCCAGCCTCAGCAGGGCAGGGCTGAGAAAAAAGGACAGTAAGAGAGGACTTGGTACTTGACAAAAACAAAAAAACCAAACCAATAAGAAACAACAAAAGACATGCACATAAAAATCAAACATGCCCACAAAACCCCAAATGCCATGACACTGTGTCTGCTTGAGTCAATGATTTAAGTAACAAAATGCAGCCTGAAAGAGCAGTGAAGAGCCTTCCACAGTCATCAAGTCTCCCTTGCTGTACACGCCTGCAGTTGGAAAAGGAATTGACATGTAGGAATCTAACCCTCCTTGGCTGCTTTCCAGTTCATATCCTGCAATACTGGAGACACTGACATTTTGATACCCAATGGGATCAGGCAAGAATGCCTTCTAAAACTGTAAAGGAAATACTTTCCACTACATTCCCTAAGGAGCTGCTCTGCACAAGCTTTAATCTCTCTCAAGCATTCCCGATGCTCTGGAGGAATCCAGCAGGTCACCTGTGATTTCAGCAGTTCACTGGTGTCAGCAGCAGTGACAGAGATGGGTCACCTCTGCTTTTGCTGGGGACAGTGAAAACGCAGAGCAGTCCCTGCCTGAGGAGGAGGTGCTTCCGTGGCTGTTCCCCTTGTCACCTGCGGGTGTCAGTGCAAGCTCTGCCATGAGCCAGCGACTGAGGGGACGAGGGAAGATGGATTTTATCAGCTCACCACATACCTGAGGGATACAGTCTGTGTATGCAAACATCGATTTAAAGCAATCGTCCATGCTGATGTGATACAGAATGCAAATTGCTACTTTTTTGTTGTTTTCGTTTCCTAGAAGGAGAAAAAAAATGTATTATTAGGAGATTTTTTTAGCTGTTATTAAATACCCAAAAGAGGAAAATGAGAAGCAGAGCAATCCTAGCTAATAGAGGGAAAATTTAAATCAGAAATGACACACTAATGAAAGGGTCCTGGCCTGGCCTAACCAAATGAACCACATATTAGTGCAAAGAGGGAACCAGGGCAATGGTAAATATTCCTTCCTTTTCCCAGCACCTCAGAACACTTCCTTAATCCCACTTTGCAAGGAATATATTTTGTGAAAGGAATGCTTAATAATGACTGGCCATCCAGAGAAAGGCTTAATCAGTTTCCAGCTAAAATTTAAGATTTAGCTGTGGATATTCCAATTGAAATAACAAGCTTGACTTGAAGTGAAATAGTAAGAATGTACCAATGTTAGAGAGAAAAAAAAAGAACTACCATTAAGAGATGTTGTAGAAGGAATCCACTGCCTTTCAAGCAAATCACATACTGGTTGTTTTACTCTCCTAAATAAATATTATCCCATCGGTACCTTCTGTGCTTCATACATGTCAAAAACTACATTAGTGTATTTGCATAGTGATATTCACCAAACAGAAAGACTCTCAAGGAAAACTGGAGCAGTTAACGTGAGCAGGGTGTGAAGTACTTAACTGAAAGGTTCTATAAAATCATTTTACACAAACATACAAATGTTTAAGAACAACACAAACGATTTTGCTTCTGACTCACTGCTGAAAGCCAGACTGAGCATTCTCAAGTTCTCCTCTACTGGCTATATATGGGATGAACCCTGCATCTGAATGTACATTAGTTAAACCAGGATGTAGTAGGGTCATCAACTCCAAATTCATTCACAGTTCTTACACAACTCATCAGCAATACCCTACCTCCTACTTCTATTTCAGTTCAGTCAGAAAATATCTGTATTGTAATTTGGCAAAGCACAAACACCTCAAACAGCAACAATACAGTAAAATTTTCCTTCTGCATCTATCACTGGGAGCTGGAATTTCCTCTGAGCAGCAAGGAAGCCTTTTTCAAAACTGCATTATCCAAAGAGATCCATTAAACCCCTCTGGCAGCTGCCATAAGAGTGAGCAAAGTATTTTTAGCCACGATAAACCTATCATAGAATCATAACTGACCTTTCAAATCCTTCTAGAGTATTACCTGCTTGAAAAATCATAACTGGTATCACAATCTTCCATACTTTTAACAGCTGGAGGAAGGGTAATGCCCAAATGTGAAAGCTACTCTGATCATTATGAAAATAAAAACACAGAAGATACCAGCAAACAAAATGAATTATGTGATATCTTTAGTGCTTTTCCTGTCTACCTGTTCACCTGCAGAAACACTGGGAAAACAATTTCATGAAAAAAAACTTTCCACACATACAGGTAAAGGACTCATCTATACAAATTTAGAAGTTTACAGAAAAAATTATTTCTCCAAATTTCACAGCTCTGAGGAAAAAAAAAAAAATCTGTTTACACTGCTTTTCACACTTCACTCCATGCCTATAGTTAGGACTTAAACACAAGACTCAACTTATAATAACACTTAGCTGGATAATGCAGGAAACTGTGTGTGAAGTAGAAGGTAAGGCAGTATAAAAGAGAGAAAAGCTCCCCAAAACACCAACAAGAAAAACTGGAATAAAGTTAGACCAGACCTTCAGCACACATGAACTGCCAGACCATTAACAAGAACGATGCTAAATTTTCCTGTTTAACCTCTGTCCTTCCTCCTTATTTTTGCAAGTTTCATTTGTGCTAACAAAGCATCAGCTAAGTTAAAGTCTTATATTTGGTAAACTCAGTAGCTTCCTGATATTTGGCAATACTAGTGGCTTATTTTCAATCATAATAGGCTGATAGAAAAGTAAAGGCCTTCTGTTTTCTTTCTTAGAAGAAACTCTGCATAGTTTTCTACCTCCTTTTTTTCAAAAGTCCAGCTGGTCACAATAACCTTTCTGATGCTTGAACACCACCTTGGGTGTCAGTGCTAAATGACAACACTATCTCAGTTGCAACAATACCAAAAATAATCAAAAATACCCAGATACTCAACCTAAAGTGTGAAGAATAGGTGGAATCCAAATAAATTTATTTTATCTGAACAGACTCCTAGAGAGCTGCTTTATAATGACTGGCACTTAAATCATTCCCCAAAAGTGCTTTCCAAAAAGTAGATTTCATGACACACACAAAAGGCAAGGACAGCTATGGTTTCAAAGAGAAGAATTTAAATTTATTAAGAATTTAAATTTCTCCTTGCTGTGCAGTTATCTGACCAATTCACCCTGAATAATCACATCCTATTGTCAACAGGGGGAACAGAGAAGGGTTTAAAGCACTTAATCCACAAATATTGCACAGCCTCAGAAAGGAAGTACTTTTCAATTTTGAGTAAAACAAGTGAATTCTTCTAACTTGATGATAAAAGTAAACTACAGAACTAAAGCTGAAAGCAAACAGTCTACAACTAACCATGTTGTAAGTATTTAATGGTGTATGCATTTTAAGTTTAATTTCATTTTAATTTCCCAGAAAGGAAGAGATTTCAGCTGATGTCTGCAAGTCCCACTGTTCTACTTTCCCTAAGGATGCAATTTGGTGAAGGAAAAGCAGAACCTTGTTATTTTGTCAGTTCTCACACAAAACAGTGGCAATTCCTGATCCAGAGAGTCAAACATTGCAGGAAAATCAAGAGGAGGTGGATCCTAAGCACGTGATTTAGCACAACTGTTCATCTCATGCTCACTTGGAAGCACACAGCCTGCTGGAAAGCTGGCTGGAGAGCAGGTAGAAGTGGCTGGTCGAAGATTAGGAAAAGAACAGACACAAAAGCTAAGGCATTTTAAGCTCAAAGCATCACCTGCAGGCTGAAGGTGACACAAAAGGGAAGAAGTGACAGACTGAAAAACCTATCAAGCCAATTATACTCCTTTTACATTAGTACTTCACTTCCAAAAATATGAACTGGCAGCTACTGACTATTACTCGAATATGTCACTACCAAGCTTCCTTTTTCTAATTATTTACTACTCATCTGAAGGCTAATTAATTAACCCTGAGTCAAGGATTGCATGAAGACTTGGCTGTAAAAATTTCAAACCCTGCCCAGCACCTGGTTGGAAAACAGCTTTCCAAAGTACCCAAGTGATACCTTTTCTGTTATTTTTGACCACTGCTGAAGGCCACACATGAAAAAGCAGACATTGCAAGGAAGACTTCCTTATGACTGGGTACAGTAAGGATCAATTATTGCCCTAACTAGAAAAGGCAAGAGAAAAAAAAACCCCAAAAAACAGATCTCTGCCAAGTGTGTTCATAAAAATCACCAAAGTTTTGGTGGGGTGCCAGAAAATTGTGGCCTACAAATGCTGGTAAGTTTTGAGCATCAAGCTTTTTATGACTGAAGGTGGAACAGCCAAATGGCCTAAAGCAGTAAGGGCAGCCCTGGAAAATAATGGCCTAGTCATTATGGATTCTTCTGGTATTTATGGCAATAAAACATGAATCATAGTGAACTCATTCGATATTAAATGTGGGGGTCACAAGCACTTCGATAGGATTTCCACAAGAATCTACCGTTAATTAACCAAATAATTATTTGAAAGTGTAACTGAATTAGCCTTAGTTCTTATACAGCCATTCCTGAGAAATTGGTCATTCCCATCTGAGTGCAGTTAATGCCTTAACAAACCAGTCATTAACTGCAGTTACTGATTTTGTGGGAATTATTGTGTTATAAAATACACTCAACAGTTTATAGAAACAATACTTAGATTTTTTTTTTTTTTTTTTTGCAGCTGTAGTTCAGCTGGAGCAGATGGGATGGAAAAATATCAGGTCCCTGGGGCTGTTTTCACAACTAGTTTTCTGCAAATTAGAGAGGGAAATAAATACATGATGGGTTCTGAGTTCAAAATGGCTTCAGATTTTTAGCCTTTGAACATTAATAAGAAGCCATGTGCCAGTTCTGGGGACCAATGCCTAAATTCCATGTTTAGTTCTTACTATGGTTAAAGACCTAAATAGTATTAGTAGCAGAGGCTGAAGAAAAAAATATAATTTCTTGATCACAAGATCAAGTCCTACATTTTGGTTGACTTTGTGAGCTTAAAATAAAAAAAAAAATCCTCCATTAGCTCCACAACAAAAAGAAAAACCCTCATCCTTCCCCATACTAAAGCTGTAAAACTGAATTGCTAGTCTCAGTTGCAGCAGCAGCATTCAGCTTTCAAATGCTAAAGTAAAAGGGAGAAGATAAATTATGGACTAAATTATTCAAATATAACACTGTCAGTAAATCAAGCAGCCACCACTTCCAGTGGAATAATCAATGTCTCCACATTAGATATGAAATATGCCCTTTCCCACCTATGTGCAAAACATTAACAACAATAAATCAAAACCAGAACAGAAATGAAGATAAACACCTGTTAAAATGGCAGAGCGAATCTTTATTTCAGTTTCAAACTCTAACACCCTAATGTGATCTGCTGCAGCAGGAAGTAAGAAATTCCAGATTGTCTGGAATGCCACAAACTGGGTATGAGATCTATGTGCTGTCTCACCCTACTGTCAGAAAACAGATTAATCAAGTTTATTCAAAGGTATCATAATTAGCAGTGATTTTTAGGAAAAAACTGATAGAAAGGTATCTCCATTTACCTCTATCCCATATCACTGCTTACAACCAGCTCTGAAACAGTTGGACTGAGTTAGTCCATGTGTGCTTTAGACACATACTGGTTTGATTTACATATGTAAATATAAATCATATTGGATATATCAGTTTATTTTATCAAGAGAAACTGAAAGAATTTTCAAATCTGTTCAGACTCAAGGAGACTAGACATTGTAAATAAAACATTATGATAGTAATTACATACTAATAACCCCTCCTGTGGCACCTTTATGTTATTTGGAACTGGCTTCATACCATAAGCCTAATTTAAAATCTCAATGTCATCATGGTTGGGTCTGGAGTTTAGTTTTCTGTTTTGTTTTTTCTCCCCTTCACCCAAAGAACCAAGTACATGCCACATCTGAAACCTGGTTACAACTTTTTTTCCTAGGAAACAAAGAAATAACTTTAATGATAAATCCTAAAGGACTGAAAACTGACTAATTTGAGTTATTTAATGTTGTACCACAAGAAAAAATGAAGCTGCATGTCTGGAACCTCAGGCTTCATTTCTCTGCCTGGACCTCCATGCAAGACAGACTGAAAAAGATTCAGTAACCACCTCAGTGTAGCACTGCCACTCAGAAAGACAAAACAGCACAGCCACAGGGTAATTAACACATTGCTATAATTAGGTATGTCCTTTTTTGAGGCAAAACATATCCCATTTTTTGTCCTTAGGATGGGCCATAACCAATCATACTTGAACTCACGTGACTTCACACAGAAACTGGAAGCTGACCAGTTGCAATATCCCATATATACCTTACAAAGCAGAAAGAGTAGAAATGAACTATTAATTCAGATTAGAGAGGAATCAAGAGGCAATAGGATTATCCTTGCTTTTCTTTTCTGCACAAAAGTGTTATGTTTTGGGTTGGGCTATGACCAAGAAAGCAAGCAAGAGATAGAAGAGTTAACTACTGTTGTTATTACCAGAAACTAGAAATCAGAACAGTTTCTTAGTCTGATTCAAACTAAGGAAACACACACTTCCAAAGTAAGTGAAAAGAATTCTAAGCAAAGGTCTTCTTCTAGAAGTCTCCACCACACTACGTAGATTAAATGGAAATGTACAGGACATGCATAATTTTGCTATATCTGCCCTATTATTTCATCAAAGTACATCAGCTGCTCCAATTAAAATTACTAGAAAACATTGAGACTTTTTGGATCTGAACACACTCTTCTAATCTAGTTTGGAGTTCAGTGGGAAGGGAAATAGTTGGAGGTTTTCTGTGCTCCTGGCTCCACAGCAGAGCATCTCAGCTCTGAGTGGATGGTGCAGCTGGATTCTGACATGCCCCTCCTTGAAGGAGGAACAACCCCAGAGCAGGATGCAGCTTCTTGCCTTGAGAAAGGGATGATTCACCCCTCTGAAATGGAAACTAGTTTTACACCTGTATGGAAGATGCTGAAGTAAAAAGCTGAGGTTCAAATCTAGTAAGCCCTAAAAGTGGAGTTAAATATTGGTTGAGCTTTTGAGTCTTCCAGATAGCAAGAACTGAGCTCCATACCATTCAAGCACCCATTTAAAAGGGTTTGAAGAGAATATTATCAGCTGACAAAGCATTTCTCACCTCAGCAACTGCAGACATGGGGAATCTACAGTTAGTCTCTTGGACTGTAACAATCATTTGAGAAACTCTTAAGTAAGGAACAAACTTGTGAGTTAAGATGCTTCCACATGTCTTGAAGGAAAGCAGAGTGTACTTCTCCCTGACATCTAAACTTGTAAAATCCTCAGGTACTCTAGGTCTACCCCAGCAGCAAAATTGTTCCACGTGGTATTTTGAGGCTACTCCTGCCTGCAGCCTTCACAACAGCTCTGGGAAAGGTGCTCCCCTCTTCCACCCTGCCCCTCTTTATGATGATGTTACCACAGACCAGAAAGATTAGCAGAAGTGCCCCACCCCTCTTTATGGAGATTTTTCCAAGAAACCAGAACGAGTTGTTTGTACTCTGTCATGCTTCAGGCATCCAAGTTAAGCTCTGTAAAGCCTTCAGATGTCAACAGTTCAGCAGAAGATTAGATTTACTTTTTACTGTTAAGTATTAATTTGCTCTTGCAATAAGCTAAGAAACCATTAAAAGCATTGAATTAATCAGTCACATCTTGTAGGCTCCACACTAGAAATACTGGCTTGGGGATCCTTTCCAACTTCGTGAGTTCAGTGAATTTCCAACAACTCAGCTCCCTCATCTTTGCATTGCTGCCATCTCTCCAGTCCTGTCCTTGCTGCTGCCATGAGCATTTTTATTTTCAGTCAACACACATGAAGTTAGTTTCTTATGTTCCACTAAAGTTATCCTCTTTACTAAAAAAAGCCAGTAACACAGGTAAATTCACACATGCACTTGTGACCAGCACACCACAGCAAGGAGCTTTCACTCACCTGATACTGATGAGTCTCTATATTCAGTTCTATATTTCTCAAAATGAGAAATCATTTCTTCTTAAAGCTTGCTGTTTAATCCACATTTAAGGTATATAAATTGAAGTGCTGAGTTCTATGACACATTGTGCACCCACCTCTCCTTAAGCCACTCAGACATGCTTAGGTCTATCTGCGCTCCTAATATGGATTTTGAAAATTAATGTTAAGAGATGTTTTTGGTTTGTGGGGTTCTTTGTGTCGGGGCTCTTTTTGGTTTGTTGTTGAGAGTTTATCTTTTTTTTTAAGCCTTGGCCATACTCACCACAAATGATAAAAAAACTACCATTAAAATAAATCCCTTAATAATTGCTGCTTTCCAACAGACTGGTCCCTGTAGTTGAACTGTTACTTAATGTGCTTCAGCCAGCCTTTACTATAAAGGAATGGAGACACCCCAGGCAATATTCACACAAGTAGTATTGGAACCAGCTGCTTCAGAGCCACCTTAGGAAAAAAAGGTTTCTCAATTTAATTGGGAAAACAGGAGGAAGCATAAATTTTACTGCCATTAATAACTTCAAGCAATCTAGATATGACTTTACCTCACCCTGATGGCTGGACATGTGCTTTTTGTTAGGCTCTTTGCCACATCTGACCCTTATTGTTTGCTCACTTGATCAGGTAAGAAAATGTATGTTTCTTTATAGGATAAACGAGGCCTATTAAAGTCAGAAAAAACACTGCAGTAGCCTATAAGAAGCTCCATTTTTCAACAGATGTGTGAAGCTCCATAATAAGTTCATTACAAAAAGGCCAAGTGAACTCATAAAGAGAGCACATCTACTTTAAGCCTTCTTAAAAGAAACTTTCATAAAAGGAATAGAGCATTAAAAACCCACAGCACTCCGTTAATTAGAGAGCAAAGTACTGCTTGGCTTTTTAAACAGCAGTCCCCATATAATCCAGCTTGGCTGCATACCATATCAAGCCTTGATTGTTAAGAAGCCCAACATACAACTGTTTGGCAATTCTTTGATTGCTCATTAAACCCAACTTGTAAAGAATGGAAAAATATCAGAGGGATTTCAGCAGTTCCCAGAAAAGATTCTATCGATGAACCCAGTAAAGACAGGCTCTTCACTGGGGACTAAATGTGATTGTCAGTGCTACTCCCTGCTCTGGCTCCCCCAGCTTAAATGAACAAGTCACAAGTCTGACTTACTTTGAAGTTTGCACAGCCCTTGAATTTTTACCTAAAATTAGGTGGCTACTGCTTCTCATTGTGCCTATATTAAGTCTTAGAACACCAAGAAATTAAGAACATCATGCCAGGATGCTCACATTAATAAGGCAGAGAGGCTGGGCACAATCTGTGACTGGCAAAACCATATTGTTGCTACCTGGGGCTGCCCACACTGGATTTCAGAATGCTGTATAACAAAAACTCATCTGCTTGGCTGAACACAAATCCAAAAGCCAAGTTGCTTTCAGCCCCTGTAACCTGTGCTGGAAAACATAACCCAGGATGTTCCTCACCACCTAAAATCTTTTTGAGATTGACTGCCTTGGCACTGTGTGGCACTCTCACAGCTGTATGCACAACCCTTTTCCACTCCATGTTCCATTTGAGCCTGATTTGTGTTTTGTGACCCGCTCACTTGTCAGCTCACCAGTATCTGTGTTCAACTTTCAATTTTTAAAAGCAAATAGTAATTGCAAGCAACCAAATAGATACTTAAGTCAGAGTTCCAAGCATAATGGGGTTTCATTCTTTCAGCATGGCATGCACTGGGGAGTGAATGAAAAGAAAATGGCATTTCAAGACAGTATGTATTGAGCCCACCTAAGAACTGTCCAGCAGCTCTGGGAGATGAATACACACATCATCAAAAAAAGTTTGTTCCCTAGCAGAGTCAGACCTACTCCTTTTACTTTTTGAGAAGCAACACAGTACCCACTGTAACAGCTTCTGCAACATTCCCTGTGATTTGCATCCTTGGAGAGAGATCCCTCCCTCACTGACGGGAGGAACCAGAACTACCAGCACTGCCCACCACACAAGGATGCTGCCAGGAGCTGCTTCTGAACAGGGCTCCACCATGAGCTTTTCAGGCTGCCCTATCCCCCACAGCAGCACAAGCTGCCTGCTGTTCTCATGGCAAATGGGGAACTATTTGTCTCACTTCACAAAGGCTAAGAAATAACTCAGACACAGCATAAAATAGCAGCCTTATTAGAAGGCTATGAATCACAAGCTGTGCCTATATTTAAGAGGGCTGTACTAAAAATTTTGTATTCAGTTTGGCCACTTAACTGAAAAACAAAGTGGATTTGGTTCAAATAAGAAGTGAGGGTTTTTTATTTTTCCTTGTAGACAATGTTTTCTTCTGTTTGCTGCCAGGGCACTGCTGCCAGGGTAGAAGCCAACCACACATCCAGGGGAAGAATTATGAAAAAGGGTAACATTTCCCTTATGTCCAACAGAGGAAGAGCATTTCCAGGGATCAAGAAAACAGATTTGGATCCTGTTTTTAAGTTCAGCTCTATGCTTCCCCCTTTCCAAACTCTGCCATAATTGAAGCAAGTCACTCCTCTGCTCCATTTCCCTTGAATTCTGCCTTGCAAAACACAATGAGAGCACTTTAAGAGTGAAGCAAACCTTCACAAAGTAGTGTGCAGCAGCTGCTTTGGTCTCTCTTTCCCAGGGGATGACTGTAAGACACTGAACCTGTATTTTTCACATTTCAGGCAAACATCTAGTTTAAACCACTTGGTGAATTCACATGAATTCTCACCTTAGGCAACTGAAGTCATACTTCACATATATTGGCACAGAAAGGAAAGATTGCTCTAAACATAATTTCTAAGCATTAAAACAAAGCCACACTATGAAAAACATTCTCTGCAGGGTCCCGTTTTCACAGCACCTCAACCAGTGTAAGGAAAAAGCTGAACACAGCAGACTGTGTCTTACAGGCCTCCATAGCTCTGCTCCAGCTTCAGATCTCAAGTCTGAAGCCAAACTTCCCTCAGCTGCACACAGCTCTTTGAGAGTCACAGCATAACAAAATCAGCTGTGGTTGATTAATTTGGGTCCCTGCAGGGAGCAAGAGGAGCCTTGTCATATACAATACTTGAGACTCCTGAAGAGAAGTCACAAAAATGAGCCAGTGGTGCTGACTGGCACAGCTACATGGGGAAGCAGGCATTGGCACTGCTATAAAGAAAAAGCTAATTAAAATGGAAACCAAGACTTAAGCAGAATTTCTCATGTCCATGTTTTCAACAGCAGCCTCAACACACTGGAGTGTGATGGAAAGAAAATGGTCCTTCTCCATTATATCCATGGCATACTTATTCCACTTCTGAGAGCTCAGCTGGAGCCAGTTCATCCCCACTGCTTCGGCCTCCACCTCCATTTAGAGCCTTCCAGTGCCCAAGCAATTAAGTGTCCCTTGGGAAAGCAGTGCATCCTCCAGAACTGCAGAATCCATTCACCTCCACACTCAGCCCTAAACACTGCCTAA
The DNA here is from genome assembly GCA_024734035.1 of Alethe castanea. Classification (NCBI taxonomy): domain Eukaryota; kingdom Metazoa; phylum Chordata; class Aves; order Passeriformes; family Muscicapidae; genus Alethe; species Alethe castanea. The sequence continues at coordinate 26,751,980 of JANRGV010000120.1, read as the reverse complement.
CAAATCCTTTAATTCTTTGCAATCTCAACTCTCCCCTTAAACACCTACTACCCCTAATTCATACCCATCTCAAACTCAGTGCTAAAGACTCAGAGGCCCAGGACAAACAAATGCTAAATTTCAGGAGGTTGAGTCAGCACACTTGACCCCTGGGCATTAGGAGTTGTACAGGGACCTGTCAACAGCTGTTGTGCTGTGTTAGCACTTGGAGATGACCTGTAAATGTAAACTGAAAGGTACTGACTTGAATAATGTGTGTTTAATACCCAGATAACCTATATTAATGGGGCATCTGGCACATGGCTGCTTTATTACTCAGATTACAGACTTCTTTCAGACAGGATAGCCAAGTGATACATTTGAGAATTGTCTGAATCACCATACTAACAATGGTCTCACAAACCACAGTGATGGCTTAAAGAAACAATAGACAATATTTCTACCTAGATTTTCTAGTTAGCACATCAAAAATAAGAATCAACCAATTCTACAGGGAGAAGCAAGGAAAAACAGCACAAGCCTCTATGAAAATTTAAAATTAAAAAAAAAGAGAATAGTTGAATACTTCCGAGATGAGACAAGAAACACACTGTGAATATTCTGGAAGTACCATCAGGACTTGTAGTAGAGTACACTAACAGCCACTTGAGGAACAGACTCCAATTTCAGCAAGCAGCTCTTCTGAGCTAAACAGCCTTCACACAGGCCTAGTTACAACTCTAAGAGAAAGGCATCTGAAAAGCAATTCTCCTCTCCATATTACAGACACTAGAAAGCAGATATTTAACTGGAGAGTTCAATCTGACTCTAATATTAAAGGGGGACTTTCTGGGAGCAGGGACTTCAGTGACTTGTGTCATGTCATTGCCCGGGGTGACAAATCCCCAGAAACCCCCCTCAGACGACCACATTATCTGCTGTATAAACAAAAGGGACAAGTTCCTGCTCCAAAAAGCTTACAACCCAAGCTGAACCAAACTAACTAACCAGATCCTCTCTCAAACAAGAGCAAAGGGATTTCCTCATCAGCTTCCATTTCTCAGTTCACTTTACTACCAAATAACATTGTCTTGAGGACAAAAAGGATTTCAAATGCTGATTTTTAATGTCCTAGCTCAGACCAGTGCAAACATGGTTGTGGGACAGAAAGCATAGAAGGATTGAGGCATTTCAGGCTGTACCAGGTAGCTGTTATATAACAATCAGCAACAGGATTAAAGCTTCCAAAGCACTCTAACTTTTCATGGTGTTCACTAAGCAGCAATAAGGCTGTGTTGAGGCTGCAGGACAACTGAGGAGACAAACAACCCTAAGAGACTTCAAAGGCAGAGGAGAAAGCTGAGATTCACCACTGCATTGCCCTTGCTCCAGCCAGTATCTGGATACACCTTTCTGCACTGGATTTAGCACATCCCAAAGTCAACAGACTTCAGTAATGTCCTGCATCAGTGATTCACACCTCTATTCCCACCCAGCAATCCTTAGAGCCAAAAGCTGCTAAACCTTTCGTGCATCTACCAGAGCAGCCTCCAGGTAGTATCAGCCAAAGAACACACAAAAAGCAATAAAAGTCCCTCCTGAGAACTCCAGCATACAACAGTGATCAAACAGAACAATCCTCTGCTTTTCCCAACTCCTCATTGTTTCCATGGCTTTTCCCTAGTGACAACAAAAAGTTTCACTTGTAACTGATATACTTACATGATCTTAAACACAAGACTGCCAAGATGAAAGTCTAGAAATCAGTACTGCCTAGATTGAAAACTAACGAAACTGGGAGATTTCTGATCTGTCTGGACAAAGTTAAAAGAGCCAGCAGGTATATCAAGCTTCATTAAAAATAAGTAAATATACATATATATAGTTTGTACCTCCATCAGCTAGGCTCTGAAGTTGCTGGCTATTTTTCCTAGGTGCTCCCCCCAGAATTACAAACATCATTCATGTGTCAGCTCACACGGTTTTCAGGTAGCTACTGAAGTAATTTGTAAAGACTGGAAGATTTATTCTACAGTTTAAGAGACCCCAGAGGTAAATCTACTGGAAACCTTCTAAACTGCCTTTAAACCTGTGTGTGACAATTCATGATGTGAATGCTGAGAGGCTGGGAGTGGTGAGGAAGTGGCAGACACAAAAGTGACACAGCAGCTTTTAGGCACATCATACCATGATGCAAACAGCTTCACTGAAATGCTAAAATGTCTGTGTTAGACCAAAAGAAGACATACCCAGGAGTGCAGTGAGTTTGGGAAGCAAACCAACATGGACCATTTTACTTCTCAGGCCTGTGTCAAAGGAGAGATTCAGTAAGAGTCGAAGAGTGATATTCAGCAGGTCTTCATGTTCACATGGTACCATTTTCACAAGTTTTTCAACAATATCCATTTCAACCTGTATTTCAAGAAAAAAACAAACAAACAAACACCCAAATATAATCCATCCAAACTTACTTTGGCTTCAATATGCCATTTGTAGCCATAACAGTGACTGTTAATGCATTTTCATCTGAAGTAGTTTTGCTCATGCCTTTGTGGTTGAAGTCGTCTAGATTGGGTTACTGGGAAACATTAATTAAAACAGGTTTTGAACCAACCAGTTCAGATGTCTTGGAAACATTCCTCACAGTTGGAATACTGCAGGAATGTGGTGAAGACATCACCTGCAAAACTAGATTGGGGTGAGCAAACTCATTTAAACTTTAACATATGCAATCCTGCAGCAACTGCCAGTAGAGTCAAAGATCAACCCAACCAAGAAAGACAGAAAATTTGCATTCAAAAAGAATTTGAGCCCTTTCATCGTGAATTTCAAATTAACCCCTAGCCAGAAGCGTGCATGTGCTCCCTGAAGAGGCATGCCATCCTGCATGTTAATTTAATAAAAGCATGAAAGTCATCTTGAAACAAGTATCACTTTCAAATTAAAAAGTGGAATCCAGGAACTGAGAAGTGGTATTAGTTCCTGAGATCATGTTCACTTTACCAGCCAGAAAACACATCTGAACTGGCAAGACTTCAGAAAGTTTTTATCATGTTTTAAGCAACATTTCTGTGCTTTTATTTGACATAATCTTTTAAATGCAATCATTTTTTGTTTCCCAGATCCTTCTTTGGCCAGAAGGAGGCACATAAAATTACTTGGCATTCTTCAGACTTCTCCATGTAAGTTACTAGTCTGGTTATAAATAGACACTGAATGAATACTAAGAAAAGAAACTACAGCTCTCCCCACACAGCACAGTGCAATAATCAAACAACTGCCTGGACAGCTTTGATCAGAAACAATCAGATAGCACCAACTCCTACCTCACTGCTCTGAATTTAATATGGCCCTGGAATAGCCAAGGAAAGAATGTGCTATGAATAAACATGGATTATCAGTTTTACTTAGAATCAGGTGCTGCACAACTAATCTTGGTTCTTTCTGCCTTTGACAGTTTTGTATTGCTGCCCAACACAAATATCAGAACACCTTTTCCTTCACTGGTAGCTGTCCTTAATAATACCATGGAGAAAAAAAGCATCATCTTTATTATCAGTAAGGAATGCTCAGACAGCTGACCTGAAGCACGCCAACATTTTCAAAACTGTCAGAACACTCTGGAATAAAATCAATTCAACAACTTTGTTTCATTTGTTTTTCCATTAAATCAGATGGAATGGGGAAAGTGTGCCTGCCAGCAAATCAGTGGCCTGGAGACCTAATTCTTATTTTCCTAACCAAGTCCCATGTATAAATAAGGGAGATACTTCTTGCCTGCAGTGTTCAGTGCACATGCATGCGAAGGTCCAGTTAATTTCCTACTGCTTTTACACAGATATTCTCATCTCACAATCTCTGTGTACCATTGATCTCAGATTACCTCTTGGACAAGCAAAGTGTATCATTTTCATCTAATAAATTGTAATAGAGGCACAAAGGTGAAGTCAAGCATCTATTAAAGTATCAGCAAAGGAGATACTTGGCTAGAGTCTGAAGTCACAAAAAAAATTATGCTACAATTTTGGAAGTGTAAGACTTCACCAAAAAAAACCAACAAAAAAACAAAAAAAAACCCAACCAAAAAAACCCCAAAACCAAAAAAAAAACCCAACAAACCTTATGAAGAGTAACTGCCTCCAGTTCTTAGGAGCTACTGGCAGCAGGAAGGAACAGATGAGAAGTGCCTTTCAAAACCAAACTGACATATGAAATAAGTAAACTGGCCTAGCAAATGCCAGAAGGATAAATATCTTTCTTCCCAAGTCAATACATGGCAGAAACAATAATATGTTGTCACAAGAGTATAGTCTGGGGGGCAGAGTCATGGGGATCACCAGAACTGGGGGTATGACAAGACTCTGAGGTGCTGAATTCAAAATTTGGAATTTTGTGGATCTTATTTTGCATCATAGTCTCTGTTTGGGATGACATTTCCTCAAAACTGTTTGCAGTAGGTTACGATTGGATGCTGTGTTTTTCTTTCACTCATTTTACTTTTAACAAAATAGGATAATCGGTGCTAGAGACACTCAGTGTGAAACCAGAGATGTCTCCCTCTTCCTTCCAACCACCCAGAGTTTGCAGAACTCCAACCTTTCCAGCATTGCAGTAGAGTGCTACAAGCCTCACCATATCATTTTTGTTCTCCATGAAAATGCTGAGTTTCTTCAGGAAGGTCACAACGAGGATAAGCAGCTCGAAGTTATCCCGGTCCAGCGCTTTCACCAACATGTGCACAATGTTCTTGTTCCTCATCTTCAGCTCAATGCGAGTATCCTCAGCGAGGTTCAGGAGCAGGTAAATGGCAACTAACAAAGGGCAGTACAAATCACACCAACAGATCACAACCAACACATCTAAACAAGTCTCTATTCACACTTTAAGTGCTGAAGGCAAGATTTTCAGAAGCATTATGCTCCCTTTTCAATGCATTTTGAAGGCATATGCCTCTGAATGTGTCTCTTTAAAAAGCATTAAGAAGTTTAATTCTAATTGCAGCTCTGAAAAAAAAATGGAATTGTGATCACTGGAAGTTTTTTATGTTGTGTGGTTTGTATTTTTTAAAATTTCAATTCCAACAGGAACCATTAAAAAGCCCCTCTCAGGAAAGGTTTGCCACTCAGATAATTTCAATCTAACACAAAGTGTATTATAGTACAAAAACTGATATAGAATGAAATCTATTCAAAGAGTCAGATACAAGCTAAGTTAAGCAAATTTTAAAAAAACTCAAATACCCAACTCCTCCCAAACAACATCATGAGCAAAGAAGAGTGGATCATTTTTGCTCTTCTTCTGACAAATGGCTTTTACAATTATTAATAGTGTCAATCTGATTAAGTACTTGTCTTGTCCTTATTCTTTGGCAACACTCTTCCCTATTCATCCACACATTCAGGTTGTAACAAGAATCAAACAGGATCACAAAACCATGTTTACTAACAACAAAATAATTTGCTATTTGGATTTGGTACCTCTAAGCAGCTGCTCCTGCTTAACAACCAGCCCTTTGTATTTCTTGTAAGTTTTCTCATAGTCCTTTTTCAAGGTTTGATTTTCAGGATCTTCATCAAGTGAATTACAGAAGTTAAGGAGTTCAGAGAAAAGTGATACAGGCTAGATGACAACTGTCCTCAAAAATGTTCCTAAATCAGCAGTAAAATCAAGGGATCTATGGAATACCCAGTGTCAAGACTCCCCCTCTGCACCAGCTTGCTATACCTGCAATCCAGGCCATGATTCTTCTCTCCTAGGCCAGGCTCTTTTACTCTCTAGTAAGCAGCACAGATGTTCTAAGACATACTGCTGATGAAATACAACATTTTTAGTCCTTGTGTTGCTTTAGTAGCTTCAGCTTAACCTCTTTCACATCCCAAAATCTTCACTCTTGGTCTTTTTCATATCTGCAATTATATTTTGCACTTTCTAGTAAATTCTACTGCTTTTACAGAAGGTGCTGTATACTCATTTTGTGTAACCCAACAACACTCATCAAGACAAGTAAGAAGCCATCAGGCTATGCAACAACATCAAAAGGATATCAGCTTTCTTCTTTTTAGCAAGTTCTTCCTGCCAAAGCTCATGTCTCTTCAGTTCATGGTCTATGATATTCATACACAGTGCTCCAATTTTGTAATGTGTGATTATCCCATGAAATTGAGAGAAACTACATTGAAGAAATAACACTTGTGAGGAATAAATGTCAACAGGTTCATATCTATTTTGACATCTATGGTAGCAATAGTGCACCATATGAAATATTAAAAATGGTATTTACAGTGTATCCCATTACAGCACCTCCCTATTGGAAAATTATTTCAAAACAAGAACAATTCCTGAAAACATGAATATTTTCTCAACTTGTATAAAGATAAAGAACAGTTTATTGTTCCAGATCAAAATAAAAACACACTCCAATTTTCATGCATAAAGGAAAAGGTTTTCCCCTCACCCCTGCCTTCCATACAGCAAGTACTTCAGAGCACTCTCTCCCCACCACAAATATAACAGAGACCTAAAATCAAGGCAAATGCCATTTCTGCTTGAATTGTTTCTAGGCAGGGTATGCTGAAACACTGGCATAGCTAAATAAGAGCAAGTGCTCACTTTAGAATTAACATTGTTTCTTCCCTGTAGGAGTGCAGGTGGAAATTAGAGGTGGCAGCTCAGCCACCTTTCATTTGTGACACAAAGCCATGGGGCAGAATCTTTACTGGCTTCTTCCCAGGTCTCTTACAAACTGCCTCACCGTAAGTTCTTCTTGTTATAAGTGATAAAATTGAGGCACAAGCATGTTTGTTTTTCATGTTTCAGTGAAGTTCTGTAGTGCAGAGCAGAAAGCAAATGAAAAGCCGCTAAGCAGAGCTACATTTTTAATGTTTCTAAATCCAGGGAGTCGGCACTCACCTCGAAAAGCAGAAGAAAATGTAAATAATATTGGTAGCCAGTTCAATGCTTTGCTTCCAGTCTTCCCTAAGCACTCTAGCCAATGCACCCAGGGCAGTTTCTGAAGTGAAGCAAGATTTAGAGAAGCATCAGCATTTGTGCTCCTGCTTTTTAGCTTGTGAGCCTCAGAATCTGAATACATCTTATTCTACAACAATCAGTTTTCTACTGGAACATTTTCACAGGTACTTCACTTTAACAGGCAGCTCTGCTCACCAGCTCTGCTCACCAGCTCTGTTTGGAGACAGTACCAGAGAGGACTCTGGGTGGTCACCCTGTCACAAACCCTAAGAGGCAGCAACATGGAAGCAAAGTGCAACCCAACACCAAAGTCATCTTAAAACTACCACTAAACTTCAGATCTTGTGGCCTTTGCCATCTCTGTGTTCCATACTACATTGTGACCCCTGCCTAAAACACCATTTTCACTTTCAAATGCCCTTTAAATTCTTGACAGATCATATTTCTCATCCATCTTTATGCTTCCCCTTGAATCTACTTCATACTATTTAATAATTTGGTTTCTCCTTGTCTTATTTAATCTCACTTTTCCACTCACCTAGCTAGTCTCTCTTCATGTACACCATGTTACTTGATCAGAAAAGCAGCAACTGGGAACACCAAGCACTAAAGTATTTTCAACAACTCATAGGGACAAGCCATTATTTCACGGCTCATTGCTCCTATCCCATTCCACCTTCTGTGGTGTCATTGCAAGATGGGCATGTATTGAAGGAATGTGAGGGTATAAGGGCTCAGCAAGAGAGACAAAAGGGGAAGGAAAGAAAATCACAAAATTAACTTATGTCAGCTTGCCAATCCCCTTTTCAAGGTAAGTTTCCTCATCTACAGGATACAATACATTTCCATCTCCAGCAGTAATGCCAGCTGAAGTTAATTTAGCATCAAAACAGCTAGGATCAGAAAAAATAGCTGAAGCCTGTGGAGGCCAGGAAGATTTCAGTATTAGGCTCACCTAAGACCAGTCTGAGCAGCATCCATTTGTAGAGACCCAACCCGGCTTTGATGGCCACCTTATTATATACAGATAAATAGAGCCTAGCAAACTAAAGAAAATCCCAAATTAAAGGTGAACTACTTTCCCCTGGATACAAATTACCAGCACATGAAGAGAAAATACCATTTGGTTTCAAAATTACCATTCATAAGCAGCTCTTCCAAATTATCAGGATTCCTGGCCAGCTGCAGGATGAGGGCAGAGCCACGCACCTTGTCAGGAATGTCCTCATACAGTAACTCAATGTACTCATCCATGTCATTGATATTGGCAACTTCATCAATCTGAAAGCAGGCAGAAACAAAGGTTTCACAGAAAGAGATGCCAATTCAACACCAGCAAAGGGCACTCAGCTTCTGAGTACAGATCTTAGGCAAAAATAAAATACAAGTTCAAAAACCCCAACACGTGCAGAATCACTGCCAATGAACACCAGGAAATCTGAGGAGATATAATTCCTAAAAATCAAAGGATGCTCAGACACAACTCTGTGTCCTGTCCAATGTTCCAGACCTCACTGGCTGTCCTGCTGTGTGCTATACTTGGAGGGGCAAGCATGCAAGTCAAATATTTTACCCTTTATGGAGATAATTTTCTTCCATTGTGCAGTATTTCCAAATCACGTTCTTTGTTTAAAAAAACCACAAGAATTCAGCATTTCCTCTCCCCTCCTCCCTTTTGTAACTGCTTACTGAAGTAGTAAACATGGTTTGCACCTCTCTTTTAACACCAATATTTACCTCTGTTCCTTCAAATGGGGGTGGATCTTTTGGCTTGCTGGTTTTCTCTTTCTTTTCTATAAAGAAAAAGACATGAGTGCAGTTAAGTAACACACAAACACAGACCAAACACAAATCCAGTGATCTCATAGTGAGCATTCTAGTTATACCAAGGTCAAAGTCCTTTTGTATCCAGCTGACCTGCCAGACTAATACAGGTTTCTGAAGCTGAACAGTCCCTAGGGGGTAAAGCAAATCCTCAGCTGCCTTTTGACTATTCAGTCTAAATGTTCAGCGATAGCCAAATCAGCTGGGGAGACAGAGGGTGACAAACCTTAGAGCAAGCCCAAAGTGACAACACTCACTCCCACAGGGAGAGACCTCAGCAGCTTTGATCCTGCTTGTGCCCTCTGACACACCAAGACACAGAACTGCAGAGTGAAAGAGGGCAAAACATGCAAAGCTCTTACAATTAAACCCCATGTATAACACAAGTCTTCATTTCAAATTTGTCTCACTAGGAAACCAGCTTGAGAACAAAGCTTACCACTCCATGGTTGCAAGAAACCTTGATAACTGCAAAGCAGTGTAGAACCTCATGTTAAATATTCAGCTGTTCCCTGAGCAGAAAGTTTAAAGTGAACTTAAGACAAAAAGGAGCACCTGGAGGCCAGGAACTTAATATGACAAGATGGGAGAAACACCCCAGGCTGTCTGCTACTCTGAACTAAAGCTTGTCAGCCTCTGAGACTGTCCAGCTTTACACACAGCCCAAATTTCTAGGCACACTGTCTACAGTGTCTACAAAGTCTAGAGACTTTTGATGTTACTGTAAGTGCAGATTCAGTACCATAAGGCTGCACCCAATAGCTGAATCTCTACCTCCCAAGTCCTGCTAAAGCACAAGGCAGCCAGTAAGAAGCATCAATACTAAGTGTAACCAAAATAATAAAACAAATTTGGTTGTTAAAAAGGTAATTTCCTCCAGTCTCACTTCAAGACCATAATTGTTTCCAAGAGTGATAAACCATACATGTCCCCTACTGTCACCATCCCCAGAGAACTGGTACATCAGGCACACTGGGCTCTCAGCTAGAAACATCTCAGTATTTGCTCAAGGCTGAGGCACCCCAGTCCCAAGCTACTCTGCTCCTGTATTTTTTACCTTTTCCTGCTGAGGAATCTCTGCGGTTCTGCAGGTAGTACAGCAGCTGCTCTACTTCTGCAAGCTTGGAGGGGTGAATGAGCTTGCATTCTTCAACAACCTTCCGAGCCAGGGAGCCAATGTCTGTATTTGCATTAAGACTTTTCAGCCGAATTCTGCAACACAGACAAGTCTCTTTTCAGTTTTTAAATTTTTTTCTCTTCAGTCCTTTGATTATGTTTACACAGTCGTGAATTTCTTGAAGCAGAAATGACCCTGATGCACCCAGTGCCTGTGCCTTTCATGTCAAAGTGGTGTCTCTGAACTCCAAATGGCAAGCAACTGTCAAACAGATTTGGTGGAGCATATAACTATTCATGATCTGACAAGCAGCAACATTAAAGGCAGCTGTAGGAACAGATCCCTTACAACCATCTTAGATACAAAAGACAGTAATTGATTTGCAACATACCCCATAAAAAGTGCACAGGAGCACAAAGGAGCACTGCACACAAAAAAGTCCCAAATGAGAGAGAGTTGTGGGTGTTGTCTGCACAGAAAGGTTCTTTTGCAGTGCCAGGAGTCTCCCACAGCTCTGGCAGATCTGCAGCCAGGTCCACAAGCAGTGAGCAATAAGAAAACTCTGTTGGCATTAACAACAGGCTGGAAGAAAAAGGAATTCCACCACCTTGCAGATGCAAGTTATGCTGATTCATCTGATGACAGAAGAATGCTTCTGATAGCTTCAAAAAATTGAGACAATTTAAGGATTCTCTTTTCTTTTTCCCCCCAATTATTCTTCTAACATGCACTCACACAGGCAGCCACTTCAGCTCAAATTTTCAAACAGAAATCAGCACAGAGATAAAACTCCCCTAGAAGAGGTCCAACCTTGCAGCCTGAAAACTGAAGTTATGATAGCTCTCTGGGCTGTTCCAGCAGGAAATATTTTAATGGTCTTGAAAGAAAATAATCAAGCAAAAGTAAAATGCAGATAAAGCACTGAATTTTCTGGTTGGGCAGAGGCAGATCAAAACAACAGTAGAGCCAACAGCAGGAGCATGAGGCTGTCAGGAGGTTCAAGGGTACTTTTTGCTCCAACATGAACTACCATTTGCACAGGAAACAATCACTTCACTTTTCTCTTTCTCAACTACCCATCATGTAAAACAGGAGGCATCACTTTTTTTTACCAAACAGCTTAAAGGACATGGCTGAAAAGCAATTTACAAATGTGTGTTTCAGATGTTCACCTTCCTAAGCACATGTTATTTCCTGGCTTTGAAACCCTCTGCTAGTCCAGCACTAAGTTGCATAAAGATTATAAATTACAATTTCTCAGAGGTAGGTGGTACTCTCAGATATTGAATCTATGACTACAAAGATTGAAATAAAGTATCAGAGTTTGCTGTGACCTTACATTTTCTGACATTCCTTGCGTTCCCCCAGCATGGGGTCTCCCAGCTCTCCCAGAATCGTTGCTTCCACTTCATAATGGACAATGAGGGCTTTCTCAGATGGATGCACATCTATGTTACCTCCTTTTACCTTCCTGTCATAAAGGGAAAAAATGGATTCAATTAAAAGCTCAGAAAACACACCAGAGCAGAAATCAGCTACCTGCCTCCTGTTTTATGCAAACCCTAAACCCAAGCAGTGCTCTCCTTCCATTCCATATTCCATCCCACACAGCTGCACCAAAGCCTGGGGCTAGTGGCATATTCTTGGCTACTACCTGTAGTACAGAAATATTCAAGCTGCTGGACAAGACTTACTCACAGAAATCAGGAAAGAAATCAAAGTTATCCTGTTCCACATCACCACAATGAGTAAAAAGATTCATTTCACCAAGCAGGTGAATTTCCCAGTTCATTCTCCATTACCTTGTCAGTATTGGCAAATCTTTGTCTAATAGCTTTCACTTAGTACAGGAATTTTTTGTCATTCTCTTGGCTAACTCTTAGTAGTTACAATTCTATGAGACTGAATTACAAATAATTTGTATCTCAATTTAACTATTCTCCCTTGAAACACAAACTTCTCTGCTACTGTTCTTCACCTCACTGTTCATGCTGCCAGCCTTGGGGGATTACAAAAATCAACAGCTGCCATCAAAAGATATAAATCATATCTACCTGCTTTTCTACAGCTACATATCTTGGGAGAAGAATTCTCCAGAGAAGAAAGGAAACACTGAAAGTTTATGGAAAATCTATTTCAAAAGAATCCACTCTCACTCCCCACCTCCAAATTGTATTTCTCCCACATTAGGATCTATCAGGAGATGCCAACTGCAAACACTCAGGTTTCTGACAGTCAAAGCTCTGGTCAGTGACAGCTTAGTAATATTTACAGATATAAAGAAAAGGATGGCTAGAGAACAGGAGTTTGGTAAAATTTTACAAGAATAAAGCTGAACGAACAGCTCATCATTACTAAAAGGATTTGATCTTCCCACGTTTTCCCTGCTCCTGGCAGTCACCTTGGAGTTCAACATGAGGGCTCATCAATCCCTGTCACAGTCAATTCCAGCTACCCAACAGAAAACTCTCCATGTTTTGGAGAGAGGAAGTTTTTCACTGTGTAACAGAATTAAAGTGTTCTATAGAGAAGGAACAACACTTCCTATTTATTATCAAGGAAAACAAGGAATAAAACCTCCTCGTTTTGGCAACAGTAAACCACTGATGAGCTTAGCCACCAGGAGAGCCTTGGCTTAATAAACAGTTTTAGGACTTCTGTTGCAGGTTGGAGTTCCCATATTTAATTTTTACTTTCAGAGGGACAGATGGGTAAACTGAAGAACTTGCAGCTGCAGAGACTGTCTGCCCTCTCACACTGACACATGCTCTCTCTGCCTGAGCTATTTCTGAGCTAATGAAGTCACAAATCAATACACAGCCAAGCTCTCTCTCTGAAAATCCTACCTTGTGAAATGCTTGAGGACCTACACTAAAATGTACTCTCCAGCCACTGAAGTTGTTTTTCATTTGGGAAACATTGCATTCAGATTGTCAGCATCACGAGGTTAATGTTTATCTAGAGAAAAAAATCCCCTCCTCTCCCTCAATCTACAAACATCTTCTTTAACGATTTTCTACACATCTCAACTCTGTAAATCACTTCATAAAGCACTTAAAACTGCAAATATTATAATGAGTAGAAGCAGCAATGCATTGGGGAGCTCTCATGCACATCATCAGCCTGTCCTTTCACTTCACTGCTTGCTTTGTCAACAAGAACCCAGCTCAGTTCATGGTTTAAAAGAGGAAGGCCTTTTCTACAGACAAAAGCTGGGCAAGCTGAGCTGAAATAACCAAAGCTGGAGTGTTAATATCCTTTATTAACTAATTCCTTTAAGGGGAAAAAGCAAAAGCAAACTATCCTAATGAAAAGTGGGACAAACGGGGCACGTGGGTAAGGCTGAAAATCCAAGAACAAATCTCAGCAAGTCAGACTTGGGAGGGGGAGTGCCCATGGAGGATGACAAAGGGAAGCAGGGAGCAGAGGAGTACCAGATTTGCACACCAGCCTGGTCACATTAAACAGCACAGCAGGTAGATTTGGACTTGTGCTCCTCAAAAAGAGACGCAACTACACCTGTTGCAAGGATGACTACAAAACAAAGATTTCTACAAAATCACATAAGACAAACTGAACAGATAAGGCTAAAAAAAAGACACTACTCTAAAGTTACAGCTGTTGATTTAATTAAGACTGGCCATTTGATTTTCACCCATCATGGCCCTGCTATGACAGAACTGATGTTCAAAGACTACCAAGAGGGTTTTTCTCCCTCCACTGTTTCCAACTACGGGTCTTAATATGTGGCACGGAAGGGGAGAAAAAGCAAAACCTAGACAGCCTAAACAGGAAGTTCTGCAAATAATAGTAAGTGGAAAGGAAGTAAAAAACAAGAGCAGGAACTCCTTAGGATTCAAGACATGATGGATAAAATCACCAGCATGACAGGATAAGGTGACACTGTGTACACATCACATCTGAACAGAGGCCTAGATGACCTGGCATCTTTTGGGACTGATTTACTTTTGCTCTGAAACAACTGACAGCGATCCAAGAGCTGCCCACTCAGGCCCTGTTCTTTAGGCTGACTGGTCTCACTGCCAAACAGACAGACAAAAGGCACTATACATTCATCACACCTGCAACATCAAACTCGGATCACACACTTTACACACCACAGTCACCTCTTCCATTCACCTCACTTGTCCTGCCCAATCTACCGTGCCACACTCTTAACCTCTCCTCTGAATTAGTCTCCCAGCTGCTCCCTGAAGCTGGCCTTACTGTCTCTTATCCCATCCCTGATCCCCAAAGGAGCCACCTGCCCCACCCCAGCACCTAATACCCAATGATCCTCTCCACCCATCTCTTAATAGCACCTATTCTCCTCTCAACCTGCTGTCACTTCAGTGCCTCCTCCCAAACATAAAATGGCCATGCCCAGGCCAGAGCACCCCTCCAAACCCCACCTTCTCCCCACTCCATCTCTCTGCCTGCCTTGCCTTTGGAACCTTCACTCATCCCTAACTCTCTCAGTCCTCATCAGATCTTCTGCCCAATAGACTTGGGGCAGGCTGAGGGGCAGGCTCACGCCTAAACAAATCTATCTGTCATTCCCAAACCCCTCACCAAACCTCCAGTCACCTTCCAGCCACTCCTCACTCGCAATGCCTCCACCCACCTTTAAATACACACACAACATCATACAATCACCAGGCTAGAGGAGACCTCCAAGATCATCGAGTTGAACCCAGCCCAACACCTCAACTAAACCATGGCACCGAGTGCCACATCCAGGGACAGTGGGCAAACCATTCCAATGCTCTATCATTCTTTCTGTAAAAAACTTTTCCCTAATATCCAACCTATATTTCCCTTGGTGCAGCTTAAGACTCAGTCCTCTGGTTCTGTCAGTGGTGCCTGGAGAAAGACATCGACCGCCACCTGACCACAACCACCTTTCAAGAAGTTGTAGAGTGATTAGGTCACCTCGAGGTCTCCTCTCCTCCAGGCTGAACACCACCTTCAACACCACTCCTCTCACAACGCTCTCCATTGTCACCTCTCCAATTATAATCTCCCATCCATACCCAACCCACCACACCCTCAGCTCCCCTATATTCCCCCAACCACAACCGCCCAGCCACCCACCCCTCTGCAAACACCCCGCAACACCTGTGTCTCCCACCCCATAACCTGAAACACTCCATCCGCCTCAACCGCCGCGACACCCCCAGCCCAGCCCAGCCCCAACCGCCGCGCCCCGTGCCCACCCGCCCCGGTTACCTCTTGAGGTACCGGGCGTCCTCGCTCTGCATGGCGGCGGTGAGGGGGGCTGTGAGGGGACGGGGGGGGGCGGCCCGGGCAGGGCGCGGCCCCGCGCGCGCGGTGCTCGTTACCAGGGAGAGCGCGAGCCCCGCCCCGCGCCGCCCCGCCGCCCGCCGCCCGGCAGCTCAGCCGCAGCTCGCTGGCCCCCGCCGCCGAGCGCAGCTCCCAGCGGCACCGCTGCTGCTCCGGCGTGGAGAACCGCCCCGCCCGCGCCTCCTCCTCCGCCGCCTCCCGGTCCGAGCCGCCGCCGGCGGCCCCCAGGGCGGCCAGGAGCAGCAGCGTCAGGGGCAGCAGCGCCAGGGGCAGCCTCATCCTCGGCGTGCCTCAGCGACGGGCCGTCCCTGCGCGGGGCGCGCCCTCCCGCCGCATCTCCCGCGCCCTGCGGACACACGGACCGTGGCGGGCGCTGCCCCGGCGGGAGCGCAGCCCCCGGGCTCGGCCAGCCCCAGCCGGGCGAGGAGCGGGCTTGGCCCTCCAGGCTCGTAACCCCCGGGGGCTTTTAGTTCGCGTGCGTCCATCCCTCAGCTCCGTCCCGGGACCACCCCGGCTAGGAAGCCGTAACTGGACAGCAACAGCCGGAGCCCGCACTCGCCGGCCGCAGCATCACAGCTGCGAGCGGCATCAGACCCGGCTAGGGGCAACCCCGTCCCTTCCCCCGCGCCCGGCTTTCCCCGCGCCCCTCGGTGCTTTCCGCCCTGTCCCGAGGCACTCACGGTGCGCGGTGCGGTGCGCGCCAGGCGTGCGCGGCGGCTCCGCGCTCCCCGGCTGCCCGCGGCACGGGGTTATCGATGCTCGGGACTGCCCCCGCGGGGGGCCCGGCACGGGGATATCGATGCTCGGGACTGCCCCCGCGGCGGGCCCGGCACGGGGCTATCGATGCTCGGGACTGCCCCCGCGGCTGCCCGCGGCACGGGGTTATCAATGCTCGGGACTGCCCCCCCGACGCCCCTCCCCGGCCGCCACCCGAGGGACAGCGCGGGGACGCGCCGGGAGCGCCGTGCCCCGACGGCACCGGCCCGCAGGAAATGGCCCGACACGGGCGATTCCTTTGTTCGAGGAAGCCGCACGCCGGTACCACAAAACCATCCCGGAGCCCCGGCCCCCTTCCCAGGTGGCGAGGGAGTCTGGGAGCCTCCGGGGGCGCAGGGACAATGGATGTGTGCCTGGTGCATGGGAATCCCTCTGTTTCTGTTCCTTTGCAATTGATGGACTTAAAAGGGATTCTTGTTTCTGAAGCAGAATATCTTGTGGATTATTTAGGATGATTTTTTTGTTTTAATGTGGTAAGAGTCTTCTCTTTCGGATGTGTTTTTAAAAATACCAGAAGTTTCAAAAGACTGTAGACATAACCTTTGTTACTGCACGTTTGGGGATGGCATATCAGGCACCAATTTCAGAAATCTCTTTTTAGAATTAGGATCTCAAAACCCTCATGTACTTCTGTTTCATGGGTGGTGATGTACTTTGCACATCTGTTCCAAACTCCTTATTGTTCTGACCCTGTCACTCAGCGGTAACAGGCCCCCAATTTCCAGCAGCTCCCTGCTGCCCTCGCAGTATCAGATGAACAGATCGAGAACAGCCCTGCCCAGAAGGGCTTGGGAGTGGACTTGCATGGCCAGCAGGGTGAGAGAGGGGATTCTGCCCCTCTGCTCTGCTCTGTGAGACCCCAGCTGGAACACTGCATCCAGCTCTGGGGTCCCAGCACAGGACAGAAATGGACCTCTTGGAGTGGGTCTAGAGGAGGGCCATTAAAACAGTCAGAGGGCTGGAAGACTTCTGTGACAAAAAGAAAGATGGGGACAAACTTTTAGCAGGGCCTGCTGTGATAGGACAAGGGATAGTTAGTTTAAACTAAAAGAGGGCAGATTTAGGTACATATAAAAAAGCAATTTTTTGCAGTGAGTGCAGGGAGGCACTGGAATAGGTTTCCCTGGGAGGCTGTGGATGCCCCATCCTGGAAGGAATTGAGGCCAGGCTTGATGGGGCTCTGAATGATCTGATCTGGTTGAAGATGTCCCAGCTCGTGGAAGGGGGTGAACTAGGAGACCTTTAAAAATCCCTCACAACCCAAACCATTCTGTGATACAGCTCAATGGATGAGAGTGGTTCCTACCGACTCATTGATCTTTCTGTGCTGTAAGTCCCAAAAATGAGAGACTTCTGTAGAGCCTGAGAGAATGACTGCTGGAGAAGAGATGGGATTCAGAGTCCTTTCTCAGATTTAGGGGAGGGGGAATATTTTCAGGTAGCTCTCCCACTTCCTATCTGTGTTGCATAGTTAGACCTCTCCCTAGATGGTTGTTTGGAGTGGGAGAGAAACAACAGAGGAGAGAGGACCATGGGAAGAAAATAAAATATCTTAGGCAACAAACCACAGGAGAGGGTTTAAAACCAAGAATCTCAAGGGGACATACCTAACTACCTGTGAAGGACAAGGCTGACCTGACTGTCAGCTGTGTGGCTCCTTTCTCAGCGTGCCACCATGCTTATTTCACTTTCATGGGTGCTGAGGACTCCCCATGGGCTGTAGGAGGAATCTTGGCATCTGACTGAGGGCTGTGGGTACCATGAGGCATCATAAAGGACTGCATTGTGACTTTTAAAGTCTTCTATGGCTCCGGTGAGCACATGGCACATCATGTGCCTTAGCTTGTTAGTTCACCGAATGTAGAAGTTGCTTTCAAATTAAGTTCTGACCACCTATAATTGTTATATATTGTTACACTGAGATCTCTGTCCATTTTTCACATTCTTGCTGCCATTTATCCAGTGTGAAATGGAGTTATCCAATATGTTTGAGATGATGTTTATAGTAGATTACCCTAAGGGTATCAGCTTTGGAGGAAAACATTACTGTGTGTTTTAATGACCACATTACTGTTATATTTTTTAACAATTTACTTTAAATCTCATACAAGCCATTAAACTTCAGGAACTAAGGACAGAAAATAAACCAGAATGAGATTTCTCTAGCCTACCCATAACAATAACTAATCTTCCTTAATATTCTTTGCCATTTTGTCCTGCTCCGGATACCGATATTTACACACACATTTCCCTCCCTGATTGTGACTTATCTTTTGCAGTAAAGCAGGTGTTAGTCTTTGATGCTCATTGCTTTTATATGAACTATCTTGCACAAGCTACAATTTTCTCTCTTGGATTTGTTGGGGATACAGTGGGGGGAAGGCCTTTCTTACATTACTAAAACCACTGCATCCTGTTGTTCTGTGTTCGCAGTTTAAATCTAGTTAGTCTGTGTTGTAGCTGGGTTTTGACTGCTCTTTCCCTACTGTTCCCCTATGTTAGAATAACCTTTATAGCCCTGTAAGTAGCTGGTTATGGAGTTATCTTTGAAAACATGATTAGTGTGCACTGTGGCAGAGATACTTCCCTTGCCTCTGCAGAAACAAACCCCTGGGGGGTTAATGGGCCTGTCCATCTCAGCAAATGAAATAAGGAGAGTGCTTTACCATGAGAGCTCTGCAATGAGACTAAGCTGGGGGGAGTTACAGATGTATCATGTTGGATATAATCTGGACTGCAGCCCAGATTCTAAACCAAACTCAAAGTTAATGTGAACACTCACAGGGCCAGCCTAAAGCATGAGACTCGGTTCAGTGGAGACAGTGCAAGGTTCTGGTCTGAAACACCTGCACAAAGCTCAGGTGATGGGTGCTGATGGAGTAATGTGTCTGCAGGAAAGCATGAAAGGCTACAGAAACCACAAGCTGAAAGTGAGACAACAGCTGTCGTACAATTGCAAAAAAGGAAAACACATCAACCATAAGATACAGGAAGTAAGGTATGGACTAAAGCCAGGTTTTGAATAGGGCATTGTATCTAGTTTAAGCATTACTCTTCAAAAAAAGATGAAGATCAATTGAACTGAGTCTGTAAAAGAGCAATGAGAGTATTACAGACAGAGAAAACTTGATTTATGATGAGGCGATTTAAACAAGGGGTTTGTGAACCTAACAAAGAACTGAGAAAGCAAATGTTAAGAATTTAATCACTGATTAAAGCTACCTCCTTATGCATCTTTTTATTTCAGAAGTACAGACCATAGCCTTAATGACACTTTTCATTGGTCAATGAATAAATGATGCTGTTAGGTTTTAACTCTGAACTGAAAAACCTGTTTATATTCTGTTTATAGGCCACTTTGCTGACTTTGAAGATATTGCACAGGAAACAGTTTTAAAGCTTTGACTTCAGAGTTTTGGTCATTAAAAATTCAGTTGTATCAACAATTTGTATTTTATAAAAACTCCAGTCACTATGAATAATAATACTTACCTCTCTTATTCTAACCTCTAGGATTGCAGCAACAACTGTAAATGATTACAGAAGAGTTTTTCTTTACAAGTGGAAAGTAGTCACAGTTCCCAGTCCTGTCATTATAAATTCCTTTTCACAGAAGTGAGTAAACATTGTTTATGATTCATAAACTGAAATTGTTTTAAATACAGAAGACCATAGCTGTGTTTAACCTTTTTGTTTGAGCTATCAATCTTCCAATTTCTTAGTACTGGCTTAAGAGAATAACATCATATTTAATGTGTCTGGAGGGAGATAGACTGACCTTCTCAATTACCTTCTAGATCCTGTTTAAAGCACTTCTCTACAGTCAGACCGATGCCTCTGCCCAGGTTTTTGACATGTTTGTATGATGTTTCTTTCTTTCCCTGACAATAAAGTGCCACTGAAATTCAACCCAATCCTTTGTTCAAGAGGTAGCTTTTTGCAAAATTATAGAAAAATTAAAGAAACTGCATAGTATTGATCAGGAGATTTATAAATCCATTTCTTATGATGAAGAATTGGTTTAAAATTATCCATATGCCCATCCTTCAGTCAAAAGATCGTGCTGCTGCTGAATGCTCTCTTGGAAGCAAGGACATTGCAGTTCTTCAGAATTATCCCAGAATACATTTTCTTCTCAATTCATTTGCTTTAACAGAAAATGTTCCCATATGTTTTCACCATCTTTTCTGTCTTGCATTCCGTGCTTTTCCACAAGCTGGTCTGAGTCATTTGCCTCGTGTTCTCCAAGGCTGTGCTTCCACCCAGGTCAGGAAATCTTAGAGAACTGAGCTTTTGGTAGTGGTTCCTTTGCTCCACAGGAACCACTTTGTTCTTTGCACCATCCTTTCTTTAGTTGACTTGTACATTCTCAACTCAGATTGTTGTGTTTCTGATTAGACATGCATAACTACATGCTATTTTTTAAAGCATGTTATTTTTCATATTTAAGAGGCCACTTCTTAAATGTTCTCTTTTGCAACGTTTTCCACTGTGAGGATGCTGCTTTAAAGGTTGCCATGCTTATGCTTTACCTTCATAAATAAACTTAGAAAGCTTTTTAATTTCTGCTTCTCAAATGTTTATCAAAGAGTCATTGTTGTCCCCATTAGCAGAGAGCTCACATGACCACTATTTCCTACCTTCATTCTTCACAGTGCAATGAATGGACTGACCTCAGTGTTGACAATGGCCCTTGTTGAGCTGGGTATGGGAGCTGCAAGAGCACCCCTACAACTCCAGGCTTTTCTATCAGCTGATCAAAACTCCAAGTCTTGTGAAAGGCTGAACTTCAGCTTTGTATTTTCCGTTCTTTAAGCGTGTTCAAAATAACAGTGAAGAAAATCACAGAAGGAATTTATTTCAGCTAGTACTACACAGAGGACTCCATTAGAATGTTAAAAACGTTCATAGAACTTATGGCTGGTCATCCTATTGTCAGTTTGAAGAAGAGGGAAATACATTAATCTTTGTTGTAGCAACATGCATACAGACAGACCTACATGTAATTGAAACCCCATGCAAACATTGCAGAGGGAAAATGAATGAGCTCCCTTTTTAATTGTTCTTGTCCCCTTATTTTAGGCATAGACAGAAGGAATGGAGGAACCCATTTAATCTGAACATTTCTAGAAATGTGAAGTGTTAAAATTAGCTCAACGAATGCATCTTGACACTATTTCTTGGCTGCAGTGTGGTGGAGGTGACCAACATGCCAGGAAAGGCTTATTTCATAGTTTAAGTGACAAGAGTAGCTAAAGAGCAGAAGGATAGAGAGCTGAAGTGATGCAGGAGATTATCTACTAAAATGTTATCAGAGAACACTTGTATCAGATGGTGTGAGAGCACACTGTTATTGCAGAAACAGCAGGCACAGCACGAGGAGAGGTGGGGATGTAAAACCTGGTACTGGGCATGAACTGAACCCCCCATCCACCATTCACACAGGGGAGGGAGCATTGTACAGACCACTGAGAGAACTCCCAGGGGTGGGATGACTTCTTTCCTTTCTTCCCTTCATGAAATGCAAGGAAACTTCACACTCTGAAAATGTTTATTATGAGGGTTTCATTCAGAAAATATAATTGTAGGGCTTTTAAATGAGAAAACAGATCCTAATTATTTGACAACCAAGCTATAAACAGAAGACTGAGTTCTTTTAGATGTCTTAGGAATTGAGTAAAAAGGCTGTATGTTGGAATATAAATTTAAAAAAAGATTTCTAGAACAAAAGGTCTGAACTACCAGATTCCAGTTAAAATCCCAGGAAACCTAAATGGCAAATTTATAAAATTTATAACAATAAACTGTCCTGGTATGTTTAATTTCATTTCAAAAATAATAGAAATGGTAATTTTTCTGTAATTGATAAAAATGCCATATGCATAGTGCTTTCTGTAAAAAATACAATACAGTAAAATATTTCCCCTGAAACTGGAGGAGGTTCAGACATTTAACTTGCCCAGACAGTCAGTTTATTTGGACTGAATTCTTTTGCCACCTGTTAAAAGCTGGAGATTGGTTTTCCATGGTGCAAGCTGGTATGTAGATTATTACAGCAAAAAGTAAATGTCAAAAGAGATAATTTTGAAAGATGTCATGTACCTAAAATGTGGATGTTTTTCTAAGGAAATCTTATTTTTGTTAATGGATTATGTTTATTTTTACATTGTGGCTTTATCTAAAGTTCCAAAATAGTGGAGACAATGCTGGTGTATTAGGTACAAACAAACAATGAAGTTGGCCCTGTCCTATAAATTATAGGGATTTTTATGGGGCAGAAATACACAGGCTGTACAAATCCTTATATACTCTGTCAGCATACTATTGGTGGCTCTTGTATTACAAAACTCAAATGAGTTTGATATTGTGTTTCTTCATTAGAACTATGCTCTGCATAAATATAAAATAAAATTAAAAAACATCCACTATAACAAAGAAACATCAAAGAAAGACACCTGAAAAAAAGAAGCACTAAGAATGTAATATTACTTAAGATAGTTGACTATCATATTCTTGCTCGTTTGCATTTGCCTTGTCACTACACAGGCCACAGTTTCCACATCCAACACGGTCAGGTTTGTCTCTTTTCTTCTGTTAGGCAGTTAAAGTTGCTTTCTCTTTTGTGCATCCTGATTACTCTGAGCCTAAAAGGGTCAATTAGAAATAGAAAATAGTTTTTCTACACCCTGACTGATTAGAAAAGCATAATGATGAGACCCTTAGAATTATTGGATCAGGCAGTAACAGAATCATAGCAAATACCACAGTGTCCTGCAGAGAAGGAACTGCTTGTAGTGCTTGGGAGATGTGTGGTAGCAGGCACTACAGAGCAGTGGGATTGCATGCAGGCACACTGAAATTCAGGGATAATCTGCTTTGTGGTGCAAGATTGCATGATGTTAGATGCTCAGCCCAAGGGCTATCAAAATCACAATGATGCCTTCTGCTCAACACGTCCAGTTCTCCCCAGGAAAGCCCTGGGGGGGCTGAAACTCTTTCTATCTTCCCTGGTAACCTGTGTCACTAGACTGTTCCTGGAGCAATATGCCATGCAGGGTTCTCCTTTCTTACCACATGTGATACCCTTGCCAAGAGTGATGGGTCTTCTGTCTCTAAAATCCTATAGTGTAAGTCAGCATATAATGCTAAAAACTGCCTATTTAATTGAAAACACTCTCATAGCTGAGGCTCAGAGACAGCAATGGACATTTCTTGAAAAGAAATTATGATTTTTCTAAGTAGTGAAGAAGCATTGGTGTCAATAATCAATGGCATTAAATTATGTAAAATTTTTTGCCTATGTACTACTCTACATCCAAGGTTTTGGTTGTTTTTTTGTTTGCTGGTTTTTTTTTTGGTTTTTGGGGGTTTTTTTGGTTGGTTGGTTGGTTGATTGGGGTGGTTTTTTTGTTTTTGTTTTTTTTGGTTTTTTAAATACTGGGTATAGGTTTCCTTCATCTTCTGTCAATGTGTTTCCCAGGAATGACTCTCATGATTGGACTGCAGGGGAGCAGGAATGTTGTAGCAACACCTAAAGAGAAAATATATATTTGGAAGCATATGACTTGAGGCATTGTTTGAGCTCAGCTTGTGCCACTCCAAAATTACACATTTCAGCTTTATAAAGTAAGGCATACTGAACAACAGTTGAAGTTCAACAAAGCATTTACAATTCAAATTTTGTGCCTGTCTAGCTTGCCTGTCACTGAAAGTTAGGCCTAAATTAACAAGGGGGTTATTCAGAAGCAAAATAAAATGCTGCTCCTGTAAAAACGCAGTGCATATTCAGATAAGCAACTGTTGTGCAATATCTGGAACCAAAAGTGATGGTAGTAGTAAGTGCAGTGACTTGTGCTGCAAATAAAATCAGTTTGAATTGTCAGATATCAGCTCAGCACAAAAGGCATTATGTTTTATCTCTATTCCCCTGTCCCTGGACTCACCCTATCTGTGCTGAGGTGATGCCTCTAAGGACCATCAGAGTAACTTTTAACACACTTCAAGGAAATGGCTTCCACTACAAACATCTTTTAAATTACTTTGTACTACTTCAGTAGCACAAGCTGTCAGCAATACAGTGAAAATCCAACCCCTTTCTTGAAAGAAGCCTGCAGTGAACTGCCAAGTCCCCAAAGCCCTGTCGTTCCCAGTAATGGGGAAATGCTCTGTATGTTACTTGTGATGGTAACAGGTGTTTGGGGCTTTAAACCCTTGAAGAGCCTAAAAACTGTAGGCTGGTAGCACACCAAGGAAGTGTCAATCTGGTAATTCATAGCTTGGATGCACTGGTACTACCAGATAAATATTCTGAGAGTGGAAATTAGGGTTTTAATCACCACTAACTGATTGTCACAATGTGGTTTGGCAGTAATAATATTCTGCTATAATCCAAAGCATAAGAGGCAATGTCTAATTATCAATTTCATCTGTTGAAACTCAGGTCTTTTATGTATTTCTCTCCTTCTGTTAGCAAATGTACACCAAGAACATATAATGATGTTACCTCTGCTGATTATGTTATTGACTTAGGCATTAGTAAATATTCTATACTCTGTGTTATTTTATTCATTCATTCATTTAAAATCTCTAACTGGTTCAGCTTTGTTACCAACAGCAAAAAATTGCAACTAGTTTGTTTGCACACTGGATCTTGTAATTCCCTTTCTCTTGCTATCCTGCATCACTGGCTTTTTTCCCTGCCAGCTAGTCAGTCCAGCCAGTTTTTCTTCTCACCCTGAAGAATGTATCTTCACTTGGTTCAGTAAATTGCTCTAGACATGTTTGACTTTTTGGCCTAGATTTCCCCTGACTGTAATGGAAGCTCAGACAAGTTGTTCACATGTTTCATGCAAAAGTCATCACAAGATGAGCCCATGAAATAGTGTATATAGACTCCATTCAGCCAGCTCAGGTTTAAATATGAAAAGAGTAAAATGAAGTGATGTGTTCTCACTAAGGGTAGGAGCAAAGATTAATTCAGTTAGTTAAAAGTCTATTAAAATGTTGAACTGCAGAAAGCTCTATGAAAATTTTTTTTAAAGAAAAAAGGGAACCTAGCAACAGTTTCTGCAAATTTTACAAATGTGATCTCACTACCTAAAGTAAATTAAAACTGTCTCAAGATGAAATTCTCCTTTTGTTGATGAAGATAAACCTATATTTTCCCTAGCATCTTCATTCATTTCATACTATGCACGTGTGAAAAATCTTGGGTACAGGTCTAAACTTCATTTACTGCTGCCAGTAGTTCCACAGATTGGCAGTTTTCCTATCATGTAGCTACCTAACTTAAGAAAAATGTGGAATTCATTCATAAGTCCTGGGTTTTCTTCAATTATTAGAAATAAGTAGGGACTGGGAAGGAGTAACAAGGCCAGATCAGGACTACAGTGAATTTTTTTCGGGCCAAATATGCTAGGAAAAACAAACAAACAAACAAGGCCTTTAACATCTTTATGCCTTTCTTTGGTGTAAGTGAAAATTAGTTCTTAAGAAAACTAGAAATGTGAGGAATAGCCCAGGGGATCATCCTACTGTGTATCTTCCCTCTACAGTGGGAAGGGCAAGAGCTTTCAGGAAAGTGAGTCAAACTATTTCAGTGAGATAAAGTTCTGTGGTGGGAGTCTACAACCATAGTGATGAAACCACTGAGGTACATCAGAGCCCAGGGGCACTGGACTGGGAGTGGGGAATGTCAACCTCCCAAGTCAAGGGGAAAAAGCAGTTTATGGAAAATAAAGACTTTTTCACAAAAGAATTATTACTGATATTCAAGCAATTGAAATATGCTTGATATGGTGTGTGTAGGTGCCTCATTTGAAGCCATAGGCATGATTTTGGCAAAAGCAAAGCAGCAACAGATGCTTCTGACAACCAAGTTGTGTAACAGGTTTCTCTTTCTGCAACCTAGTTCAGCTGTTTCTCACAGAAAGCTTAACTGAAGTGTTAAGGCATCTGATATTAATCAGAGGGATAAGAAAAAAATGGAGGTGTGATACAATTGAAGTATGATCTTGTTTTCCTTACATTGATATTTCCACTGGATTCTTCATTCGCTAAAGTTGCACATAACCATAACCTCAGCTACTTAAGCTTCTGTATGACCACAAGAATTTTGTATTTATCTCAGTTATATTGTAAAAAAACAAGACCTGCAGCTGGTTGAGAACTTTGTAGACTGACAGAAGAAAAGAGAGTGGGAATTACTTGAACAGAAGAGGCATTTGGAACAGAAGAGGCATTTGGTATACATTGTAAACCCCACCATTTGTACTTTGCTGCACTGAACTGGGTTTTGATTCAGACATTTAGGCACTGGCTAATAAGAGTGTTTCAATAAGGTATCTGTGAGGTTGCACTCTTTTGACACCAGGGCTATTTAAAAGCTATTTTCAGGTCACAGTGATGTTAATGGTATGGTAAATGAGGTGCTATTAGGCATGGAAATGAACTGCTTCTAGTCAGTGAAATACCTCACATATACTGTTGTGAATCCATAAAGAGATATCTGGATTTGGTGATCTGAGTTATAAAAAGTGCATTTAAAGAATAGCCATAGATCTTCCTTAAAAAAATAACTTTACTGTTTGTGATTTATTTTGCCCTGCCAAGCCAAGAAAGCTGTGACACAGTAATAGATAACAAAGCCCTGCCAAGTTTTTGCTTTGAAAGATACTTCTTTTGAGTGGCTGCAATAGTGTAAACAGGAAATAATTTTGCCTCTGAATTTCTTTTGAAGTAAACCTTGGCTAATTGTAATAATTTTAATGTCTCTCATCACACTTGAACCTAACAATATTAACTGAATCTTGTGTAATCTAACACAGCAGTTTGCCCTGTCATGGGAAAAATGTCAGTCAGAAATCACAGTTAATAATTGCAAAAAATTATTAGGAAAAATAAGTCTTGCTCATTTATTATTCACAGAAGTGGGTGATCTATAGAATGCTTCCCAGTCCAGGAAAATAAAACTACATGGAGTATCAATATTTATATGTTATTAAATCAGCAACAGCAGATAGTCTGAATAGCTACGTGGTGTAGTTTCATATGAGGTACCTTCAATGATATGCTACTGAAAATGAGAATAAAGAGCAATTTTTGAAATTTATTGCAGTCTTGATCACTACACTGCACTTACTGCAGCAGACCTTACAACTGTAAACTACTGTAATGTGTATCATCTGCACATCAGTAATAACCATTAGCAATTAGCAACAATCATTTCCAGCATCACTTACAAAAAACTATT
Organism: Alethe castanea; assembly: GCA_024734035.1. NCBI lineage: Eukaryota > Metazoa > Chordata > Aves > Passeriformes > Muscicapidae > Alethe > Alethe castanea. The sequence continues at coordinate 26,724,759 of JANRGV010000120.1, read as the reverse complement.
TCAAGTTGTCACTTTAAAAAGCTGCAGTAAAGACCAGGAGTTTTTCTTCAGGAAAATGTACATTTATTTTCAGGTACAATCTGACCTATTAATGAAGCATATTTAAACTATAGCCACAAGCACTGACACAAATAGCTTTTTCTATTTTCAACACAAATACAGGTTCATAGATTGAAGCTACCATGCATTTTTTATTGTTCTTAAAAGAAAACATTATTCAATTATATCCATTGCTTAATTTCTGCTACCCACTCTGCCCTTCACCATTTTCATCATCACTCTAAATAGTAAATCCAGCCTAATTCCTGGGCAAGACAGCCCCCATAGCAGGGCAAACCTTGTGAGAAGGTGAATATTTCTTTTCCATTAATTAATATATTTTATCATTAATAATGAGACTATACACATACTTAAAAATAATAATCTCATGTTCATAATAATTTCATGTGTGGCTCGACTGCTAGAAGATGCTGGCCCATGAGCTGGAAGATGTGTGGGCAGGGACAGTTCACTCTCTGAGGGATGGAACCAGCTGAAGCTCTTGCAGCAGAAAAAGAAGGGCAGCAGGCAGTGGGGGAGTCACACTTCAGGTCAGTATTTTGTCAGATTTATCTATATCTATATCTGTCTAGAGAAGTTAGAGGAAGAATAACTAAATTGACAGCTAAGTATCAGAAGTATGTTTAGTCTGCTCAGACTTAAGAGAAATAATTTGAATTTATGTCATCCAATACAGAGTCCATTTGTAGCTCTTCACGTATTTTGAAGTTAATATGGTTCTCAGTGATTTAGTGATTTCACCATGAATTTTTAGCAAAACATTTCTTGAGTTTGGAATACCTTTAAAGTTAAGTAAGGACAAATAAAAAATACGTAGTATCCAACCAAATTACTCTTCTGGGGAAAGGGCCTGGCTTCTCTTCCAAATAGAAAGGCCAGAGATATCAAATTAACTTTTTGGGAAGCCAATAATTACTGTATGAGAGCCTATGAATTCCAGTCTGTAGGGGTGCTGTGATGCTTTCTATGACCTAATTTGGAGAGACGCCCTTTGCAATTAGGATTTCCATGTAAGGGCATTAGGAGAACAAAAACTATAGGTAAATGGCTTTTCCACAACACTAACTAGTATCAGAGCACAAGGGGTACTCAGCTGTGAAGATGTCAACTCTTGCTGGCTGAACCATCAAGCAGCTGAACTGATTTCCTAAAGAGATAAAGGGAAGTTGCACTATTTTTACCCTTCAGGTCTCACATGAAAGCTGCATATGTTTTCTAGCACCTATGTACTTAGTGTGTAAGTGCTTTCAGAGTTCTTGGATATACCACCTGGACAAGATGACTGTTACACTTTTAAAATTATAGGATTGCTCTGACTTATCTTATACTCTTCAGTTTGAGAGAAAGCTTTGTTTTCATTACTGAAAAGATTAGAGCAAGAGTAGCTGTCTTCCCATCATGTCCTCCAGTTTACAACTGACATAGAGAAGAAAATATTCCCGTTCCCAGGACTGCCTAAATCCTCTTTGATTATCCCCTTTACTTTCTAGTGATACAGGAAATGCACAGAGCCATTTAGAGCCTTACCAAGCCTTCTAATTACATTCTTATTCTCTCTCTGCTGTATTTTACTATTCCTGGGGCTGTTCTCAGTATTCAGTTTTACAGCTGGATCCCAGAATTCAAGAGGACTGCACTTTGGTTTAGCTTTGAGTAGACATCAATCATTTAGCCATCTTGGGGGTTTTGGCAAATTGCTTTTCAGTGATAAGGTCATTCCATTGCTTTCTTTTATCATGATTTTTTTTCTTTTATTCCCCAGAGCTAGTGTAAGTGAACCTCTTGGTTTTCCTGTTTTGGTGTTCTTAGTGGCCCAGCTTTTACCAGCACTCTTGGCTCAGTTCTAATTTGCTGCCTCCCTCAAGGCAGCTCAGATGAGAGATCAGGGCTGGCACTTTATCCCCTCTGGCCCACCAGACTGTGCCTTCCTGGGAGAGTGCCAGTGCCTGAACAGCATTGTTCACCTTCAGAGCAGACACCCTTGCCAACTCAGGCAGGTTTGAAATGCCCATTGTGCCATTTAGGTGCAGTCCCAAATCCAGAAGGTAAAACTGCCAGCCAACCCCTGACAGTGCTCTTAACTCTCCTGATCTTGGGCAGCATTCTTTGGCAGCCATGGAGCACCTCTGCAAGGCAAAGCAGCACACATCTGGCTGCAGGAATGCTGGGGTGGAGCTGGCTCCTGACACAGCCCCCTGGTTTAGGAGGCAGAAAGATGCTTTCAATGGTCTTTGCTTTCTTGCACATGGGCTGTATTTTTGAGTTGCACTTTATTTAACAAAGCAATGTGCTCAGCTGCTCAGGTGCTTTATGACAGTGTCTGCCATTTTCCAGAGAGGCATGCCTGAAAAGAGAAAAGAGCTTTGGGTTTTGTTTTCTAAACAGGAATGCAAAATACAGGACATTGCTATAGTAATCTGTACTTATATTATTTTAACTAATGTTTAATCTAGGTTAAGGTGGCCAAGATAATGTGAAAATCAGTCTATAATAAAGTGTTCATCATTTCAAAATACTACCTCTCTGTACTTTTATAACTGACTGTTATTGCATTTATAAAACTAGCTTTAAAATTAAGATTAAAAGATCTGGTCCACCCCATGTTTCTAGTAGAGGGCACACACAGATCTTGAAGAATGAAAGATTTTTGAAATTCACTCTTACCAACTGACTGAACTGGCAGAACTATTTCCAAATTATACTCAGATCCCTGTAGAAATTATTTTGTCTCTACTTATGACAATATATTTCCAACATAGCAGATAAATTATGTCTTTGCTTTGCTTCAGGGCATGTGAATTTTAATTAATTAAAAATAAACGTGCATTTTCCGTACTTTTTTTCCCATATCCCCACAATGTGTAAACAATTTTTGAGAGATGATGTGCATTATTTTCAAAGGACAGACTGCAAATGGGTTTTCTGTCTACATCGGGGAGTGCCCAGCACTTAGAATTAAGAAGTCAAATTTAATCTCCAATCAACATGATTTGACTTTGAAGAATTTCAGGCAGCCACAGCACTGTTTTTTGTTTTGTGTTCATTTATTTCAGAGATTTAGTGACACAGCCTATGAGCAAGCTGGCAAGCTTTCTAGCACCTGGGTGCTTGGTAGGCTGAATTTCAGTGCTTCATGAGGAGCATTTCAGTCTCTCATCTTGTTATGAGTTATCAGAACTGGTTGGGCTGCACAGTCACACTACAGGGGCATGGTGCACAATTGCTTCCTGAAGGGAAGATCCTGCCACTGCCACTAGTAAGGCTTGGTGCTTGGAAAACCTGTGTTTGAGGATTAGCAGTGGCTCAGTACAGAGAATATCAGCAAGGTAGAAGTGATGCCAGGAGGCAGATAAAAGCCCTTTGAAGGTTTCACAGCCCTATATTCACTCCTCTTTCTCTGAAGATTCCACTTCCCTATAATCAATCTAACATATATTTTAAAGCAATCTTTGGATTTCTCTCACTCATTTGACAGCACAAATTTTCTATTACCTAAGTTAGGGTGTAAGCCCATAATAGCAAGCCTAATTTACCCACTTACTGCAAGCTCATGGCTGGACCACAGCATGTAAAGTAACTGGGCATTGATGCTCAAGGATACTTCCAGACTTGTGGGCACAACATATAAGGTTCCACAGCCTACACTTACTACTTTGGAAATTGATTCAGATTCAATTCTTGTTCTTAATATGCAAATTCATCTGGGTTTCCCCAGACTTCATGCTGGTAAAGGCCACAGAAAATGCTCACAGTAAAGGTGACAGTAGTAAAAACTACTTGGAAATTATCCCTGGCCAGAAGCAAATCCATCCTGCAGGCATCTCTTGACTACAGTCTTTGCCCCAGAAGTTCCAACAGCTCACACACCTTGCCACCTAGTGCCCCATGTTCCTTCTCTAGCAAAGACCGAGCAAATTCATGTCTGAATAAAAACCAGATAAACAAAAGCCCTTGTCTGTAGTATATGCTTCTTTTCCTGCGCTAGAATGTGCCAAATATCAGTTGCACTGGCTATAGCTTGATTGCATGATGGGTACTTTCCTTGAGACACTCCTCTTTAGACTATGGACAGGTCTTTTTCAGCTCTTCCTTGATGCTCCATCTATGGAAACAATTACACAGAGAAGTGGAGGCAGGATATATGACTGGTTCTTAAGACTGAGTCAGGATAAAATAAATTATGCCCTTGGAAGTGAAAAATGAGAAGTGTTCCACTGTCACACTGTTCAGCCAAAGCCATCTAATAGCTCCATTTACAGCAGTGTTGGTTGGGACCCTTCACTGATGAGCATAATATGAGAAACTTTATAGAATAATTCAGCAACACAAGCTCTCAGTGCTGCCTGGAAAATAGCTCAGGATATGTGTAGGATGCAACATTGCATAATTAGAAGTTGTTATTTCTGTGTAGTAAATATACGCCTCTTCTTATTTTTTTTTCTCATTTCCCTCATTCCTGTCCATCCATGGTGCCAAATGTTGCATGTTGGTTTGTACAAATAGACACACATTTCTCAGCAAATATAATTAACAAACGTCCTTAATAAATAATACACTTTAAAAGTTTCTCCCCTTTTGCACTGCCTGTGATTAGTCCTACTCCTACTGGCTGTGCCTGGCTGCAGCATTTCCTGAGGGATTGCCAGTTTAGTGCAGCTTAAACACACAGTAAATTGAACCTTACCCTTACCAACTTTCCAACCACTCCCTCTTATTCTGTTTGCCCAAGATAAGGGAGATTTGTTCTTTTAAGGATAAACTCCTTTTTACTATTATTTAGGGCCTGGTTGAACATCCACAAGCAATGCTTTGTAAATGGAGGTAGGCAGCTCTTGCTTTCAGATATTTATTCCTGTATATGTATCTTCCAGCTTCATGTGCTGTGAAACCAACAGAATTGCTAGGACAGTAATGTCAAAAAAAAAAGGCAAAAAGAAAAAAAAATTAGGTTATTTTTCATCTGTGAGTAAGATCAATTCACACCAATGTTGTCACTGAAAACTGTTCACTCAGTTGCTCTTGTACATTCTGTGACAATTTCTTCAACTTTCTATGGGAGGTTTGAAAGCTTCTATGCTGGTCATATCTCAAGAAAATAATTTATAATAAAATCCAATTAAAAGTTTTCATCTGCAAATAGTCCTAAGCCTCTTGCCGTTCTCACTCACTTCAGGAGGAAAGATTCTTTCAAGTTTCATTTCAGTGTACTTTTTTCTTAGAGGACTTCTCTTGCCAATAAATTTATCAGACAGAATTCAAGAGCCCCCAGAACCTAATATTCAGTCTTGGCAACATTTTAGAGTCATGCTGTATGTTCATACATAGCATCTGTAGGTTCAGAGCAGATTAAAATCAGATCAACGAGATTATTCCTAAATATTTAATGTGAACTTGCCTTATGAAGAGGATTTGTTTGGGGAATACAAAGACAGATTCTTGTTCTCATAGTCCCCAATGTGTATTACAATATTATTATAAAAATTTATTACAGAATATAAATTAAATATGACTTGGCAAAAAAAAAAAAAGTAAAGAAAGAAGAATTCCCAAGAATCACCTTTTTTTCCCTGCTTCTGCTTTATCAGCCATAGAAGTGATTTTATTAGTATGAATGACACAGTAGGCAAACAGCACAAGACCAAGACAGGAATTTGTTGTAATCACCATAGGTGAGGACTAACAAATCTTTATCAACAACATATTAACTTTAGAAAAGTAAACATTCTCATTGCACGTGACTGTATATGTTGATAGGAAAAATGCAAAGTAAAATCCCTGCAGCTGAATGAGCTCTCACAAAAAATATGTCCTGCTCCATGCTAAGAACCATGCTGCTATGCTGCCTAAAAATCAGAAAGTTTTTAAAACCTTCAAAACCAGTTGGGACTGAATATATGTGATTCAGAATTAGTGGATGGAATATGTAAGAGAATAATTGTTCTTAGTCCTCTAAACACCCTATACAAACCCAAAAGAGGTAGGTGGAGAACAACTGGCAGAAATGTTCTCGGGGAAAGGAGAAAATGGCCCCTCCCTATTACACTTCATCCCAAAAATATGCCTCCCCTAATAACACAGAGTTACTGCCTGAGAAAACTACAATCTCAGGCTGAGAAACATGAGGTCCTGTGTTGCCTGTTGACACTTGCTCCTTTTCTTCGGCTTCATCTGTGTCTGTTCTCTGCCCATTTTGGTGCATCTCCAAGGGTGAATTTGTACAAAAAGAAAGAAAACTTGAAGTCTCTGTGGACACATGATGAGGTTTCTGGCAGACATGGACAGAGACTGTGGATCAGGTAAGTGTCTAATTCATTAACTGGATAGAAAGAAGAAAGCAAAAGACTTTTGGATCATAACAGAAATGGATTTTAAATTTCTTTCATTAATTTCTTCCACACTGTTAAGAACCTGTGTGATTACAAATATGTTTTGGATGTGGTAATAAATACTTCTGTTTGTTTCTATTTTAACCTGGTTTCAGATGAGGATGATTTCTAGGTAACTCTCTGCCCATATGGCTTTAATGACATTTAAACCAGGAGCATTTGGATACAGTGGAGTCTTTGGCTTTTCTGTATTTTGACAGTGATAGCCAGAAGGAAACAGAAGTTATATATAGGTATGTCATCTAATTAGCCCTGATTGGCAGTGGGAAATATGGAAGGAAAGTCTTCCAGTGACTGTCAATAACCTGGAAAGGTTCCTGGTGCCTAACAGAGCAATGACAAGTATAGCTTAGCCCACAGCAGTGCTTAGGGTGGTTTTGGCACCGTTTGAATCACCACAAGCATAAACATACACAAGTAAAGTAATACAGACTGAAATGCCTTAATACAGGTATACAGTGTATTTGACCCACAAGCAGTGTAATTTAATTCTAGGACTGCAGCAGGACTGGGAGTGTGCCAAGGAGAAGATTTCAGTGTGCAGGAGTCTGCCAAACAACTTAATTAATTGTTAGTTACACTCTGCAGTGAGATCTTGTCCAGAGGGCTTTGTATTAAAAGTGTAAACTGCTATTAGTGGGGTGCAAGATGTTCTTTCAAAAGCAGCATTTCCAAAGAAGTGAAAGCCTCAGGAGTGAATTGCCAGAGATCCCAACTTTATTGCATATAGAAGAACATCTGAGGTTCTGGGAGCCCTAGGGTACAGCTCTTCCTATACATTGATTTGAGGAAGTCATTTCATATTTTAATTACAGAAATAATGAAACTACTCTGAGAAACCATCAGCTTCCTATTGGTTATGGGTGTACCTGTTAAGTGGGTATTTCAGTTAGCAGCATTGACTGGCACAAGAGTTAGACTAATATTTGAGTCCTTGTTATGTTGTTGTTTTGGTTATGAGAGGTTAGTGATGGACATTGGCTTATTAGTTGTACAGTTTGTTGTTGGGTTTTTTTTTACAGACTAGAGTTGTTTCTCAGTTTTGTGAACAAATTATAAGGTACGGTTTCCTCATTCATAATCTGCTTTTTAGTCCCACTTCTTCCCTGTGGATTGCTCACAACATTCTGCAAACTACCTGCTCGTCCTTGCTCATTCAAATCCAACTGAGCTGAACTGGCTGAACACTTGCCTGACGATGGGAAGTGCTGAATGAATTCCTTGCTTTGTTTTGCTTGTGTGCACACCTTTTGCTTTACCTGTTAAACTGCCTTTATCTCCACCTATGGATTTCCTCATTTTTACACACCCTCATCCCACAGGGAGATTGAATGAGTGGCTGTGTGGGCCTTAGCTGCTGACTGGGATTAAACTTCAGCAGTCCTGGAGGTAGAAATCAATGCAAATCCAATGAACCTAATGGTCTTGTTTTGTGCAACACAATGTGCTTTGGAACCCCTGGCATAATTACCAACTATCCCTGCTGCACTGACTGAAATCAGTTCAACATCAGCCAGCCCTGTGTTACACCTTCAGTGCCAGTTATTTTGCTTAGCTTATTTAATATTTACTGTTTTGCTGCTGCTGCATTAATGAAATCACTGAAGTCTATTCAAGGGTGACACTGCCACGAAGCATCCCAGGTAAACAATGGACACTTTGTTGAGAATGAGCACAGACACTCTGGAGTGTTTCCTTAAACCTGAAATCCTCAGAGGTAAAGGCAAGAGAGCCTCCATAGCATGCAGGATGTATGCTCACTCAGCAGGCAGAGTGACACATGTCTGAGATGACCCAAATCACAGTGGAGAACAAAAAGCCTACCATCTTAGTTACAGCAAAAACCTTACTTAGAAAGCTTTAGCTAACAAAAAAGCTTAATTAGCTCATCTTTGTTAATGGTTTCTTTTGACCAAAGTAGCATGCAAGTGTCCCCACAAGCAGTTCAGCTGCCATGTCCAAAGGATAGGAAATCCTGGAAATACTTATTGGGCATTTTTGCAAGCGGCTGAGGTCAGTGGTCCCTTATTAGGCACAGCTGTGGCTGGATGAGGCTGCATGCCTGCTATCAAGATAGTCAAATCAGATTTGAGATCCCAACCCTTTGCCAGCTACTCAAGTCAAAAGGGGTGAGATCAGACTTCCTTGTTGCATGTATAACACCAGTGCTCCACACCTGACCTCAAAAGCACAGTTACAAGATGAAAAGAAAAAAAAAATTACTATTTTTTTAAACTTGAACAAAGCCCAGGCTTTATATTGCGAAGTGCTAACAAGAAGTCACAACACAATGAAATGCATCAGCTTTTTATTCAGGTGAAGAATCCCAGTTTAAGCCTTTCTTTCCAAAGTGCCCACAATTTTTAGGGGGAAAAAAATAAAAAAATAAATGTAAAGAGAGGCTGTTCCTTCCCCGCCGTGGGTCACAGCTCCCTCTGGGCATGCTCCACTTGCCTGCCTTTAAAAGCAAGGCCCTCCACCACCCAAGGACTTCTTTGGCCAAGGATTTGCAGGAGAGTGCCACTTCCCTTGCTACGAACTGTATTTGCTGTTGGAATACATAAGGGATCTGTTGGGTTGGGTGCTGTTTTTTGTGTTTGTCCAGGATGAGGGGTACCTTACAAGAGTAAGCATGAGATCTGCGCTGTTACTGCTTTTCCAGGGACTCGAAGCCCTTTTGACTCTTCTTTTGCGTGTGACTTGTGGCCTTGCTGCCGTGCTCTCCTGCTGGGCTGAAGGGACTGTAATAACTTGGTTTTTCTCTGAGAAACGTGGTGGGAAATAGAGCTGATGGGACCTGTAAATGTCCTCCAGAGTTAGCCTGAGGAGTTATGACATTCCCATCCCCTGCTCAGGAGCGGATTCACCCCAGGATTTTGCAGGGCCGATCTCATTTCCCTTTTCTCCCTGTCCCGTTTCCTCCAAAGCTCAGGTCGGTCCTGTCACCTCCACAAGTCGATGCCGCCCTGTCCTGCGCGTCCCCCGCGCCCACAGCTCCGCCCCGCGGGGACACGGGTGCCGGCGCTCCCCGGGCCCTCCGTCGCCCTCCTCGGAGCCCGCGAGGTGTCCAGTGCGTGTGCTGTGCGTGTGCCCGGCTCCCGGCGAGCCGGGACGGTTCCTCAATCCCGGCCAGAGCGGCTCCGGGGCAGGGACAGAGGGATGAGGCCGCCGAGCTGGGCTTTCCTCAGCCGCGCCACATCGGTGGAATGCGGTACATACTGCGCGCCGCGGGCCTTTAGGTGGAATACGGTACCGGGGGCGGGGCCTCGGGCTCCGCGGCGATCAGACGAGGTTTTCTGCCACAATTGTGTAAATTAGACATCATGAAAATACTACTCCAGTTCATTTTCAGCTTAAA